>JAWNNR010000950.1:0-464413 GCA_035044725.1 Scaptomyza caliginosa | reverse complement strand
TTTAAGCGCATTTTGTTGTATCCTGGCTTCCGGAGGGAAATTCAATTTCATTTGCCATGCAGCCCGAGTGCAACATCGTCAGAGCACAGACAAAGAGGTTCGTTCATTGGCACAAATCGAATTAAATATGGACAAAGAACCTGAGCTGAGACCCATAGCTTATTATGCAAGTTTTTGCTTCATTTATCGATTTATTAGCTACATATTTATTAAATTTTCATTGCGCACAAAATATACATTGACATTCAATTTCCATTCGTTGTTAATCGACATCATAGTTTGAACCCCTGCCAGATGGCAAGGGCAAATACCTTAAGTAATAATCGTTGAACACCTAATTCTACACTGTTATATAGTGCTGAAATAAAGTGTGATTAATTAACTTATGTAATATGTATGAAGCTCTTCATTTACATCGTAGGGGCAGGTAAGATAAATGTTTGAGTATGAGATCATCAAACAATATCTTTTGGAACGATAAATTCGCTTTGGATATGGTCATAAATAAATGGACGATACCCAATGAATTTGTTCCAAAGGCTCAGATTCAACTAGAAATGGGCGAAACTGTCATTTATAAACTATATATAAGCAACTTTTCTTGTTACAAAACTTGGCATTGGTAATGAGCTTTGACAAAGATATTCAAGCCAACAATGCCGCGTCCTAGTACTTTTAGATTGCATTGCTTAAAACTGGAATACGATGGATCTAACATGTGACACTCTATGTTGGTGAAACGTGACCCAGAAATCGAGATGTCAACAATGTCATATGTATTCACAGATAGGTCATAGAGTTAATATACATTTAATTGCATATAATTTATTGGTTTTACAAAAAAAATCAGTAGTCTTATTATTTCACTATCCAAATGTATCTCTGAGTTAGCGTCTGTCCTGAAATTGTTTTCACTCATTATTTATTAATTAAGTCTTCTTTGCGTAATATGTGTGCATTGACAATTATTTTCCAATCGTTTTTGACAGCGACCATCAGTTTCATTTTGTATTGACCCGCCGGTAATGGCAAAAGCATAAAAAAATCCTCTTTGAATACCATGTCGCGTACAATAATATCATGCTATGAAAAACAGGAGGTTTTGTTTAATATTTAAAACTAGTTAACTTTAGACTCACCTCATAGGGACAGGAATGATTTATATTCGATTTTGTGGATAAGGCATCCAGGTAGATTTTTTCAAACGACAATTGATTATTGCGCTTATTCATAAATTTACAAAAATCAAAGGTATTATTAAACATGAATGGACGATATCCATTGAACTTGCGCCAAAGACTGAGATTAACCTTAAATTTACGCAACTATAGTGCGAAAAAGTTTATTAAAAGGATATTTACCCACCTTAACATTGCTAACGGGCACATGGTTTAGATGTACATTTACATTGAGTCCCACAATGCCACGGCCCAAAACTTTAAGTTCACATTGCCTAACTCCACCAAATTGAAAATCCAGCATTTCACATTCTATATTTGTGAAACGCGTTTCGGTGCGTGAGAGTGCTCCTTCAACCAGCAGAAGTAGCACAAATTTCAACCACATTGTCATCTAATAGAATTCAGTACACAAATGCGACTAACATAACATACTTCAACTTTAAAGTTAATAAAACAAAATAAATGTAGTAAACACAACATTAGGCATTTAAATTTATACTCCTCGCTTGAGTTTATTTTTAATATATCAAATCGTTAACGTGGTTTTAAGTACTGAAAATTAAAATGTTTGTCAATTGTTAAGGCAATGTGAACACTTTAATACCCTTACTAAGATATGCTCATGAAAAGTTAGTTGGAAACCACTTACAATTACCTATTTTTTATTGAGGGTACAAAGCAAAAATAAATAGGAAAGATAGAACTTATGAACTTAGCTTGAATTCGGGCAGCATAATATTTTTAGAGTAAAAGTGGTTTAATTAAATGGTGTGAGTGGTTTATCTGATGCATTAAAATATTGAACTAAGGTTATCTGTGCCAATCAACTACATTTATTTTGTTTTATTAACTTTAAAGTTGAAGTATGCTCTTATGTTAGTCGCATTTCTGTACTGAATTCCATTAGATGACAATGTGGTTGAAATTTGTGCTAATTCTGCTGGTTGAAGGAGCACTCTCACGCACCGAAACGCGTTTCACAAATATAGAATGTGAAATGCTGGATTTTCAATTTGGTGGAGTTAGGCAATGTGAACTTAAAGTTTTGGGCCGTGGCATTGTGGGACTCAATGTAAATGTACATCTAAACCATGTGCCCGTTAGCAATGTTAAGGTGGGTAAATATCCTTTTAATAAACTTTTTCGCACTATAGTTGCGTAAATTTAAGGTTAATCTCAGTCTTTGGCGCAAGTTCAATGGATATCGTCCATTCATGTTTAATAATACCTTTGATTTTTGTAAATTTATGAATAAGCGCAATAATCAATTGTCGTTTGAAAAAATCTACCTGGATGCCTTATCCACAAAATCGAATATAAATCATTCCTGTCCCTATGAGGTGAGTCTAAAGTTAACTAGTTTTAAATATTAAACAAAACCTCCTGTTTTTCATAGCATGATATTATTGTACGCGACATGGTATTCAAAGAGGATTTTTTTATGCTTTTGCCATTACCGGCGGGTCAATACAAAATGAAACTGATGGTCGCTGTCAAAAACGATTGGAAAATAATTGTCAATGCACACATATTACGCAAAGAAGACTTAATTAATAAATAATGAGTGAAAACAATTTCAGGACAGACGCTAACTCAGAGATACATTTGGATAGTGAAATAATAAGACTACTGATTTTTTTTGTAAAACCAATAAATTATATGCAATTAAATGTATATTAACTCTATGACATATCTGTGAATACATATGACATTGTTGACATCTCGATTTCTGGGTCACGTTTCACCAACATAGAGTGTCACATGTTAGATCCATCGTATTCCAGTTTTAAGCAATGCAATCTAAAAGTACTAGGACGCGGCATTGTTGGCTTGAATATCTTTGTCAAAGCTCATTACCAATGCCAAGTTTTGTAACAAGAAAAGTTGCTTATATATAGTTTATAAATGACAGTTTCGCCCATTTCTAGTTGAATCTGAGCCTTTGGAACAAATTCATTGGGTATCGTCCATTTATTTATGACCATATCCAAAGCGAATTTATCGTTCCAAAAGATATTGTTTGATGATCTCATACTCAAACATTTATCTTACCTGCCCCTACGATGTAAATGAAGAGCTTCATACATATTACATAAGTTAATTAATCACACTTTATTTCAGCACTATATAACAGTGTAGAATTAGGTGTTCAACGATTATTACTTAAGGTATTTGCCCTTGCCATCTGGCAAGGGTTCAAACTATGATGTCGATTAACAACGAATGGAAATTGAATGTCAATGTATATTTTGTGCGCAATGAAAATTTAATAAATATGTAGCTAATAAATCGATAAATGAAGCAAAAACTTGCATAATAAGCTATGGGTCTCAGCTCAGGTTCTTTGTCCATATTTAATTCGATTTGTGCCAATGAACGAACCTCTTTGTCTGTGCTCTGACGATGTTGCACTCGGGCTGCATGGCAAATGAAATTGAATTTCCCTCCGGAAGCCGGGATACAACAAAATGCGCTTAAAGTGCCAAGTGGAGCATCGATTTGACATAAATGACCATCAATGGCATCAATGCCACAGCTGTCGATGTGGTTGTGTGGCAGTTTTTTTCTAAAGCCGATGCCATAAAACACGCGTTAAATTCCACTAACCAGCAAATCCAACGAACATTTCTTTTTAGTTCGCATCAACATTTTAAAAGATAGAACGATGGCATTGACAACGTAAACGTCAATTATCTGGACCCTTGTTGGATTGCTGCCTGGCTGTGGGCCCACCGATTGATGATTGAGTGAGTCTGGCTCTGAAAAGAAACAAAGACTCAACCAGCAAAACCATTTGACAGCATTTGAATCTTGTCAACAGCAGCAGCCGTAGCAGCACCAGCCAACACAAGTAAAACTAATCCGGCATATGCCAAAGCTATAGACTGTGAGTAGTATGAAGTGGAAACATCCATAGTTGCAGATAGTGTGGTTACAAACATAAATATAGTTCTTCGCTTTTCATTGCAATTCCATTTACATCAGTGGAGCTACTTAAATATCGATTATTACGAATGGTATAATAATTAAAATTAGATTTATTTTCATTTAAATAAACATTATTTTTGGAAATTTTCCATTTGGACTTTCTTTGTGGCGCTGTAAACAATTAGCTCGCTCAAAAAGGTTACAAATCCCAAGGATAATCCGAAAGCCCAGCTTGACCAGACCCAAAACAAATCACCCACCTTAAAGTCATTGAAGGGCTCATACATATTGGGATCCTTAAGACTAATTTCGCCCAATGCAATGAAGTCTCGAAGAGATTGCTGTTTCCACTGCATTGCTAGTCCCGAATCTTGAATGCGTTGAAGAAATAAATCCATTGGCTCGGCGAATATAGAGTTTGCTTGCAGCGGCAGGGATGCCAGAAGAGTTTCGCGAAAGATTAGACCAGGCTGAAAGCAAAGAGCAGGCTGTTGGAATAGCTCCTGTTGTCTTTTAAAGAACAACCACTCCGCACTAGTCATAGAGAATGCGGCTGATTTGTTAAAACTCTTGCGTTGCTTGTAAAACTCGTTGATATTCAGATATTTTATCTTGGATTTAATGGTATCAATGAGATGCTTTTGTTGAATTTGCTGTATATAGAAATGGCCACTTTCGGAGAAGTAAATATTTAGATTAGAGTCTCGCAACTCCGCAAGATTAGTAATCATACGCTCCCTGGGCCGCTTGGTCAACAGCGTCTTCAAATGGGCAGCAAACAGGGTGCTAACAATTAAGCCAAATAGAAACAGTTGAGCGTGAGCCAATCTAGAACTGTTCATGGAATGAGCGTAGAGCTTGAACGGCTGACCAATAATTCCAGATATCATGCGCTCATTTAAGATCAAATTTGTCCAATCTACCCGCTGCTTTATCAGTAGCCAGCCAAAGCATGTGTCCAGCAGCGCAAAGATGCAGTAACTGACCAAAAGAACAGCTAGAATCCTGGAGCTGCAGATCCTCAGGTAAACCTCAGCCGTAGGTATCTCCTGAGCACAGGGCACTACAACAAACCAAGCAGACTGTTCAACTGGATACGTATAGTAACCAGATTCATTGGGCAGTTCATAGCCGCATAACGTCATAGCCAAGCTTAAAGTTCCATTTAGAATCAGATTACGCAGCGTAACTAGCGATAGTTGATCTCCAATGACCACTTGGCGTTCCCACTGAAGCGAAATGTTGTGTGCCCATGCAAACTCCAGAATTGTCTTGGCCATATAGCCAGTCATTTGCAGTTTGCCCGTCTGGCGATCTCTGTACACCATGGAACGCGGTGGCACCTGATCCGGCAGCACCTTGGCCGCAAAGCGATGAAAGTTATACTTTCGGGCAAATATTGGAGCGCTGTCATTAAGTTGAAGCGGTAGCCAGTTGTTCTTCTCATAGGGATGCAGTTGATAGGCATCACCCTCGGGCAGCAGCAGCACAACATGAGGAAAATGTAGATAAAACGTGATGTTGGCCAACTCTTTGAGCAATGACTGCAACGGCGCCATCCTGTCTACTGTTGCCTTTTGCAACAACAAGAGCAATCGTGCGTGACGCATGTTATATAGATTTTGAGCCAATGCCTGCCACAGTTCGCTGTCCATTTCCAAATGCCCAGTCAAACAAACGATGGCCAACATTTCCGTGCTTTGGCTGCGCTTGAGATAAAAGTTGGCCTCGTTGCTAAGGCGTAGTACAGGCCAAGTTGAGTCACTTGCCACATCCTCCATTTGGCTGCAGGGCAGCTGTCTGGTATGTCTCATCAACAATAGCGAGTCGTAATGCTGCTCCCGATAGCTACGTTGCAGTACCTCATTCACCGTTAATGTATGGCTTAAATCACTGACCAGCAGCAGCAAAATTAGAACCACAGCCAGCCACATGCTGAGGCCATCTGTTTGGTGGTCGCTTTTGGTTCTACTGACCCGTGGCTTATCTCGCTGGCATCGCGAGGCTAATTAGTGGCCGTTTGAAATGTTTGGAAGTGCGACTAATGTTCAAATTCTCATTTACAGTGCCGCACATTAGCAAACATCTAATGTACACTAGTTTAATATTTAGTGTAACAGCTTTAATTGAGCTATTTAAAGCCATTTTGAGCTGTGATAGTTGTATTGAATGTGTTTTGCTGAATGCTCATAACTTCTATTAAAGTAATTGAAACGTTACAAAGAGCTGTGGATTAAGCATAATTGGTGCAATTAGCCATAGCTACATAAATATTTGGCTTGAATAAATGAATAAGAAAACAGTTTGCTATGCAGTTAAAACCTTTGCCTTTAATATAAGTCATATCTTGAATATCATTTAAAAACTTTATGAACAGTTAGAGCTGTTAATCTGTTTAACATATTTAATTGCTCTCATGAAATGGCAAGTTTTTACTTGTCTGTATTCAGCACTCTGCATTGGGAACTGAAACGTAATGCTGTGCAAAAGTTTTCAACAGCTTTGTGGCCCTTCACAAAAGTGAAGCATTTGATATGAAAAAATCTATTGAAATTTTCTACGCTTGCACTTGCGTTTTTGCTTTTCATTTTTGCAGCTCTTTCAATTAGACAAGTTATTTTGATTGGCAGCGCAAGTAAAACATATGTTAATAGGTACCAACCAGCTTTAGTGACTATATTCATACTTATACTTATATTTATGCCATTTCATACCTTAATGCCATTTGAGGGGACTCACGCATTAATTTACACGTCAGCGCATATTTGATTTTATTTTTTATTCACAACTCAGTTGCCATGGGAAATGCACGCGTTGAGCATTTGCTCTGAATATGTTAAAAATACCTTCTGACTTCACTTAACTGTGTGGGGTATATACAGTTTCTTCGCTGGCTTCTTTTTGTACTGAGCGTAAGTTCCAAGTCTTGTTTACTTGTTGTATTTGCATTTCAGTTTGTATTTGGTGAATGCTGCGTATTGCGTTGACATGCATAAAATTGCAAAGAATTGTTGCCAGCATAATTTATGCCAAGGCACAGGCAACAAGGACGATAACAACGACAACGATGACGAGGACGTTGCCTGGCTAGCTGCCACGACGACAATGTGCAATGTGGCGTATGCGTAATATAACATTAATTGTATTTATTTGCTTTGTTGATTGATTTTACCAGCGTCTGCCGTCTGCCTTCAAGCTTCTTCAAGCTTCAAAGCCTTGAAGCGAACATTTTAATTTGGCCCAGCTCTTAAGGCAACTTCACTAGACTAATGCGTTTATCAAAGTCATTTGGTGTGCCATTTGCGCCAAGGCCCAGGGCCACGCCCACATAAATTAACACAAATTTAACGAAGCGTGGATAAGATAAAAGCTGTGGTAGGAGCAATAGGACCCATAGCGGCAGCAGGAACAGCAGCAACAAAAGGCAAAAGCTGACAACAAATTTATTGGTTTTTATCAGCGACTCTGCCTGGGCGAGAGTGCGAGAGTGGAGCTTATCAAATATGCCAAGCGTTGAGCTCATCTGCGAACACATGTGCTGTAGTAAATGTTAATGTCAAATGAGTCTTCTATAATTTATACATTAAATAATGACTTTCCTTGCATGCTTTTAGGCGCTGCCGTTTCTAATACTAAGCACGAGCCAAGTTATTAATTGATTCGACTGCAGCTTTAAAGCCTTAAAAAAGCTAAATGGCAACCTAACACAGAAAGCCAGAGACACACACGCACACACATACACACACACTCAGAGGGTAATCGACAAAGTTTGCTGTATGTAAGCAAAAACAAGAAAATGTTTGCCAGCCACTTGGCAAGCTATAACATGGAAGGCCTGTTGCCAATGCTGCTAAGTAAGGATCCTCATGGAATTTCTTTTTTTCTGTCCGTATTCATTCCCTTGTTTCTTTATGACAATGTGCTAAGTAAAAATGACAAAGCTGGAAAGTTTTCTTAGGGGCACGCACTCGTTAAAGGCCATGATTGAACGGATTTTAAGGCACACATTCCGGTTAAGATTTTAAAGCCAGTGTCAGCATATACATGTGTGTATGCGTGTTTTATTCACTCACTGATTTGCCTTAATTTGATTTTTGCAAAGAATAGAAAACAACACACAAAAAAGTTTTCATTTAGGCTGTTAAACTGTTTGCCAAATTGTGTTGAGTTCTTCACGTTCCATGCCATGGCGTTTTTTAATTAAAAAAGTGACCAGGCTAAAAAAGTTGGGAACAGGATTTTTAGCACGTTTACCAAAACGACGCGACAGCCATTTAAAGTTTTTTACTTTGAGATTTTTATTTTTATTTCGCTTTCCGAAGTTGACCAGACTGTTATTGCCTTTGTTTGCAATTAAAGTGCAGCAAATGTTTGTGCAAAGCGTTCGATTGGAATTTGAGCCAATTTAGTGCATCCTTGACCGTAAATTTTCATTTTCATACTTTTCTATGGACAATTCCACTGAGTTGTCTTTCATTTGTTATCAAGCATTCTACATATCTATTAGAGTGTGCCACATCTCCTGTTGTTGCCATGGCGTATCCTTTTTAAATTTTGCACGAATTGTCATCCTTTTTTTCCTTTTTGTTGCGGTCTACTCTTGTTGGCATTCGACTGATAGCCACCCAAAAAGCTTTGCATATTTCTCATGAATACAATTTGCACGTTTCCCCCTTTCATTTGCTTTTCCTCTATCCTTCGACACAGCACAGAAACGTGTAATGGGGCACAGACAACGCTGAGTTATGCGTGAATACTTGTAGATTTGTGAGTGAGTTGTCTGTACTTATCTATGTGAATAGATAGATAGTTAGCCAGAGTGAATATGTGTTAAGATTGTAGCAGCCCTAAAGCCTTTAGATATTTTGTTATTTCAGGAATTTCGGTAACCTTTGATTTGGGTCAACTAGGCAGAGAATCAGCTTTATATGGATATGAGTATTATTTCCATATTCATTGGATTTCAAGGGAGATTATTTTACATAATTTTACAAAAGACTTTGAATGTTCAGTTTGTAGCTAGACACACGATTGAAATCAAATTTTGATTTATATTTAAATTGAAGCAGAACATATGGTTTTAAATATTTACCCAAAGCTCAAATAAAGTGATAAATAAGATTTAAACTAATTATTTCATATGACGCACTAAATGCGACTATCATAATTATTTTTATAATTTACGACTCATTATAAAGTCTACATAATAAAAACAAACACACGCGACTCTACTGTGATAATAGGTAAATTATTTGAACAAACCCAACACTTAGACACTCAATTGTTTAAAGACAATGCTTGCAAGTCATAAACAAGTCTTGAGCATGGCTAAGAGCACAAACTGGTGTAGACGGCTCTCGCGCCAAGTGATTTGGCCACAAAAACCAAAACAGTGAAACGCCGCAACGTTTGCATCAAGTTCCAAGCACGTGTATTTGCGCCAAGCTGATTGGTCAAACGCTTTCGCTTTTCGCCCAGCATTGAGCGCCAGCCGAGCACAGTGCGTTCTCTCTCTCTCTCTTGCTGCTGCTCTCTTAGCTTAACGAAGAGAGCGCTTACGCTTGGCGCAAACTGGTTTTGTGGCACCCTGTAAGTTGCTGCTGCTTGAGCAACACGATGGCGAGTCGAGACGATACGTTTCAGTTGTTGTTCGGCGTTCATTGTGTGCAGGCCAGGCGTATACGCAACGCTTTAAGCTTTACGGTTAACGGGCATCGCGAATTCGTAGTGCGTCGTTTCAGCGTCCCATTGACAAAAAAAAAAGTAAAGCAAGCCAATTTTGGCAATATTTTGCATACCGGTTCCGAAATAATAAGCCGTTAAAATTTGATTTGACTTAATAAAACGCTTCCTGAAAAGTGTGCAAAAAGAGTACAACAAAAATAAATAAAGTAAGACAAAGATTTTTTGTTAAATGCAGCTAATAAGTATCTTAGTCTAATGTGTGTTGTATCTGTAAACATAAGTTGATTGTTTATGTCAAAAATAAAGTTCTTTTGCCAATAGAAGTATAATAAAAGTCACGCATTTCCGTTTCACACGCTCCGGCGCAATGGTTCCAAAGAAATTTATTTTGTATGCACGCTTTAAGAGACACAAGACACAAAATACTTGCGAAATTTATTAAATATTCATAAAAGTTGACGTCGCTTAGCAAACAAACAAAAAAACCCCTCCAGAAAAGAAGAAAAAATGGCAGAGAACGTTAGCTCGAACATAGCAACAAGTCGGCGCCATTTGGTCAACGCTTAAGAACGTTGCCAACGCTCTATGTATATTTATTAACATTCGGCTAAGAGTGCAAAATAAGAAAATAAAAAATAAAAAAAACCAACAAGACAAAATATGAACGCGTCGTGTCGGCTTCCCAGAATTGGCAGTTAATTTTTTAAAAAAACAACAACAACAAGAAAAAATGCTGAATAAAAACAAAAATAACCGCAAAGGCAACAAGGAAAGACAGCAACAGCTGAAAAGCGTGTAATCCGAGAGTTGTTGCGACTCATCAGTGCGTGTGTGCATCGTTGTGTGTGTGTGTGTGAAACTATATACTCGACGCATAGGCAGCAAAAAGTTGCCAGAAGAACTTAAGCAACCCACGCTAAACTGCGCATAGAAATTGAAAGTTTCGCATAATTTCCATTATAAGCTGGCATAAATTGCTATGCAGCTACGAAAAAAAAGTGATTACGCGACGCGATCTAGATACATTTGCACTGTACAAATTGCAGATACAGATACAATGATATAAGCAAAAATCTTGCCTATTTGTGTGTGTGCGTGTGTCGCCGTTGCCGGCCAGCGTTGTGTGTTTGTTTATTGTATTTTTTTTAAATATGATATGACAGCAAACAGCAAAAACGATTTTTTTAAATTTTGCCATGCTTTGTAAAACTCAGTTAATGTTCTCATTGAGCAATGCAACTGCAAGATACAAGATACAACTGCTACAGCTACATTTACAAATACACAGGCAGTTACCTAAATGCATCGCCCATTGCCTGTGGCATTGGGAGCTAATATAATCAACGCTAAATTTCAGTGCAATGACAAAATTGCTGATAACTGACCAATTCAAGCATCCAACTGGGCACTCACAATCATTAATTTAGTTTTAGTTTCTGCTTTGTGCTTTTGTGCTTCACATCTTATGGTATCTCTTTTTCATTAAGTATTACTTCTGTTTCGGTTGCTGCAGTTGGAAGCAGAAAAAAAAAATAAATGTTAACGACTCACGACTTATGCTAAATAGTTGTATTGAACTTTCAAGGTTGATTCTAGGCGCTTACTAATGTTCTATATCATTAAGTATTTACTTCTTACTATTTTAATATTTGTACAATTTTCTTCTAAACGGCAAAACGTCAAAGGCTGGCGTCTAAAACTTTTGTTTGGTAATCGTTGTTTTTTGTTTCTGTTTCACAAGAGATTTATGCTTGTGTGTTGTATTAGCCCCAATGTATTTCATATAGCTACGCATTGAGATATCTAGTGGTTGTTCCCTCCCTCTCTCTCGCTGGGGGGCGTTGGCGGTTGCTTTAGAATGCTGCTCAGTTTAGGCGCTATTTATAGGCGCGTAACACATACGCGCAAACCGTGTATCTTATAGATACATTCTGGCTAGCTGCCTGACTGCCTGACTGGCAGGCAAAAAGTTTTGCATCGACCTGCCTGCCACTGACTCGTTGCTCGTTCTTGTTGTTGTTGTTGCGGCCTGTCTGGCCTGTCTGCTCATAAATATATATACATATATATTTATATATATATATATATAAAGGCAAAGCAACGACATTGGCGAGACAATGAGCCAAATGGCCCGTCTGCGGCAAGCGATCGCAGAATCGCCACGACAAAGGAATCCAGCCAAAAAAGGTTCTCTCCTTGTTTTTCTCTCTATCTATCTGCAAACATCGCCACAACAACAGACGGACTCTGCAACATGTTGCTTTTGGCCAGGCAAAAGAGCGCTTTGCCTGTTACCTATTGCTTTGAAATCGAAAACAAGATTGATGCCGCAAGTAGTGAGGGAGATGGCCTCTGTTTTTTTTTTTTTTTTCATTTGAGATGAGCGGCTGAGGGAGACAACGCAGCTGGCACAGCTGGCTTGCTAGATCTTCAGATTGTTGCTATCATAGCGCATAATTGCTGTTTATGTGTTTATTTGGCAGTTAAAAACTAAGAGAAACAACAGCAACAGCAGCAACCATTGATGCTTAGCAATTTTCGCTTTCAAGTTTTCCGCATTGCAAAGAAAAAACCAAAAAATAAATATTATTCAAACGAAAAAATGTGCGCAATTTTTTTCTGTTCAAAAGAAAAAACCAAAAAATTATACCAATGCAGATGCCGAACTCCAAACTGGCGACCAGTTTCGTTTTTATGTTATTTTCCTTTCTGCTTGTTTTTTACGACTTGCATAATATGAAACTGCAACAACAGCAACAACGTCATTGCAGCTAGTGGCAAGTGCACGAGGCAAGGCGCAGAAATATTTTTTGCAGTTTCGCAGCTGACAAAAGCTCGAGACCGTCGATTCGCTTGATTGCTGGCTACGTAATTACAAGAAATCAAATATCAAGATGCATAAAAGAGAAAAAAAAATAATAACAAAAAACAAAATACTTGTAAGACTGCAAAACACAAATTGCAGCTGACTGCAACTGGGTGTGTGTTCAGAGAAGGAGAGAGAAAGAGAGAGAGAGAGACAGGGTCTGGTGGGGCTATGCAATGCAGCAAGAACCGGAAAGGAAGTGAGCGTGTAAGTTACCAAGACTTTGACTTCGACTTCAGCACAACAGCAGCAAACTAGCCAAAAACCGGTTTCAGCTGGCTGACACCAAGAGACCGAGTCCAAGTCTTGGGTCTTTCGTCTGAGCGCAGCACCGAACGCTTCTTGGAAGCACGTCGTCAGCATTGCCAAGTCATTCACTTGCATGCGATACGAGTTTTTTTTCCATTGTGTGCTGTTTTTGTTGTTGCTGCTGGAACTGCAGAGCGCAGGCGCAGCAGCTTTATTGATAGTGCGGGCGAAGAACAGAACCGAAAAGAAATAAGAGAGAAACAAAGAAACGAGACGAAACGAATAGAACAACAAGACAAAGCGCAATACGAAACCGATAGTTGAGACGCAAACAAGCAGATAGGCGTGCATTTAAGAACAGAAACGAGCAAGCATAAAATAAGTGTACACTTGGAGAAACAAGTGCAACTAATAAAACAACTTTACAATAACATTATATGTATAGTTTTAGTTTTATTGCAAGTTGCATACAAAATTGTGCTAAGTGTACGAAGTGCGTAGCAGAGAAGTAATTGAAGAAAGTGCTGAGCAAGTTGTGCCAAAAGGGAAGCAACGATTGGGCTGGGTAATGCATACCGTTCTCTCCTACACGCTTCACTCATTGCACTCGCCTCTCTTTGAACAATCTGACAAGAGCGGGTGCAATGTGAGGCACTTTTCTAGCAATATATGTAAGTTTCAAGTACTACGCCTAAGAACGCATGCGCTGAGTACTTTGGCTCAGCTCGTGGCTTGTGTGTTGTGTGTTGTGTGCTGGTGAGGTACTTGAACCTTGCTTGCAGCGGACACAAAATGGCGGTGCAACAAGCAGCAGCTACCTTTTGAGGAGCACCACTTATGTATGATATATGAATGTGGGCGAAGGCAGGCATTTGCACATGGCCGGTGGGCACACTAGACAAAGGCTTTGAGTGTAACTAGACTGGAACTCAAATTGGAAGTAGACAGTATAAAGTTCAGGTTTGGTTTGTTTCATTTTATTTTAGGTGTGAGGAACGAGCGCCGTTAAAAGTCAATGCCATTAATCTGCCCCTGATAACGCACTGACCTCGACATAAGCTTAGCTGATTTATGTTGCTCCCCAAAATGTGTCAACTGTGTCAACCCACTGCCCTCTATTTTTGTTTGGGTGTCAGCTGCCTGCAATTCGAACTTTAACCAAATTGATAAGTTAATGTGCGCCACACAAGGCGCCAACGAACAAGACAAAACAAAGACAGAGGCACTAAATGAACGGAGTGATAAAAGAGAGAGAGAGAGAGGCAAGGAAACATAATGACAAAGAGATATTCGAGAATTGTTGGCATAACTTTTGTTTTAGTCTTTTAAAAAGCTGCCGCCGCATTTGTATTTTATTTTATTCAGATACACTTGGTGACGGCAATCGGAGACGCAGATGTAGACTGAGACTTAAAGCCAAGAGGAGTCGCTGTGGGGCTCTCTTGTTGCTGTTGTTGTTGTCGTCATTTACACGCTTAAACGTCCATGACCCTTTGGCCTGTCTCGGAGACAACACAGCAGCAACAACAGCAACAACAGCAACAGCGAGACAGAGACAAAGGCTGCTGGCAAAATCAGATAGAAAATGAAAATAAAAACAAAGAAAAAATCACAGCTGTTGACATAAAGTTTCAGTTTGAGTTGTGCTGAGTTCATTAAAAGCCGCAGAGAGCTGATGAAATTTGACAGAGCAATGCAAAAACAAGGGGGCGGGGGTAGCTTTGCGTTGAATCAAATTGATTTTTCTGCCAATCAGGCTCATCAATAAGCAAGCATGTCTTAAGATGCTGTGGCATCCAGACTTCGAGAACAACACTTAATTCAATTTTCTAAGAAACATCATTAAAATTCAGTCTTAGCCTAGCACTTTTATTACTATTTCATTGCTGGTTTCAGTTAAATACGGCAACATTTAGGTGCCCCAAGCATATGTATGGTACACAAAAACCAACGTGCCTAACTTATTATAATTACTATTGTTTTACTTTTCTTGATACAAACATTCATTAGCACGTGCGCGTAGGTGCGTCTCTTGACTGTATTGCTGGTTGTCATCACGCCTAGAAGTAGAGATAGACAACGGGCAGAATAAAGCAAAACCTTAAATGAACCACGGACCATGTCGATTGTGATTCAAGCAGCGGCAAATTAGCATGATTCCAATGAACTTGCACACTTGATTTGCTGACTCAATATTAAAGTTCGAAAGTTGGCGAGTGAATCACTTTAATAGACACGAAAAAAAAAGTTATAGCGCTTTTGACGCATTTGATTACTTGATATTAGCCAGGCGCTTATTGGCTTTCTGTTATTTTGTACTTTTATGTTGATTTTTTTTCAATGTTTTTTCTGTTTCATACTTTTTTTTTGTTCTCTCTCTTTTAGCTATACCGCATCGCAAATTGGCAGTGAATGGGCAAATTTCATAATAAAACGCAAGAAGCTAAGACATCGCTACTCGCGTGCGATTCTCAGACAGCAGCCCCGTCAAGCCAGGCAAACCAACCAACTGACGCAATTCAATTTGCCCAGCTACAGAGACGACCGCAAGCACATAAATTGAGATTAAGCAAACGCTCACTGGAGGCTGCAAGCAGCAGCGGATAGAGAGAGCAAACGAGCAAAAGAAGAAGCCAGAATAAGAAGGGCAAGAGTACAAAAAAAAAAAAAAACAGAAAAAAACATAACAAATCAATCAGAGCGCGTTTGACGCTTCAAACAATTTGCATGAGCCAAAGTATTAGCCAACAACAACAGCAGCAGCAGCAGCAGGCACCGCAACAACATAGCCAATATCAAGGGAAGCGTCGTCCAAGTGGCTTTTTATGGCAACTGCGCCATCAGCTGCACAAGCGTAGCACAAGGAAAATGAAAACAATTTCATGATACTACAAGTGGTCCGAATCGGTGCTATTGAACTATCTGAGAATGCCATCGACACCGTACGATCTGGTGCAGGATGATCAGGATTTGCGTGTACCACTGCATGCCGAGCAGGCATTCTTTCATGGCATCACATTTCAGGCAAAGGTGAGTTTGAAAATCATTTTCTCAATATATATATGCATGATTATTGTCACAGTTGTTTAGCTTTATAGTCATCAAAAAATTCTTAGACGCTGATTTATATGCTAATTAAAGTCAATGTAAAATGCACATGTTACATTGTATATGAGTAATATCTTCTTCTAGAAAATACTATATATTCATTCCGCATACTAATATCGAAATGGTTTCTTAGGCACTTTGTCGTCGGCTTGTCTTTTAAGTTCTTAACGCATAGCAATCTGAGGAAGAGGTGTGTCGACCCTCGCCTAACCCCTAACCAGAAACCAGAACACTGAATTTCACCACTATATCCGTTTTAAAAATTTGAGTAATAGATATATCCATTTTATGGGCAATCCGTATATTTATTTACTCTTGCAATTTTCATTGTTGCAACCGGTAGATGCACGTATGCGGCCAAAACAAACAATTATTAACAATTTATAAGTGCAATTAAATATTTTTGCTATTGAATTATTTTCAACACAGTTGTTGTTGCTGCTCTGATGCTGACGGAAGCAATGCTAACAAATTTTGGGGAGTTTTTTGTTATTTCTGTTATTTTTGTTAGTGAGCATTCAACGAGTTAGTCAACTGTCACATTGCCAGACAAGCTGTTGTTGCTGTTTGTTGTTTGCTGTGAGTGGGGGAAAATGGTAAACAAATTTTCATTTTTCTTGTATATATATATATATATATATATATGTGTGTGTGATTGTGTTTTGTGTGCTTGTATTCAATTTTTCAGTTACCCATTGCGAGCATTTGTATAGATTTTGTGTGTTTTCAGTCATGTTGCTATTTGTTGTTGTTGCTGGCGGTGTTTATTATTATATTTGTGCAATGTGTGGAAATTGTTTGCGTGCCAAGCTCATATTCTAGATAAAGTTGTTATTGTTGCGGCTATGTTTTTGTTTTGGTTAGATGAAGCTCTTTGATTTAATTTGATGTGTGTTCAAGGGTTGACCAGCATAACAAAGAGCTACTGAAAAATTTCAGCTAACTAAGCTAAGCCAATAACCTTTATCATACATTATTGGCTTTTAAACTATATGATAGTTAAATTTCCCATAGCCCTATTGCTACTGAGTGCATTGAGCTTTGACTTTGTACACATTGTTTTGTCTTTTGAACGTTTCGGTGTTTAAAGGCACACTTTGTATGCAAAGCGCTTGACATTAGTCGCATCATTGAGACAGACAGTCTTTGGCTGTGCATTTTGCATAATTTCATTGTACGTAGGAGACATTGCACTTGGATTTGATGTAGTTGCAGTTGCATGGTTGCAATGTTGCAATTAAATGCATTCAGTTGCTAGGCCAAACTGGCATGAAGCAGCGTTAAAGCCCACGCCACAGCAACAACTAAACAATTTGCATTGACAGTGGCTGTTGAAGTGAAGATAGACGCTGGGCGGGAGAGGAGGTGTGGCAGCTGAAGCTAGTACTATGCATTGCACATAGGCTCTTTGTGTCTTTTGTGCACGTGTTGTTTGTTGTTTTTGTTCCCGTTGTTGTTGCACGCTGATATTTGCATATTCCATAAATGAAAACAAGAAATACACAAAGTTTTGCACTTTTGTTATGCTTCTTTATTCGGGTTTCTTTCGTTTGTTTTTTGGTGGGGATGTGAGTGAATACCGTTAGCATTGCATATACAACTTATGCGATATGCTTGGCTGGCTAACCTAAATACAAACCGATACACAAACCGGGACAGATAACAGCAGCTTTAAAGACTGCCTGCAGTTCTCGGCTCTTATTGTGGTGTTTGTAGTTTCATTTTTGTGCTGTGTCAGCCCAACTGATTCATCTGCGTTGCAGGCTCAAATAACGAGTGTGTGACTCACTGTGTGTGCGAGTGTGTGTTCTGCTGTCATTGGCGGCATTATTTATGAGAAGTATTGGACAGGACGCCACTTATAAATATATTTATGCCACACAGATCTTCAGTCTCTCACACACACACACACACACACAATTTGGTATTGCAGCTAAAGCTGATCCATGACGAACCCTCGTCTCTTTCTTACGCTAACTCTCTAGCTCCCCTGAGTTTGGCCTGCTTAGATTAATTGAATTTCACGCTTTGATTTCGCGCGCTGCTATACGAATATATGAAAATTGTTGAGTCTACCTCCTTGCGAGCCAGGCCGCATAAATCTTTCAAAAAGTGTATAAATTATTTGCTCTCACGCACTTGGCCTAACGCTGTGGCGGCTTGCATATTGTCTGCCTGGCAACATGACGTATACTAAACTTTTGTTTTGTGTGCGATGTTTCTTCTGTTTTTCTTTTTCGTATTGGCTCCATCAAATATTTATTCAAAAGACCCTCAGGTTCGATTCGATTTATGTTTCCCGCACAGTTTCCGTGTTTTGATGCGCATTTCCCCACTTTGCTCATCAATTACTTAAGTTCGGTTTTGCTTGTCGTAGATGCCACGCCAAGTGATTCTTTTACTTTATCCCCACTAGCAAACTTTATATGTCTATCAGTTTTATTTATGTGCGGCTTTGTTTGTGCGTGAGCTTTTCAAATGTGCAGTTTATTTATTTTATTGTCTGTTTTTCTGAAAAAAAAAACGAACACATTCTAAACACCATATTTAAAAAGAATTTGTTGCTTGTGTTATTATTTTGTGACATTTTATCAGCATAATACTTGTGACAGTTTATGATAATCTGAAATCAATTTCCTTCTACTGCCGTAAAATTGCAAAATTTTATGTTGATGGTATTTTGAATACAGACATGAGCATAAATTCAATTGAATAATTTGCCACCCGTTGCTTTAGTCCAATTTCCTTCATCCGTATGGCTTGGATATATTTTATGAAAATTGTAGACATAAAATATTGTTATTCTTTATGTATATATTTTTATCTTTTATTATGGCATGTTGGAAAAATTAATTTTTATTTACATAATAATATGAATTAAGGTGAAGGTGAAGCGCATCTGTTCCAATTGGCTGCAAAAAAAATAAAAAAAAATACGTATAATTCAAAAATACACTGTGTTATATATATATTCTATATAATATATACTATAATATACACATAAAAAATATGGCGCATAAAGAAAAATATTGAAAAACATATAAAAAGGCTGGCGCAGAAATTCATCTGGCTGCGGTCCACGTGCTGTGCATGTGTGTATTTGTAATTTTTCACATTTGTTGTGTTTACCCGTTTTCCATTTGGTGTGCGTACGTAAAATTATGAATTTTCATATGGTGAGGCGCTGTCGGTGGCGTATACGCAATGTTTCCGCTCTGCTGCTGTTCCTTTGTTTTGTTTATCTAAGCGGCACATGCAGCAGTCACTCGTGTGTTTGAGACCAAAAAGGGACAACGAGCATTTGCCCAAGAATGCCGCCTCTTCATATATCAATTTCAATTATCTGGCATTTCTGTTTTTCCATGGCCAGGCCTGGAGTTTTACAGACACTATTATGCTGTATAAATTATTGGCTCAAGTTTTACGGGCAGTGCGTTGAAAAGGACAACCCAAAAAGGATTATGCGGCATGCAATTGAGCTTCCTGGTCGTGGCTTTTATCAGCCACAACTGACACAGGCAGACGACGACTCGACGACTCGCTGGGTGGCACAAGAAGGCGTGAAAAATGAGTCATAAAATGCAAATAAAAACTCAAGTGTCCTTTGCAACGAGCAGACTCTCTGCTTTGTATATGTCATTGTCAGGATTGCTTTTGAGTTTAATGCGAACATTGAAGTTGCCTGTCATCGGTTTCGACGCTTTAAGACGCTTCAAATTTGGTTTTTTTGCGCACACATCTAAAAGTTTTCCATGTTTTTAATGTGTGTTTGCTTAACCTTTTGTGTAAAGTTCAATTTGCTCGTTAATTTGCAATTGCCATAGATTTTCCACAGATACATATATTTTCCGGTAACAGTTTTAGTTTTATTCATTGGCAGTGCGCCATATTCGATCTGTTTAGATGTTGTGTGTTTGGTTTACAGGGCAAAAATTAACACAGTGCAACACGGTCAAAAGCTTTTGTTGCATTTATTGCAATGCGGGATACGCTGTGGCGTGGCAAACAATTTGTTTAACGGTCTGTAGGCGCTTGATTAAAATTGCATATCCCAAAGGCATTGCCGCCACTAAGAACATTAACAGCAGCAGCAACAACAACAACAACACAAGCCACATGTAAATAAACAACTCGTGCATTATATTGAATGCTTTTTATTGTTTAAATATGGATATATCTTTAATGCTGCGCCAGCAGATATAGCTCTTTTTCTCTCTCTCTCTCTCTCTCTTTCCGACTCTTTCGTTATCGCTTGGCTGTGTTTTTGTCTGCCGTTCGATATATTCCAAGTACAATAAAAATAATAATAATAACAATAATAATAGCCAATAAAAATATTTCTGGTTGCTGTGCACAATATGCTGGATTATCTTAAATGGATTTTAACTTCGCCAAGGGCATCATTCTCATATTTATTGCAAATTATCAGCTAAATATCTTAATGGCATCGTTACAGCAAATCCGCAAATCATCTGTGTATTAGCAGGTGCCATTCGTTTTGGCTAATAATCAACATCAGGCAGCTTGTTTGGATTGGAAAGAAACATCAAAAGATTCTCGTTGAATACTATTTAGCTTGCTTAATCAATCTGAATTTGGAATTGGTTTTGTTTGTGCAAAGTTGTGAAAGCCATGAAATGAAAACTTCTAAATATTACGTTATTGAAATCATATTTCTTGTAAGGCACTTGAAGCAAAGATGATGAAAGCTTTGATTTATTCCCACAAATCCCTGCGAATTCTTATGCTTTTCTGCAAAATTAATGTTGTCCCCATTGTAAGGTCATTTTGGGCACATGCGTAGTACTAGAACGCCATTGATTAAGTTCTTTCCTTAATGACTCACTTGATTGGCATTGCTTAATGGGGCAAAACTGCGGCACATGCTCTACTATGCTCATTTATTATCTGTCTACTTATTGCACAATTTGCAAAAAAAAAAAAAAACCAAATGCTGTTTGTGTTGCTATTGCCACATAAATTGGTTTATTTTCGCATTTCGCAACTGGAGGCAAGCGCTTTTCACCTGGCGGCGCAGCTGTGTGGCTTACATGTGCATTGGCAATGAGTCAGAGCTAGTCAGTTAGTTGCGCAGGCGCATGAAACCGCAACGGTGGCAAACTCTCACCCACTTTGGACGCACCACTCTTCCAGCATGGCAAATGGGTAACGCACGCAAATTGTAAACAGAGTTTATTGTTATTGTTGTTTTTTGTTGCTACTGCTGGTACTGCTGCTGCTGTTTGGTGTCTAGCGAAGCGAAGCGCAGCATTGCGGAAGTTGCAACGGCAGCTGCTGCAAGTTTGCTGCTCGTATGTGGCACACTCCCAATTGCCACAACCGTCCGCTCTACCCTTTTCTCAGGCTGTCTTTCGCTCTGTCTCCCTGCCTGCCTGCCTGCCGTGCTGCCAATGGACGCTGACAGCTGCCTTTTGCAATATTGGGCTTGGCCCTGGCCAAAATAGAATACAAAACTGCGCAGGACAAATAATATGATTTCGCTCAAGTCGATATCTACACACCCTTAGGGAGCTTATTATTGCCATATGTCGAAAGTAATTGGAAATTAAACATTAAATGAATTCAAAGACTAAGTTTTATGGCCATAATCAATGTATCTGAAAGAGACATAAGGAACTCTTGCAGCTTAAAGCGCTTTATAAGCAAAAAAAAACTTCCTCTTTCCTTAACTAAATATCAATCGCGAACTGTATTTTGCTGAGATCAGCCATACACTATTAAAATACAATCAAGACTTTTTATTCCCATACGCTGATAGATGATTTCCACTTTATCTCTTTTGACTGTGGCTGCCCTTTGTTTGGGCAACAGTAGGAAAAACCAAAGCATTGTGCCTGCAAATAAAACTAGCAATTTTTTTTTTCGGTTTTTGCTCATAATGACAAGAATCGATTGTCTGCAATCTTTTTTTTTTGCGTTATGCCAATTTTTCCAAAGCAGAAAATCTTAAAGGGTAGCTGCAGAAAATAGCTTGTTAACTGCCGCTCACGTTTCAAACTATGGATAAACAAAGTAGCGATACAAAAAACAGCAAAGAAAAATTGAAAATTATCTGTGAGCCGTCATCAAAGTGCCGAGCGCTGAGCTCCCAGTTTAATCAGCGACAGGCATTCAATTGCAATTGAAGTCACTTAGCTATGCAATCTTTCACAGTTTCCCGCAGTTTGCAGTTTTTGCAACTAGTTGCAGTCACTGCTCTTGGCCACATGCAGTTGCCGTTTCAGTTTATTTTTGTACGTTTTTTTTTTGTTGTTATTTCTTATCGGAGCGCACGCTTTGTTGCATTTGCTTTTGACTGTCAGCTACTGTAGTCAGTTAGTTGTAGTGTAGTTCTTGTCGTTTTGCTATGCCTGCCACTGTCAAGTGCAATTATGGGGCAGGCATTCACTGAAACTCAGCAACTGGAACTGCAGCTGAAACGCGACCTTTGACATTGCCGCCAAGCAAGTTGAGGTCGCCGCGAAATGCTACCCGGACCAACAACAGCAATTTTACAATTTAATTAACTATTTACTTGATGCGTACAGCTTTTTATCTTGCCTACTTTTGTGAAAGTAAACACTATTTTTTTTTTGTATTTTTGATTAACCTATGGTACTCTTACTGTTTGTGTGAGCAAAGAAAATGGTTTTCTGGCAAACAAGACGGTAAACATGATAGACAGTAGTAGCAACTAACAACTGAAGTTAGGCTGACCTTATTGAGTAGAAAGATACAAGTTGAAGGACGTCAGGTGCTTTTTTTTCTGTGTATTTCTTTTATACAATCTACTAAACGATGATGTTTTTTTCTGGCCGATTTGAAAACATCAAGATCCAGCTTCATTGCCAGAAAATTAATTAGTTTTGCCTGGCACGGAACATCAGCCAAAATCTGTGATGTCATTAGCCAATATACATTTCTACATGCATATATACAAATTTATATATGGTACACATAAATAACATAGCTGCTCTGATGACATTCACAAGCCACAATGTTGTTTTGTTTTTCTTAAGTATTTTCTATTTAGTTTTCAACAAACTTTTGCTTATATATTTGCTGGTCATAGATGAAAATTGGGAAATTAGTAAAGTTGGGTGTTGTGTTGCAACTTAAAAACCAATTTTACGTCAATTATTTAAACATTAATTAAACACTTGATGTTGTAAGTGTCATTGTTGTTGTTCGCATTTAATTGACCATCTTAAACTTTTTTTCTTCTCAGTCCTTAGCGTTTTCAATTGAGTTCATTCGAACTTTTTTACGTGGTCAGTAAGCAAATGGACTAACTAATTTGCATGTTGGAGGCCGCATGTGAAGTTAAAAGTTATTGGGCCATAAATAACGCCCGACCGAATTCTAAACAAACATTTCTCGACAGTCAAGACTGTGAAAGCTTTCCACTTGATGCTGTCTGTGTTGCTCCCCCTGTGTTTGTGTGAAAATTAGCATAAAACGTTTGGCATTTTGGTATTTGCCGTTTTGCTTGTTGCCAATCGTAAAATGTAAAAAATTGCGCATACGCCGCCTCGTGGAGCAGCCAAAAAAAATTAGAGCTCCTTCCCTGGAAAAACCAACTCATAAATGGCCTAATTTTCCTTGACTTTTATGCATAATACGCTCTCTCATTGTTCGCTTCGGCTCACAGACTTTCAACCATACTTCTACACAGAAGCGAGCCCACAAATATGCGGTGCTCTGGTTGTTTGGTTGTGGGCGTGGCCCAGACTATAACCGCTTAATTGCTTAATTGAAAGCCAAAGGCAAATTAATAATGCCGTCGATTGCCGCCTAATTGTGAAATATCAAAAGGCGATGCTAGCCGACAGCCAAGCGGCGTATACGCAATGTTTTTGTATATTTTGTGTACTTTGAGCTCTGAAAGCTTTTCAATTAGCTGCCAATTAGTTTGCATATTTTCTTCTGTGTGGCATTTTCAATATTCCAGCATTTTTTCGACATTGTTTTAAGCCAACTTTGCAGTTTTTGCTTAGCCATTGCAAATGGTTGGCAATAAATTATGGATACCCCCCATCATGAATCGTACATACATAAACGAAAAAATTTATAAAGCGTAAAGCAGTTGGGCATGCGTGTCCTTGTCTCTATGTGTATGTGTCCTGCGTTCCGTTCTATTTTGGCCGCTCATCGCTTTAATATATTTTGACTAGTATTTTGGGATTTGCGTTCTATATATATTTAAATTTTGTAAATTTTAATTAAACACATTTTGTCAGCTGTCGCTTTATGTTGAAACTTTTGGCTCGCTAAGCTGCGTGCCAACTGTTTTCACAGCGGCCCAACATAATTGGCTAATCATGTTGCCAGCTGGAAGGAGATGCCAGAAGAGGGTGTTAGCTTGGGCACTTGAAAATGATTATGCAAGCACCCACTCAAAACACAAACACATTCAGTTAGAGGTTGAAGGTGGGCGGTGGGCGGTGGGCCACAAACCAACTGAACTCAACTCTATCTTGGCCATGTTTTGGCCTTAGGGCTGCCTGGCTGCTTTTTAGTGGGCCAAATTAAAATTCTGACTTTGGCACTTGTGGAGCCAACTCAACAAAACAAGCAACAGCACACACAACAAAAAGTAGAAAGCACTTACAGTTCTCTCTTTGGTTTTTTAATGAGCTAAGCGAGGGCCTTTAGGCCAAGTTCTTATGCTTGAGGGCTCAAAAGAGTCTGGTTTTGCCATATCTCGTTGCCAGCATCTGAGCTGTAGAGTGCTCTAGTCCCTATCTTTGTTGGGGCCACCTCATTGTTTGCCATTAGTTTGTCAAGCTGTCGTCTGCTTGCAGTACAACTTCCCACACGCCCTTTCACCCACTCGCCTGTACTCTTTTGCTGGCTGCTTATCTTTTGCTTTATTTGTCTGGCTTTTGTGTTTGGGCTTGGCCAGTGCCTAAATGAAAATAATGAAGCACATTCAAATGGCACTTGCCAGCGAGCATAATGAGTGGAAACAGCTTGGCGGACAACTCAAACAGACACACACAGAAAAAAAGGACAACTGTTTCCTTTGTGCGCCATTTAATTATTCAAATTTATTTGTCAGCACAATATGTGCCCATGTCTTAAAATATTGCGTGTGTGTTTGTACTTCTGTATGAGTGGGTGTGCCACTTCCGCTAGCCAGCTGTTTGTTGTTGCCATCGAGGGGAAGTCGAAGCCACAGCGAAACTTTTTAATGAGTTTCGATTCATTGCACAACACGCACACACACACTCACACACACGCACATATAAATATAACCGACAGGACACTGACGCTTGCAATCAGCCAAGCTACTAGCACAACAACAGCTTGTCTGCCGTTTATTAATTAAGTTTGCTTAAGCGAACATCCTTCGACTTCCCTGCTCTTTCCCTTTGCACAGCCACTTGTCGCTGGCTGCTGGTACTGTTTGCTCTGCCTAAGCAAAGGCAAATACGCAGCTCTGATCTTTTGCCAAGCTAAACAACGAATAGGAAAAAAAAACGAACCAGCAGCTATCCATCCTGACTGTTTTATACCTTTTGCCCTGATTCTAGACAACTTTTACTTAACCTTCAGTAGAAGTTTTTGCACGTAGCTTTAATTGCTTTTGGCCCTTTTGGTCTCTGTAGTTATCTGTGTCTGAGGCGTGGCATTTCTTTGATTAAAATTGCTTTTGATTAGTTAAATGAGTTGAGTGCGGTTGAGCAAATTCCATTTGTAAAGTCAATAAGCGCCACTGGCCACAAAAAAAATGTAATTTCTAGAATAGTTCTTTCTCTCTAAAAGTGTGCCAATAATTTTTCTCCACTTAATAAAAATACACAAACAGAATGCTTGAGAGCTTTCTTTATATGTTTGTCGCACTTAGAAAATCTTCACACGTTTTGGTCTCAGAGCCTCTTTGCCTTAAAACGTGTCAAGTGCAATGCACTCAGTAGTCAGTGTGTGAAAATTGCATAGGAAACACTCGAAGTGAGTCAGGTTACAGGCCAAAGGCCAAATTTAAAAGTGCTTCAGGTGGATAAGAACAGTTGTAAGCCAACAAGTGCTTTTGTAGCTGAGACTGAGTTAAGCCAAGTTAAGTTTTGCAGGTTTTTGGTCTCTGTTGTTGTCGAAATAATGCGCATACGCCATGTTGAATGATTTTCACTTGCCCCCGTCGAATAACTCATATTTGAGATGCCATACAACTGAAATCTCTCAATCAGTGCCAAACAGCAAAACAGAATTATCTTTGACGCAACAAAACAACGCGCATTAAATTTTTATTTAAACGACAACAACAACAACAATTTGTTTCTATGTATGTGTGTATGGACCAGAAAACATGAAGGTGACACACGGAGGAGGCGTGCCTGTCGTGTCAACAGTCGCTCAATGGCACAAGACATAAATAAATAATAAACAGACGCGCGAAAATGAAGGATTTTCAAAAGTAAAAGCAGAAGCTAACTCATGGGTTTGACTTTATTTAGCTTTTGCCAAATCCATTGTAAATCATAATTTCCACAGCATTTTCTTAAACATAGTATATGTGCTTTTTCGTTATGTTTTTAAAAATAAAAATAGCTTTGGTAAAAAGGCGAACAGCGTACGATGCGTATGAGCAATGTTTAAATGACAGTAAAAATGTGTGCCATGGAATCACACAATCATGATTTCCGGGTGGGCTTAATATCAGACTAGGTATGACAGCAAAAGAAAAGTGATGAGAGATCAAATGAGGTGACAGCTAAAGATGAGTAAAGTTATGAGCGAGCTTGCGACACGCTCAAGATGGATATAAGATTGATTAATGGAATGCTAGAAATAATAATAAAAGCTTTTTGCCTACAACAAAAAAACCAACAAAAATTTGGCTATTATATTATTAAACTTTCCAAGTTTTTGAAGTGTCTTGCAGCCAGACGTCAATTAAGATAAATGTCTGTTGACACAAATGTAAAGTAACATTTTAATCAATTTTTTCAATTAAAAGACTGGGCAGACGTTTGCAATTTGCTGCAGCCAGCACTGGAACTCTCCGAGTGGGGCCAGGTTCTGTGCCCCACAACAGCATAGATTGACAAAATTTAATTAAAAAACTGCCAATGTTAAATGAAACTGCTATTTCAGTAGCTTTTAAGCAATTAAGTTTATGTTACGGAACAATTGAATTAGAAAATGCAAAAGTTTGAGAACTTTGTTAAAATTGAAACTTTTACAAAACACAAGTATTTATTTTGGGGGCTAATGTTGGTAAATGCTTTAAGGCAATTTGTTAGGAAATTTCCTCAAGTAATTATAATAATGAGCAATTTTTCATAGTGACTCACAGCATGAGTTGGTATGTACAATAAATAATTAATGAGCGGCAGCAGCAATAAACAATTAACAAATCAACAACAGCAACGACAACAAATAAGCAATATTAAGAATGCATGGCAATAAATGCATTTATAGGAAAATATGTGAATTCGTAAGGCAATTGGCTGCCTCGACAACACCTTGACATTGACTTTGCCACAAGTACAACAAGACTAGATAAGCTCAGGTTGCAAATATACGACTTCAAGATGCCCTCTCGCATGATCATAACAGGTGTTTTAAATGCAATACAACTAAAAAACGTGCACATTGAACACAAAAATAGTTGAAATATCCTTATTGGGCATAAGCACACACATCAGTTCAGTAGCTAGACTCTAGTGACATAGAAATTGTGCGTGTGACAACAAAAAAAAAACCAAAGCTGGCCGCCAATCAGCAAAATTGCTTTAATTTTTGTGCGAAAGTCGAGCGCAGCTTTTTTTGTTTTTAGTGCTACTATTGTGGCAGCTGCAACCTCACAAATTGCTATATAATGTGCGTGGCCTCGTTTGGGTTTTTCGTTGCGTTTCGTTTCGTGCCATTTTTTTTCGCCTTTGCTTGCAGCTTATGAGTTTCACTTGGGAAAGTCGCATTAAACATACACAGACACACATTACTCATACGCCACGCTTTAACTGTGACATATGCAATGCCTGTAGGTTCGTTTGTTCTTTTCGTAGAACTTTTGCTCTTGCCACACCCATTTGTTATTAAAATTTCAATGCCATTGCGTTGCTTTACGTTGCGTGTTATTAAGCGTGGACAAAAGTTCTTATGCTAAGCATTTGGCCGTTTTTTATAGCCCAAACAAATGTTGCCCAACATTTCCACCCGGCGCACGTGTTGTACGTTCTTGTGCTTAGGGTGTGTCGTCTATCGATTTTCATTAAAAAAAAACAACACACACAGAGAATAGGTTTTTCTATTTAATAAAAGCTCATGAATAAAATAATTTGACATATTATGAAATACATCCGCTGCTTTCAGTGAACTGTAAGAATTTTAATCATAAAAAAAATATTTACAGGCAACATTAAATTCTGATGTCTTTTTATATTGGCTTTGGCGAAAGTTTTGAAAACTCACATTTTCTGCGCTTTGTGACAAAGATATATGGCCAATGAATGATTTTCACGCCTGCCACTGCTGCTGGTTCATGGTCTTGTGGCAGAGCACAATCCCAACAAAGTCTGCCGCTAAACTTGAGACTTCAGCAGCCTTTGGTGCTGTCAGTAATTTGATGAAATACCCGCGGTATTTTGCTCATTTCTCAATCCCTGTTTCCCGTATAAGGCCAACTGTCAGCCATTTGTCAAAGATTTTTGGGCTTTTCAACTTTCTATGCCGCTGAGTGTTCAAGTCAATCACAATTAATTGCATTTTGAGTGCAAATACATACACAGAAGACATAACACATATTTATTGCACATGCAGTGGCACTTATGTGAACATGTGAGACGTTTGGAATGTATCAGGAATCATGCTGCACGCAGTACGCCACGTGGCATGCAAATCTGATTGCATATATCGCTCATACGCAACGTACGCCTGCAATCTGCCACTTAACATATTCATATGGGTAATCTGCATACTCATACATACGAATAGTATCCCTGTGCACGTGTGTGTGTGTGTGGAGTGTCTGTTAACAAGCCGATTGCTTCAGCAGCACGTGTCCTGTGTGCAATATCCTGCCATCCTGTTGCCTCGTCTGTGTCGTATATTTTTTTTTTATTTTTACCATCATTTCTGCTGATGTTGCATACTTTGGATGAAATGTATGCCAGCTGGCGCTCGTAATTATATTTACTGTGCCATCGGTTGTTGCCACAGCCACAATGCAGTTTCAGTCTTTGTTCCACTTAAACGGCAACAATACCAACTCTAACAACAACAACAACAACAACGACGAATCGAGTTGATGTCTAATCAAAAACAGTTTGCTTTCGTTTTGGCCCAAATGAGTTTTGCTGTTGTTCTTGTTGCCAGCAAAACTCTAGTAGAAGTAGTAGTCGTTGCAATTGAATATAATTAAAGCTTAACTAGTGCATTCTTCTCTACAATCATAGCTTAAATTGCATGAAATTACTTCATCTACGGCGATGAGCTATCTCACATGGCAACCAGAGCGCCGGATGCCGTCATTTAGGCTATGAATGAGCTTGAGCTATCACACTTCAAATCGTTTGCAGCCAAACTGTCGTCGTTGTTATGTTTGAGTGTTAAATGTGGCAAAATTTCACTAACGCCTTTAAACGACACAAAGTGAAATGCGCGACTAGATAGCAGAAAAAAATACATTGAAAGAAAAAAACTTTGTTAAGACCAGGCGGCAGTTCGCACCAGCAACATCAAATCGCAGCTTGTCATTTCCAGAAACGTTCAAGAGGAGGCAGGCTGAGGTGGGGAGTTAAGGCAATAGTAAGGCAATGCTACGCAGACTAAAGGAAATTGGCAACAAGACGCAGCACGCAGCTAAAGCTAGATTCAACATTTGCAGTGAATGCAACCAATGCAGCCAATGGGCCAAACAACTCGTACATGTCCATATTTGAGATTCGCAATTGGCAACATTTGGCGCTGGCTTTGATGACTTTGGGCCGTCTGTCTATCTGTCTGACTGTTTGGCGATCTCATCGAGTGCGTCTGTGTGTGTTCTCAGGCATCAATGGTCATTGCTATGGCTTTGGCTTTGACTCTGGGCTGTGAATATCTGGTCAAGCCTCGTTTTTGCTTTTGGCCTGCTGTGGTTTGTTTGGTTTCTTTCTGTTTTTGCTGTTTTCGTTCACTAAACAGCGACAACTTCCAGCAAACACTTTTCCAACTGAAACGGCGGCTATTTGCAGTTGTGGCTGTTGTTTTTTCTACTGTTGCCGTTGCTGTCTCCTCGTCTGCTTGCTAAATTTATTGCAATGCAGTTTTCAATTTACGTCACGCAGGTATTCGCAATTTTAACGCTTTAAAGCGCAGCCAGTAAGCCAGCAATCAAGGCATGAGAAAGCAAAGCATTCAAAATGATGCAGAAACATTAAAAAAAAGTTAATAACTCAGGTTGCTTTAGGGTTTTGGAAGGGATCTGCAAACTATTTTGATTAATTCTATTTATAATCCTTTAACTCACTAATTTCGATAACTTTTTCTTTTCATTACAGGTAAGCAAAAGTGTTTTTTTTTCATAAATGTCAATCAATAATGATCACTTAGGGTGGGTAAGTTAAGCCCTTGAAAACTGTGTTCCAGAATAATTAACTAAAGTTTATTACACCCTAAAAACCCAACAACAACAACAACAGCAACCAATTGCAGCCTGGCAACCCGCTAGTGGCAAAAAAACAAACCACAGAAAGGGTACAAGGCAACCCCCAATTAACAATCAACCCCAAAGCCCACCCTATAATAGAAACCACAAGCCTCGTTTCAATAAGCAGCCACAGCCACATTGGACGCCTCATTACTTAGGCTTACAACGCTGCTCTGTGTGCCCCACCATAAATAAATGTGTTACAAAAACCAATTTAATACAATTTTTTTAAGCGTTTCAATTTTAAATTGATTAACGTTTGTGTGTGAAATCGATGCTTTAATATTTGGAAAAAAATTATAAAAGAATTAGCTGCTCAACGCACGCGAATAATAGAATGAACAAGAAAGAGGCAGATGGTGTGATGAGGCGGCAGCCACACATATACACCACACAATGCTGATTGAATTATTAAAGCCGCTAATTAAATGCTTCCGGTCGTTTAGTTTGCCACGATGCTCATACGCCCCGTTTGCCACGCAATTTATTTATTTTAATTAATGTTTGCTCTCTACATTATTCTGCTGTCTCTTTCTATTTCACATTTCTCTTCTCGTGCTGTTGAAAAAATTACCAGCTTATTGTTGTTGCAATTGGCATTGTTGTTGCCACTGCCTGATATCTTAATAATCGCCCAGTGCTAAATTAGACGCCACTTGTTTTGGGCCAACAGCTTGGGCTTGATTTTTCATTTCTCTACGCTGAGGTGGGGGTGGTTGGGCTGCCTGGGTGTTTAGGCACTGTTTTCAGTATAACAGTTTGCCTGTAGGGCTACTGTTTTGGCCCATTGTTTGCTTAAGTACTTCAATTGATTTTCTGCTTGTTTATTGTTGCTTATTGTTGTTGGCTACTCAACTTTTATGCGCTTTGTCGCTTTTTGTATTGCTCCTGCGGTCGGTCCCTCGACCAGTCTCAAAACTCTTAGCTTAAGTCCAACGTTGATGTTAAGGCCGGCTTATTTATTGATTTTTAGCCCATTTATATGGCCACTTATACAGCTACTTTAATTGCTTTATCGCTTGTTCTAGCTCTCGATGAGCAACTTTTTGTGCACGAGAAGGCGGGTGCATTGTCTTTGGGCAGCGTTTTGATCTAATCAAAATAACAAACGCCCTCACAAGCATTAAGAGCAACACTCTAAGGCGCCCCCGCTGCCACATTCCCCCATTGTATGTATGCATATAAGCCGATGTGGCATTTGTAGCCCACAGCATGAAGTTGTTGTTGTTGCATTTGCATAATGCACACAATCCAAAAATGTATTTTTGTTTTCTTGTTGTATGAAAGAATTCGAGATAGGAGAAATATGTGTAGGATGAAATGTGGGTCATTGCTGTCCAGCAGCCGTTATTAACTTTTACTTTTTCCTAAACATTTCTATAACTTTTCAATTTGATATTTAAATTGATATGGTCGTAATATGCTTACGACTTTTGTTTTGTGGCGTGCATTGAACCTTGTCGTAGATACATATATATAGCTAATAAAACTTGACACTCACAATTGTGCTGGGGCGCTATTGTGGTTGGGAACTGCTGAGGCAGCTAATGAAGTCTAGAGACGGCCAGCGAATGTTACAACAAAAAACAAACAAAGAATGCAACCAGCACTATCTATGTGTATTTGTGTGTGTGTATTTAAGTTTTATGATTTCTTATCGCTAGGCGCAGCTATTCTTTCCGCCGACTTGATAGCAAGTATATTATTATTATGTCTGTGAGTGTGAAGTCGTTATTGTTATGTGTGTGTGTGTGTGTGTCTTTAAAGTGTGTCAGTTGAGTTGGAGTCTCACTTTCCTTGGCCGGAAACAGCTTGTTACGTGCTTAACTTAGGGCTGGGCTTCTAGCTGTTGTTGTATGCAAACAGAGTTTTTTTGAAGGGTGACTCAAAAGTCAATCAAAGCGTCAAATTGCTGCAAACCTGTTGCAATCGCCATGCAAATGTTTAAATATTTAAAATGTGTAGAAAGCTTTAGGATTAAAGATCTGTGTCACAGCTCAGCTTTGTGAGTTCTTTTTAAACATTTTACGAGCCAAAGCCTTTTTACTTTTTATTGCCGACTATCTTTTAATGGTGCCCAAGACAAAACTATTGCTGCTGCCATAGTAGCCAAAGTTTGGGCACCTGAAACACAACTCAGCTTAACCTAACTTGTACTTAGGTTAAGTTAATGTTTATTGACTTGGTCTACAGACAACGAATCCATTTTATGGCACTTACGAGGCAGATAGCAAATTCAAGCTGTGCTGATTCTGACCAAGTTGATTTATTGCGCTACTTAACAACATTTGTTAGCAGTTAGTTTGGGTCGAATGTTTTTTTTGCATCCCGCTGGCAAACTACCATCAAATAATTGTGTTTCCTCTATTTTCTTCCTGCTTGGGGCCCAGCAAAAATAATCGCACTAGCGCCTAAACGCAAACATTTTAAACTGCAATTTCAGCCCCAAACAACAGAAACAACAACAACTGCAACGTAAGCGAACAAGCTGCATTTTATGTTTAGGCCAGAGTTAATGAGCTGGCAAACTGTTGATTTGTGTCCGTTGAATTGTTCTAACCGAAATTATCTTTTCGCTTTGTTGAATTGCCGGGATAAGTCTTGCTGCCTGCGGCTGCTGGGGCCATTTAAAGTCGGCGCAGACAGTGAGCGAGCTGCTCAAATAATTGTTTTAAATTAAACGCAGTGCGAAACGCCTAAAGTTATGCACAGCATAAAAAGTCAGCCACAAATGGCGGGCAAAACTTTTATACGCTATCATTAAGTTGGCAGCACAAATATAATATAGACAGTCAAGGTGTGGGGTGTGTTAGGCAAAAGGAGGCTGCCCGTGTAGTTGGCAGGTGGCTGCCTTTACTGCAGGAAGCCAACTTGCGTTGTTGCGCAACAAGGCGAAAACAACGAGTAGGACGGAAGGAAGCGCAGCACAAAACTAAACTCAAGATGAAAGCAAAACAAAAAGGCAGGAGAGAACACAATGAGTGCTGTAGTGGGCGGTTAGGGTACGTTCATAATCAGTGGTAGTGAAGGGAAAAGCAGAGAGAAAGGGACACACTGTTGCTGGTGGCAATGGAATTAACATTATTAGCGGATATTCCTGGGCTGCTGTGGGTATTCGGGCGGCAGGAAGGCATCTCGTGTCACTTTTAGCTTTTGCGCTGTTGATTTTTATTAGTTCAATGTTTTTGCGTTGTGCATTTTTTATGGCTTAAGGCATTAAAGCGTAGGATCTACTGAATTGAAGTTCATTACGTTCAACATCTAAACTTTTCAGCTTGCTTTCGAAGTGTGGTTATAAGTTAGCCAGTACACATTTAAAACTTGGCATTAAGCGCAGTTAAGGGCCAGCAAATATTAAAGGAAATCAAAATATTTACGAGAAATGTGAGGAATGCGAATCCCTGCCACAGAGACTTCAATGCGACCGCAAAGTGTCCAATTAAATGTTTCAATAAACAGTGCCAAAATTTACTGCTCTTATAAATAATGGTATTTTATTCGTTTTTTTTTTGTATTTTTCGGCCCAGTTTGTATGTGTTTTTATTTATATTTTTGTTACTAATTAATTTTCATGGCTTGTATACATGTGTTGGTGTTATTTTTGGTTTGCGACACAAAGAGAGCAGCCGCCTCTCTCAACTGGTTCGCATTGCGGATCTCTTTGCTTTTGTTGTGAATTTTTCAGATACCGCCCGAAAGTATGCAGCAACATTTTGTTAGCTGGCTCGTTAAGCATCTGCATGGGCAGCACTGGCCAGACAGACTGGCTATTTGAACTTTAAGCACATAAACATTTTCAAAAATATATAAACGAAACTGCATTACGACTTTGAAATACACTTGATGACATCAAGCATGAATACAACTAAAAATTTTCGCTGCTATAGCAAAGATACTTATTTCTACCATAATCTTGTTATTTATTAGATAAGTCATGTTATAAAAAATAATGTTGTGATGGTATCCTATATGCGCACAAAGTTAAAGTACACTTAACTTGTGCATTAAAAATAATTTGTTGTCCTGCGGCAGTGCTGGCGTCAGCCATGCAAAGCGGAGTGACACAAAATAAACAAAATATATATGTAAACATAAGTACATATACAAGTATGCTTTCATAAAAAAATTTGGTGTTCAACGCTGTATAAAATCTGGTCAAACAAATGTTTTACATTGTTGGATAGCAGCTAAAGGCGAAAAGAACAAAAAAATACTGTAAAAAGCCAAACCAGTGAAAAGAACATTGCGAAGTGCTTACATAAAACTGAAAGCTGCTGCTGCTTTAGCTACCCTTTGTCCATTTCAGTTGGCCTGCAGCGCCATTAACCATGACTGAGGCGAACCGAAAGAGCTGCAGAAACGGATACCGTAGCCGAAACCCAAACCAAATCCAAATCCTTTTTATGCAGCGATTTTCATTTCACATAACATAGAAATCTTTTTATACTTAATTTTTTTCTATTTTTTCTTTCATTGTATCTCCTTTTTTTTCTGTGGAACCAAACTAAGCTCTTCTAATCTGTTTGTCGTTGCCCGGCGGGCTATCGTGAGACGCGCCTATGCGTTTGTCTGTTGCTTGCCAGCTTCACCCTCTTTACTCTTTCTTAACCGCTTGGCAGCTGACGTTTTAGCTTTGGTTTTGCATTTAATTTTGTTTTGGAAATTAGTCTGGCTTTTAGAAGACTTAAAGCGCTGCTGCTTAATTGGACAAATGTGCAAGTTTATTTTTTGTGGCATTAACTTAAATGCTGCATGGTTCTTATCAGATTTTCATAAATTTTACTGACGTCACAGCCAAGCAGGCCGACAGACAGACAGCAGCCGTTTAGCGCTTAGTTTTTGTATATTTCTTCTAAAAATGATTTCCATCAAAACGTTAAATGAACGCAGATAAACAAATAATCTATAAATAGAATTTCAACTGAAAATCGATTGCCATCCATAAAGTTGTGTTAAGCCAATTGATAGATAAGCGAAAAGGGTCCCAGGCATTTAGAACGTGAGTTGGATTGTAAAACAAACAAAAGGTGGATACACATTGTGTATATACCTTGTTCTGCCAGTCGTAAAATTCAATCAAAATAATGCGCCCACAAAATTGTCTTCGAGTCTATTTGCTGAGCTGTCTGAGACCCAACAATTTCTACATTTGTTATTACTTAAATTATGAACTCAGCCATGAAAATTTTGAGTGGTATATATATTGTGTATTTTGTATACATTCCTTGGGCCTTATTAGCTGTCTCATAAAAAAGTTATACCAATGCTCAAGTTGGCCATTTTTACTCAGGCTTTAATCAAAGCAAATGAATTTAAACGAAGCGTCGCACAAAGTCCTACAGCTATTTGCATAGCATTCGTTCTAGTGAAACGATTTCTAAGTGAAAAAAAGGATGCGAATAGCCATAAAAAAGACGCGCACTAGAAATGTAAAGCAACTGGAGAGGGGTATTGAGTTTTTCTTTCTTTTTCATTTGCACGAGGATTTGTATAGCTGGAGAGGATAAGCGCTGTATCTGTTATCCTTTGTGTTTGCATGAATTTAATGCAATCTAAATATTTGTGGGCGACTCTCGTTTTCTGCTTCTCTTAAGTTCTTTCTACCCTTTTACTTTATTTTTTTTTTTCTTTCTTTTTTTTTGCATCAGCTTCTTTTCATTTCGGTTGATGTAAAGTGTTGAAAACGCTTTATTTAAATGTATTTGGTTTGAAAGGCTTGCGGTGAGAAACAAGAGGCCAACCAGTTGATGTTTTAATGCTAACTAAATGCAAATTAATATTTGCATTAAAAGAAAACTTTGCCATAAGCTGCTAACTGAACGGCATGGGGTTAGTCTCATTTTAATCTTGAACATGGAGCTTAAATTATTTTTATTGGTTGGCTTTAAAAGTTATTTATTCTACTCTAAATATTTTATCTTCCTCTGATATGGGTTTAACCATTTCTAAAGAAACATTAAATTCTTTGTAATGTTTTGTTTTCCATGTTAATGAACTTTTGCGTTAAATCATAATTATTTCCCTGTATTTGTTATTAATCACAATTGGGTTAACATGGAATATATCAAAGTGTGTATACCTGTTGATTGGTAGCTTGAAAGCATTTCATTTTTGGCAAGTTATTATTAATTCTGCCAATATGCCAAAATCTATTTTGTGTGAATTTTTAACATTCGCTTGGCTATATTTAGAACAAACATCTGGAATTAGGTAGTATGGCTAATGGATCAGGTGAAAGCACGTGCAAGGGGGATGGGCTAATCGGTGTCAATGTGTTGAACATTCAAATATGGCACACGCCGTTTCTATTACGATCTAAAATTAAAATGCAGAACAAGACGATTCATCTTCAGTTTGGAGAAATCTTTTTGTTGATATAAACATATCATTGGAGCAACAAAACAGCTAATAGTTGTGTAGGAGATTCTACCACAAGGCAAAGACCTTAACAAAACAAGGACTCAACTAAAGCTAAGCTAGCACATAAATATTCGTGTTTATTGCTGTTCTTGGAGGGCGTGGCTAGCATTTTATGCACATTTTTATTGCTGTCAATTGAAGTACAACAAACAAACTGCTATGTACCCCTCAATCTCTGTTTTACTTGTATTATGGCCATGTCATTCTCATTTAAATTGTTGTTCTCACTGTAATAAAATGCTTAAATCTAGGTCCATATCTACGCAATCGTTATCCTTGGCAATACGTATAACTTGCGCGTGAAAATTGCAATTTATTTTGCAATATAATTTCGCTTTTTCATTTTGTTCATTTCGTTTCATTTCTTTGTTGTTGTTTTGTTTGTTTTGCGGTTGTCGCATTGTGCATGCGTTTTGAACATTAATTTGTAGAGGCGGCCATAAAACGTTGGCCAGCACACTCTATGGCAAATGCAAGTGAAAGATCTTCAAGTGCCAGACAGGCAGACAGTCGGCCATTGAATGTAATTTAAAATGAAAACGAAATTAATGACGTCAATTTGTTAACCACTTTTTGGTCAGTTTCACTTAGTTCGAAAGGCCCCCAAGCACTTCTTCAAATTGTGGTGGCTCATTTTGTACATGATTGTTTTAAATTTAGCATTTTTGTTTAGTAAAAATAATTCATTTTCTGCGTGTACTATGTTAAAACCTTTTTGGCACTTGCCAGGCATTAGCAACAGCAGCAAAAGTTGGTCAAATCAAATGCACACGGGCTGCAAAGATTGTGTATGCCTCTTAACTTATATATAATGCCCAAGGGTGCAGCTGCCAGAAACTTGACCAGCTGTTGAATTGTTTTATTGTTTGACGCCAGTGGACTTAAGTTTAATTTGTTGTGGGCTTTTTCTTTGTTTGTAATTTGTTTAGTAATAACTTAAACTCATTTTCTCTCATTGCAGTTTGTGGGCTGGGAGGAGGTGCCACGTCCCAATACTCGAGCAGAAATTGTGCAGGCCATGCGTCGCATACGGGTGAGTAATTTACATCAAATATAACGCATACGCAGCGCAGCCAACCGACTGAAATAGAAAACAAAGCAAACAAATATTCAAGAGCCCGCATCGCAGAACTTTAACTTAATTGATGGCTGCCAGTTGAAGGAAACTTTCGAAGCAAGCGTCCTTTAAATTCCATTTCATGCGCTGTCAGCCTAAAAGCAGGCAGCACTTTTTCTCTTGGCCTGGCGCCACTGTCAATGTCATGTGCTTTGATTACAGTTACAAGCCGCAGCCACGCGACAGCTAACAGCATAAAAAGGCAGTGTGGCATGGTTAACGCAACAGCAGGTTTGTTTATCTGCCACACTCCACTCACACACACACTCAAATGTGAGCCTGCCGGCCTTGGCTGGCTCGTGCGTGATTTGGTTTAAATATGCCAAGCTGCATGCGTTCGACATGTGTGTTTCTCTGTGAGTGTTTATGTGTGTATGTACTTATGTATTAGCCTTGTCTGGCTTCAATTTGGGACGCGCTTAATATGACGTTTGTTATTGTCATTTTTTGGCATTAGCCGCGTGTCTCAAGGGCATTCAAATGTTAATTGAAAATTCAAGATTTAGCATTAGCCATCTTTGACTTCTGCTCCTTCAGTTGTATGTACGTGACATTTATATCATTATATCCGTTCGTCTATCTCCACAGTACGAGTGCAAAGTGCAGAATCTGAAGAAGCGTAAGGTTACTATACAAATATCGGTAAACGGCGTTCGTGTTGTGCTCAAGAAACGTCGTCGAAAAGTAAGTTCAAGTCATCCATCATATGCCATAAACAATTGACAGCCAAACTGACATTTTCCTTTTCTGTGTCTTTGTTTGTGTTTGTAGAAAAAGAATTGGACCAATGACCCTGAAGAAATCGAGTTGCTCAATCATCCCATCTATAGAATATTTTATGTGTCCCATGACAGCAGCGATCTCAAAATATTCAGCTATATAGCACGCGATGCCAGCACGGATACTTTCAAATGTTCCGTATTCAAAAGTCACAAAAAGGTAAGTTTATGAAATTAAAAACACATATCGAACTATATTTATTACATTTTAAATAAATAATTACTTTGTCTGTAAGACATAAATTTTGCTTGAAATTGCCAAGAATTTGTCACTTGTATAAATAATAACCACAGTGCAGCAATACCATGTGAATTACTTACTACACACTACACACCCTCCTCTAATACTTGCCCAAACTTTTCCCGTTTGTCTCTGCGTTTAAATATAAACACATTCTGTACATGACATTTTGGCTGTCCTGTTTTCGCAAAATGTGTTCTCGTATGCACTAATTTGGCTGGCATCCAGCTACCCAGCGTCGCGTCGCATTGCCTCGCGTCTTGGGTCGTCTCGTTTGGAAAACCTGAAACGCAAACAAGCGGCAAATAAACAAATACATAGATAAGTGCGATGTGCACGGGAGAAAACGTTCTTTAGATGTGCGCTATATGGTGCGATATATGAATAAATGCGGATTAAGAGCAAGCGATTATAAGATTAACAAAACAAGATTTTTGTGAGCTGTTGCTTAAAGCGAAAATGCCTCAAGTCTTAAGGATGTATGCAGATCTGCTTGCAATGCTTTAAACGATGTGCTGTTAGGTACCAAATGGTAATGACACGTTTGGGCCATCAATGAAATTATCCAAGTAAATGGAAAACGTAGCTGTCTATCAACCTAAATAGCAGGCGTGTCGGTTTATTTCCGTAATATGGCCAACACAGATGGGCAAAAATAAAATTGTGGCCAGCATTGCGGCAAACCCCTTTAGTCGGACTGGCCTTCCCTAACACGTTCTGACCGCGATTTGCCAAATAAATAAATGGCTTTTACTTTGTGGCTGCTGCTGAAATGCATTGGCTTTGATTTTCGACAGTTCTTTGCGGTCTATTGCAGTCCATTTAACAACCAGTTGAAGATTTAATGCATAATGTGGCTGAAATGTTGCATGTCCCTGGCTTCGCTGTGGCCTTCAACTTCAGGTTCAGGCAATGTCAAATCTATTGCTATTAAAATTTTCTATTTTCAACAAAATTTTTCAATTAGCAATTTATTTCGGACTAACAAAAAATATGTCAAACCAGCATAGACACTGTCGAAATGGCTGACAAGTGACATATTAAATTAAGGACAGGGGCGGGGGTAGGGTAGGTCTTTTATTTTTTGCACACACGTCGTAGTACGTGGCACGTGTTTAGCTACATTTCGCATACACTGTGTGCGTCAGCTAGGCCAAAGATCTATCGGCAACGCCGTGAGGTGAGAAGAGTTGAGGTGTGGCAATGACAATAAACAAAACAGGAATAGCATGAACTGCAACGCAATTGCACTTTGTATTATGGATCAGGATCGTCAAAATCAACAGCAGACAAAGTGATGAGAGTGCTTGATTTATCGCTAAGCAGCCGTAAGCTGCCAACAAAATTGAAAAGCCAGCAAATCAGCACGAAAATTATTATAAATGGCAGACGCAGCGTACCAAAAAATACTTAAAATTAAAAGCGAAAAGTTGCCTTTGTTTACTTCCGCGAAACACAAAGCAGTGACGTCACAGAATCGCCGCAGCGCCATAAGTGCCGACAATATCGAGTATACGCTATGTTAGCCAGGCTAACCAGCAGGCTGCCGCCAAGACCAAGACCAAGACCAAAACAAACGCTGCGGGTCGCTGCCAGCGGTCCAAAAAAACAAACGGCTGCGTTAACAGCCAAACAGCTGAGTGCGGCTAAAGCTTTTGGCACGGCAGCCAGAAAAACAAAACCCAAAAGCTCCGATTGCCGGCTACAGATCGCAAATCTTCGCCGCTCAGTTTGCTGTTTCTTTGTCCAGTTGCCAATCGACGGTGCGCCGCTTCAGACGTTCGTTGTATGCAAAACAAAAGGAAATATAATATACAAACTTTGGAACTGTAGAAAAATACTCAAAAGTATTTAATTATGCAATATTCAAAGGTGCTGGTGCTTATGTGTAAAGTGCAGTGAAGTGTCTAATAAACTAAAAACTATTTTGGTAAAAATAACACAAAAATAAAATAAATACAACAAGAGTGAATTTTCTGCCAGCTGCCGAAAAACAACTAATAAGATGTTTATATTTAAAAATGTGTGCCTATGTCAAAAGAATTAATTAAATAAATTCAGGCAAAGGCATGTCGAAAGCGTTAAGCAAAATATTTTGCTAGTCCATAGATCAACAGGCAACACTAAAAAAATATGTGAAACATACGCCAACAAAACGCCGAAATCCACAAAAGTGTTTGTCATGGCCTCTCGCTGACGCCATCAACTTGCTTTTAACAGGCGAGCCAATCAGTAACAAAACAAAAACCACAAATAATTTACCTCTGGGGGAAAAACTGAAAAAATCAAGTGAAAATTGTCAAAACGCTGGAAAATTAATTGCACAAGAAACAAATCTTAAAAACGTGCCAATCAAAGTTTACAACATAGTATATCAGCATACAATAGTGACCTTAGAAATCATGTGAATAAAGTGCCTACCAACAGTACTGGTATACAGATCAGCCAGAGCACATTTATGTTAGGATCATGCAAAACTAACAATAACAAATGCCTCGAACTGACGTAGTTTCAAACTTGTTTATGCATATGAGCTCTTAAGCAGTGCCATTAAAATGCCGCAATCTTCATAATTTTAATAACCATTTCCATTTCCAATTTCTATCATCAACAACTGCCCACGCCAGAGCAGTTAATGAGCTGAAATCCCCACAGGTAGACAAAAGTGTTTGTGGCATAAATAAATAAATATATAATATGATGTTCAATCAGATTCACACGTGATAGCATGAAATATTTATGATTTGGTTGCTTTGCTTTATGCGTTTATTTATAATTGTAAGCTGCTTAGAAAAAAACCAAAGCAAATTGGCAGCTGATAAACAAAAAAAGAAAATCTTTGAAATTTCAACATTTTGAAGGTAAAGGTTATCGGGCTAAATTTGATAGTCTGATTGCACATTTTTTAATTATAACAAACAACAGAAGTAGCATAAACAAATAGCGATTGCAGCAATAGTCATACTCATATACTTAATAATTTGCACATGTATGTGTTAGCTGTAGCTTTTGCCCCAAAATGGCTGGCGTTGAAGACGTTGAAAAGAAATTCAATTATTTTTGTTGAATTTTTCCTTCTTACTTTTCTTTCTTTTCGTTTTGCATTTTAACCAAAATAGATCCATTATTTTAATGGCCTGCTCTTAAGTATTTCGAAAATCGAATAAACGTGCAGACACAGAGGAAGGAAGCGCGTGCATGAGGTTAATTTTTACTTGAAGCAGCATTATAAATAAGTACATATAAACGTGTGTGCTTTATTTCAGTTTGCTTTTGGGTTGGAGAGTAAATGACAATTTAAGTGCGCTTCTTGCCGTGACTAATGAAAAGTTAATTAGTAACTGCCCAAGCCGATAAATTACACTGGAAACCGTATCAGACCACGTGCAAAATATGTAACCCACACGCTTAACAACCTGCAATTTGCAATCTGCACCAGCTGCAACTGAGTATGTGTGTGTGTATATATGTTTGTATTTGTGTGGCAATCAGTGCAGGAGCGGCTTGTGGTTACAGTGACTGCCACTGCCACGACTTCTGTCCGCAGTGAACATGTGGCAACTGTTGTGCACAAAAGGCGATAAAAAATCATGCGTTTGCAGGTTAAAGTTAATAAAAAATACGCATGTAGCATTAAAAACAAGAGCGCTATGGACTCTACGTTTGAAAATGCGTTGGCGTGGCAAAGGTCGTGCTACAAAGAGTTATGTAAAAAATTTTCCCTTATGACAGACAAATAAACAGACATTCAGATGGATAAAGAACGAGGATGAAAAAACAAATAAGCTGGCAGTCTGTTGGCTTTGCAAAAAAGTAAAATGGAAATTAAAAATCAAATAAATATCAAAATCCGACTAACGGCAGAGTTTTTAGTGCTTTTGTGCCATAAATTTGAAATTGGTTTTCCACTGAAAAGCAAAATCGAAATTTTATTTATTTTAGTTTGCATTCAGAGCAGCGCTGCTACAAATGCCAATTGCTGCGCAAAGAGTACTTTAAAACCAGAAACCCATTCACCTGAGTTTCATTTGTTTTTTACTCTTTTACTTTTTATAGTTTTGGATTTGATTTATTAGCAGTTGCGTCAGCGTAATGCGCACGGATTGACTTGTCTGTGTGCAGTCAAGCAAATAGACAGATTGTTTAAAAAAAAATTGAAGAATCAATCGACACCTTTGCCACTTCGTTAAATTGATTTACATAATAATTAACATGAAATCTATATGTGTATGTTGAGAATGCGGTGGAAGGCAAAAATAAATCACATTTTTAAGTACGCAACATTTTGTAAATTGTTTCGTGTATTGGCAAACCAATTCTGTCTGCGCTTGTCAAAATAATTCAAACTGATGTCTCGTTAATGTCTTGCTTAAGTTGTTGCTATTGTTGTTCTTGTTAAATAGTTGTTGCCGGCTAATGTGTCAGTTGTAGCTCTGCAGAGTGCTCGATTTTGGCCGAAATGTTTGAACACAGCAACACAAATAACATTGATTGACATTGATGCAAAAGAATTAGATAGACTGACCACAAACTACACTTGGCAACAGAAGTTTTAGGGGAATTGACATGCGAAATGATTGATGATTGCAAAGCTAATCGAAATAGTGATTACTTGCAGTACATATTCTGGCGAATAACCAAATCAAAACTATTTGGCTTAGTAATCAAAAAGTATTTCTAAATGAAGACCTTCAAGTTGTTGTCTTTGTGCCAGTCATAATGCAATCAGCTGATTCACGCGCATCCCAAGCACATTAGCAGAACACTAACCCAAGCATATAACTAGAAAATATTCCAAGAAATGCAAATCATTCATTTTTAAATACTGATGCCTGACTGAATGATTGACCACAACCAAAAACCCAACAAAGATTGACAGTTTTGTGCACTGAGGTAGAAAATGAATTAAATTGAATGCAAGCGTAACGCAACTAGCAGAAAAATTCACTCACACCAAATGTGAAAAATGAAAACCAAAAATGTAACATAAATAACTAAAAATATTTGTATTCATATTAACTACAAAACAGGCACAAACAATTGAGAGCACTGCGGGCAATCGACGCAAATAATTCAATATAAATACTATATATTGTGTTTTGTACACAAAAAAAGACTACGCGCATAGTGAAAACCAACAAAAATAAGGGTGCAAAAAAAGAGAAGAAAAGAAAACAGTTTAAGCGTAGGTGTGAAAAGTGGCACGTATGGCAATGTGTGTGAATAACCTGGGCCAAGGAGCCGCTATAGCACACAGACAGCTAAACAATTATGAAATTAATAGTCTCTTAATTGGCAACGATTATTATTGAAAAAATAAATATTGAACAGCATTGAACTTAGCGAAGCAAAAGTGCAAAAAGTGTGGAAGCAGCAATAAGTCAAAACAAAACTCGGGCAAAAGTGTTGACAAGCAGTTAGCCAAGTTTTCGTCTTGGCCTTGTGTGTGTTTAGCAAATAATTAACGGATCATTGAACGGAGTGTACGACCATGAAGCATGAGAAAAGTGTTGTAGCCATGGCCTCCAATGGCACGCCCCCGCCCAAGCGGGACAAACAACGACAGCAGCAGCAACAGATCTTAGATTCACCCAACGCACGCAGTCCCATAACCAAGGCCTTTGACTTTCTGCCTTGGTCACGCAGCCGCAACAAGGCTGCAATTGCAGCTGCCACAAGCAGTAAGCCAGAAACCGAGGCAAATGGAACCAAGCCAACTGCAGAGGTGCACTATCAGCGCAACATCTTTCGCAGTGGTGGCGGCCTTATACGTGACATTCTTGTCGGTGACAAGGACAAACTGCAAAAGGAGAAGCCACCACAATCACCACTTTCTGTCGCCAAGAAGACGCAACGCAAACAGAAACAACTGTCACGCAACAAGAGTCTGGACATAAGAGAGTTGATTGGCTGTGTCGAGAACGAACTGGCGCCGAAAACAAATGCCAACAGCTCTGCGCAGCCACAACGCTTCCTGGACGACACCTACATTGATAACAAGCCCCGGCACATACTATTCAACGATGACGAGAACACTGTCTATCTGATTAAGAAAGAGCAGCCAGTGGCCAAGGCGCCCCACAAGCCACATCCAGCTGGGGATGTGCTAAAGGCTCGTTTAAAGTTTAAACGATTGCCAAGCGAACATTATGCAGCCTCGCCGGAGGCGCTGCGCCGCGCCCAACAGCTCTATCAGCGCTCCGAGCAACGACACACGCTGCAGCGTCGTAAGAGCTTAAGCGATTCCCATTACGAGCAGCACAGCAGCTCCAGTGTGAGCAGCGGGGGCAGCGTTGGCGGTCAGAATACTCTGCAAGGTGGCAATGCGAACAGCATTATGCTGGAACGACCCAAGACGGATAAGACACGCAAGAAGCTCTCCTTTCGTGAACCTATTGAAGCGGGTCTGTCGCCCGTAATGGTTGCCATGTCGGCGGCAATGCTCAGCGACCAGCGACAGGAGCGGCAAAGGCGTCGCAGTTCTCCGCTGGAGCGCACCACACAGCCGGGGCAGGGGCTGGACTGTGATAATTTATGCAATAATCGCATAAAGGATGCAATTTCCTGCGGCAGTGCTGCCAGCGATCCTGAGGTGGGTACGCCTCGCCACGGGGGCGTATGCGTAATTTGCATTGTTTTACAACAGCAGGCAATACACTTGAATTGCTCGGCTGCCTTAATTGCTTGCTGTGTATGGTTTAATATTAATTGTTGTAACACGAGTTACAAACACACACCCACACAGATATATATATTTACTACAATCATCTCTGTTCTCGTCTCTTTTGTATCTTACAGTCTCAGGCTATGCGCATTGTGCGCACCGTCGGACAAGCCTTTGAAGTGTGCCACAAATTTAATCTTCATAAGAATTCCCTGGAGCCCAATGACGAACGCTCCGATGTCTCATCGTCGGAGCTGCTGGATGTGGAGCAAATCAGCGAGCAGCAGCTCAGCGAGGATGGCGGCGTCGTCACCAGTGAGACGCCAAAGAAAGGTATAGTACATGCCAATATGTTTCTGAGTCTGTTTGCTACATGCAATTACTTGGAAGATAAACCGAATGTTGAACCCCATCCGTTACCCCTTCTGTGTTGGGTCGTTGTACGTTGTACAGACTGTGGGCCAATAAATAAATGAAAAGCGTTTGCTGTCGGCACCGCCTGCTGCTTCCTGGGTGTCTTCCATCAGCTGCGTCGCTGGCTGACTGGCTGACTGGCTGACTGCCTGGCTGGCTGACTGCCTTGTTGCCTAGCTAGTTGGCCACTTGTGGGTGGCCTGCGGCCACAGTCTGGATGTTCTGGACAGCTGACTGCATTAGTTTAGCAATTTAGTTTGGCATTTCAATGCAAATTTTTGGTGCTGTTTAATTTTGAATTCAGTTCAATGCGGCAAAAATTTGCATTTAAATTGCATTTTACAAGCGACAGCCAGAAGATTCCAAAAAATAAATGAGGAATGGTGTAGGATACAGAATAATATTGACATTTAAATATGGTACATTTGAGAACTAAATAAGAATTAATAAACAATTTAATGCAAATGACAATGGGGAAATATAACAAATATTTTCATTAGCGAAACGAAAGAAACGTTAAAGTAACTGAAATATTGACAGGTTGTGTGTTTAGCTATTTTCACGTTCTGCTTGAACGTTCAGCTCAAAGCGATTTTTTAGTTTTTTTTTTATTCTTTTATTGTTTGCCATTTGACGTCACCAACTTGTAGACATTTGCCAAAAAAACAAAGAGGGACAGCCATATATCAATTCTGAAAATCTTTTTTGCTTTTGACAATATTTCATCTAAAACAAGCGACAAAGAATTCGTGGAAAATGTATAAATAATAAAGTCAAGTGTTTCAAGTAGCTGTGAAAGGAATTACTGAAATTGGCGCCTGTTAGTAGGACTGTAATACAAATCCAAAACTTTGTTGCCAGGTTACTTTAAATATTCAAATATCACATGGCTACTGCCATGTGTGTGTATCATTTGTGTGGGCTTGGTGTTAAAGTGGGAGGCATTTAGCATTTTCAAATTTTGGCATGTTTGTTTGTCGAGTCGTGTGCCAAATATAATTTATTTACTTTTGTTTATATATTAGATCCGATAGACATATGTACATTGGTATATGCTCTGCCTATATGGTCTTGTAATTTTTAATATTCATATCTTTGGACTCGTCTGCTGGCTGAAATACACAAAAAAAAAGTAGAAAAACACATACTTTTTATCTTGGCTGCTGCCTTATGCACAACAGATGCTGCCCTTGGGTGGCCTTATAGATTGGACATAGTTGATAACAGAATCTGAGTTGGCGGTGGAGTTTAGTAAGTTGAATGTCTTGCAGATGCCTAGACAAAATGACTGTTTCTAGAACAGGTTTGGAATAGATTTTATATATAGCTAAGAAATAAATTTAACTTGCAGCTGCCGACAATAATTTTTATAATTGCCTTAGATTTAAACATTTCTTTTGCCATTTGCTTAAATGAGTCAGCTCGATTGTAAAATCCACGAGCCATTAGATCAAAAAGTCTGTCAAACATATGGCTATGTTATAATACGTATAGATATAAAGTTTAAATTTGAATTTACATAAAACGTATCCTTGTTTTAAGTAGCTCCGATTCAGTGAAGCATATTAGGAAAGCAGTGAAAATTAGTTATATGCGCGAAATAAACTTACATGCTTTGAAGAATTTATTCGATTTTGCTCAAGTGAAACAATACGCTGCTATTAACATGTGCCCAGGTGTGAAGCCAATGCGAAAATTGCCTTAATATTTCGTACAAGCTCTATATAAAGATTTACGATATTTCACAATTTTATTGTTTGGCAAAGTTTTCATTTACACACGCGCAACTATGAAAACAAAAACGCCAACAAAAATTAATGCACAATTTTGTAGCCACAAAAATAGTTCAACTATTTTGTACAGAAATCAAATAAAAACTAGCAAAAATATCCAGAATAAACGCAACATTGAACTTAGCTGGCCGATCCTCAAGCAGTGCTCGAGCAATAGCAGAGTGAATAGGTTAGATAATGATAACATTATTTATTGTATACGCAGCATAATCAAAACAAATATTGAAATCAAGCTGTTGCAATTAAGTGTAAACTAAGCGCTATCCTGCGTAAGGAAGCAGCAGGTGTGCGTGTTGGCCTCATCTCCACTGACCTTGACAAATGGTGGGTTGGGCTTGGGGTTGAGGTTGAGGTTGGGTTTTGTTCGGTCAATTTACACGCTCCATTGGCCAACATGCAGCGCCTTCTTTCAGCTGGCTACTAAATCTGTACACGTTTATGTTTATTTATAGAGCACTTGTCTATAACGCCCGATTTGAACCACACGCAGCCGCAGCGACCAAACCACTTGGAGCTGCTGCCGACGCAGTCGAGTCTACGTAAATCAACCAGCCTGCTGGTAAGTAAAAAACAAACCAAATCAAATTCGCATACCAATCCAGTAAATTCATATCTAAATACGAAACTTTGCTTATGTATACTTATTAAATAGTTATCAGCAAATTAAATTTTATAATGAACCCATTGACTATTAAAATGCCATAAATGCGGAAAAAACAGAATCCATTAGAGTATTTCGTTTAGATCATTCTCCATAAATTGATACTTAGCTAACGATTTTGGTTGTTTACCTAACCAAGATAAAAGTGTAAACAAGTAATTAACATTAAAGCCAATTCGATTTTATTAGATTTTTTTGCTTCTGGAAGCTTATAAAATTGCAAAACACTTGAACGAAAATTATAATCTTCTAGTGTTAGTGTTAAACAAATTTTTTTACATACGGTTAACGATTATTTCTTCTTCACCATGCAGTGTGATGTGGATGACAAGTCGCCTAGTTCGCCATCCTCGCCAAGAACTGAGATTTCAAAGCTTAAGGATCAGATGGAGGCGCAGGCGCAGCAAACGCGTCAGGCTTTGGCTCAATTGATGCTTGTACGCGAGCAGCTCATCTCGGAGACAAATGCGCGCATTGAGGCACAGGTAAGAACTTATCAAAAACCATTAACAACAGATGCACTAAACTTAATTAACTTTTTTTCTCTTTCAGGCGCGTACGCAGCAATTGTTGCAACAAAATCGTGAACTGCTCGAACATTTGGCCTCGCTGGGCGCCTACAATGAGCAGCAGACCGCGGGGCTGACCTCAGCAAATATTGGAATGGCACCACAGGTGAGTTCGAACATTCAAGTACTCTTTATAAATAAATAAGTATAGTGATACCCGAATGTGGCAAGTTAACTTGAGAGTTTATGTTGTTTGCCCCCCATTTTGGTCGTAAACAAACTGCGCATTGATTTATGCCTTCATAATTTTGTTGCCTTCATTATTACGCTCAAAAACCAAAACAAAAAAGAAAAATAAATAAGAATTTTAAAGAGCCTTTGCGCCCTATGCATGTTTATTTATATTTTGCTGCCCGCTGAGATTTTTTCCAATTGCGTTTTGTTTTGCACGTTTTTACCGACTGTTTGCTTGATTGCTGTTTGTTGTTTGTTGTTTTAAATGTTGTTCATAGCTTAAGCTCAGCTAGTACGGTGTTAATGACTTGAGGTACCTTTTTTAACAGCAGCAGCAGTCCCAGCTGCAATTGCTGCTACAAGCGACCAGCAACAACAACAACTTGGCCACCATCAATCAGCAAATCAACAATCTGGGCAACATAAATCAGCAATTGACTTCGCTAAGTCACCAGTTAAGCGGCCTCAATCAGCAGAGTCAAAATCTACAGAATCTGCAGAGTATGCAACAGACGCCGTCTACACCAACGCCACAGCAACAACAGGCACAACTGACGCCTCCAACACCGCCACTTACATCCTCAGGAGCCAGTGGCTGCAGTACATATCCCTCAATGAGCCAGCTGCACACCTTTAGCAGTCAGTTGCAACAGCAGCAGCAACAGGATGCTCTCTCCAAGGATCTGTTTCAGGTCAACCAGGAGTTGCTGAATCGCCTGCAAGCGCTTAATCTAAATGCAAATGCTGCCCAACAGCAGCAGCAGCAGCAGCAACAGCAACAACAGACGCCATCGGCATCGCCGCACAACTCCTACTTCTTTGTAAATCCGCTGTCCTGCACACCAGCAACGCCCTCAACGCTAACCAACAACAATGCGGCAGGTGCATTTAACTTTTTGGCATCGTCGGCCGGACTCAATGCAGGCGCCTTAACACCATCGCCATTGGGAACCCTTAATCGCAACTCATTCAAGGGCAGCTCCATGCTAAATGAGGATCTGCGCCTCAGCATTGAGCAGAATCTTAACAATCTGGAGGAGCAACTTAAGGTAGCCGTCTCAAATGGCAATCTGGCTGGATTGGCCTGCGGTGGCTCCACCAGCACAAGGGATACTAGTCGTAGCTCCTCTACGCTAGACTCACCATCATCGCCGCGACAACGCAGTAGCAATAATAATATCAGTCCCGGCAGCAGCAGCCAAAGTAACAACAACAACAATGGCAACAACAACTCAAGGGAAACACGCTTCAATACAGTGCTGCTCCGCGTCACCGATGAGGCAGGACATCAGCGCAAGTTATCGGCCACGCCCAGTTTTATAACGCGCACCACCAGCGAGAAGGTGCCCAACCGCAGCCAAATGATGAGCCAGGTGCAGCGAACCGCCTGGGCCAGGCACACCACCAAATAAGATGAAGCCAACAACAAATGAGAGTGGACCAGCTCTTAAAGTTATTTTAGTATAGTAAGCTTAAACGAGTGAATGTGTTTGTGTGTGAATCAGTAAGAGTACGCATGAGTGTGAGTTTGAGTATGAGTAACAGTATTAAATGTTAGAGCAAAACTAGTTTATAGTTTGCATTTTAAGTTGTTCGAGTTTCTAGTCCTGCAAAGTATTTTTTAACCATAACATAAACATATACAAATACTTCACCTGCAGCATATCATAAGCTATAAACAAAACTTTAACTATGAAAACAAGTATTTTTCTCTCCCTTTAAAGTGTCAAAGTAAATAGTTCGTAAGCTCAAGTAAAATCAGTTTAGTTTAAAACTATTTTGTAAATTGTTGTTATGTATATCTTAATGCAAAACTTCCATAATTGTTTGCTCAAATATATCAAATAAATGCCAAAGTAAAAGCAAATAATTATAGTTATTATGTTAACAAATGTCAAATACATATGCAACATAATTCAGTTGCAGCAACTCTTACATGTAAATGCTAGAAATATTTATTAACTACAACATTAGGCTACAAACAACAAGCAACAGCAATAAAAAAGCATATATATATAAATAACTCAAGTTTCTTTGCATAAAATATATATATATGATTATATTCATTAATAATTGTCACTTTACGCAGCGATGGACAATTTTCCTAATGAGTTTTTCAGCAGCAATAAAAATAGCAGTTCGAAGAAAAAACGTGCTGCATACTTTTGAGCGCATTTGTATTACGCATACGCCGTGTCGGATAATGAACGGCCGAACAGGCAGTGCATAAATTTCGCGTGATAAATGAAAAATTATGGCAAGCAAAATGTGCACAAAAAGGCTGGAAAAAAACAAGTGTCGCCGTTTTTTCACTTTCCATTTTCTACTTCCCTAACTCCCACGCTCTCTCCCTCTGTCTCCCCAGTAGTCTCTTGGTGTTGGTGGACAGCAATTTGCGCACATAACTCATTTGCATAAATTTACACACTGACTTTTTGTTTATGCTCGACTCATTTTCACAGCTCTCGTCGACGGCCAAAGTGGCTCGCTGGTTTCAACAGCTGCCCTGGCATACCGCCTCCTTGTCCCGACCAGAAAGCGGCTTCGTTTCCGGCGATTCTCGCTCCGAGAAGTATCAGGAGGATCATTTCTATGGCGGCATGGTAAAGGAAACGGATGATTTATGCGATGAGTTTCTGCTTGTCGAGGGCAGCAGCACCATTTGGACTAAGTTGAGCGCCAAAAAACGTCGTAAACTGCTTGGCATGCGTTTGGGCAAAGTGACAACATTTTAGCTTACTCCTCCCAACGCCAACGCCAACTCCAACTCCCCTGCCACCCGTAATGTGTGCGTTTATTAGCTGTTAAGTGCGTTTTTTGTAGCATAGCTCTTAGGAATGGCGTTTTTTTAGAGCCAAGTAGCTAGAGATACTTATACACTTAGGATAGCAAATATGAAAATCTATGGACTAAATGACCAAATTAATCCAAAACGAACGACATGCTCATTGAAATGCCATGAAAACATACACGCACAGATAACACAGATGAGAAGATAGAAGCAAACAAGACAGTAAAGCATAAGCTTAGACATAAGTCAATTAGCGGACATAAAGCTAAAGCTCAATGTGTATTTAAGTATTAATAAACTAAGTAAAAGTATTTCGCATGTAAGACACACAATAACACACACTCATATACCCACAGATAGAGAATGCCAGGCACTCAAGCAGGTAGACAGGCAGCCAAGCAGCCAAGCAGCCAAGCAGCCAAACAGCCAGTCGGGGGAGCCAATTCATTAGGTGGACACACTGAGCGCATTAATCATACGCCTCCGTGGCACGAAGACGAAACAAAAACATAACAAAAACGAAAACGAAACATAATAAAGACTACGCAATTGCTGCTTAACTTGGCCAACTTTTCATGTTTGAGAAAAACTGGTTATTAAGCTAAGCAAACACAACATGCAAAATGCGCAAAAATAAAGGAAGTTGAGTGGAAAATGCGAAATTGGGGGAAAAGCTTTAACGCTGCAGCTGCCTTACGGATTTGCTTTGCTGGAAAATGTATGATTAAGTAAATAAGCCAAGTTAACAACGAGGATAACACCCACACTCACAGACACCCACACACTCAGCCACCTTGGCTTTACCAAGAATCAGAAACTCAAATGTTAGCTTTTCATACATTTTTCAGCATCAAGATTTTTTATGCATAAATCGATTTTACTTTTATGTGGCCGCCGTTTTGTGTATGCGAGCATACATTCGGGGCAGCTCTATAAATTGACTGCATACCCAAAATTGCTGGTGGCATACGTGGCGTATAAGTGATTACCGCAGCTTGGGTAGATTTAAGGTCGTAAGCAGGCAACTTGTAAGCCAGGTAGATACAAGGGCCGAACAGATTGAAGGTTGAGTGCAATTTAAGGTGACTTTCGTTGCACTCAAACGTTGATAGTTTACGAATTTTATGTCAAGATAAGTTTACTTTAATTTATACAACCAATTTAAAGCAATTAATGGGCGCAATTTAGAGTATATGTGTATTAACAGACGATTTTCCTAACGATTTTGGGACATCTTTCTTAAGTTAAGTACAAAAATTGAAATTCAACTGAGAGATAATCAATAAAGGATGTACGTAATGGTTTTAGTTAATTTATGCAGTTAATTTTTGAGACTGAAACTGAAATTTGTACTAAGCATAAATAGTAAACGTGAGCGCACAAAAGCACCTGCATACATAGCACATCTTTACATACTTACATCAAATACACACATACATTCATTAACATGCATTAAATATTTCTCATGTATAACCGGAACATTCCGAAAGCATTCCGCAAAAGCTATTTAAAATTAGATTAGTTCTATTTTATGTTATTAATTAAGTCTTGCAACAGAGAATAAAGTGAATAATAAAATTTAAATGCATACATGCAGTTTAAAGCTGTTTGCTGTTGTTGCTGCTGTTACTGTTGCTATGTTGTTTTTGTTGTTGTTATTAGTGTTCTTGCTGTTCAATTAATTTAACGTGCAGCGCATGTAATAGAGCCAAGCGTTGCATATCACCATGGCAGGAGCAGGCAACAGGATATGGGACATAACACAGCAAGTGGGCTTGGCTGGCAGCTAACAAGCGCCATCGTTCGCTTGGCGGGTGGGCGTGTGAGCGTATGTATCGCATATTGAAAATTAGAAAAAAGAAACCCAAGGCAACTTGTGTGTGCGGTCATAATTACCAGGAACGTGTGCGGCGCGCACATACAGTGCAGAGAGGCGGTTGCCGGGGGAGTTTTCAACTAAAAGCAAAAGAAGCGCACTAATGGAGCGTATGAAAATGAAAAATGAAAAACGCGACATGCGATATTTTCGCCGTTCTTTTTTTTCGTATAATTTTTTTTTGACACTTTTTGGGGCACAGGCTGGCAATGGACATAATTATATAAAGCTAAAAGCCATGTAAATGTGTAGGCAGCTCGACGACCCTGAAAACAGGTAGTCCATTCACACAAACGTACACACACATACGCACCTAGACACACAATGCTCACACACGCACAAAGTATGCAGAGTTAACAACATCAACATATGAGCTATGTGACAGCGACAAGAAACAGTTGAAAGTGCCGCGTGTCCTGTTCGCCATTGCTCCTGCTCCAGCTCCTGTCGCCGCGCCAACGTCATTCACATTTACGCTTACATTCGCATTCACATTCACATTTATTGCGTGGCTTCAACGCCAACGTCGACGCGTTTAATTCACATTTTATTTTCGCTGCTATTGTTGTTGTGGTTGTTGTTGATATTGCTGCTTCTGCTACTGCTGCTGTCGACTGGGCGCGTAATTGTTGCTTCCTTTGCCCAGGACATGGATATAGTACGTTCGCGTTGGCGCTGCACAGCGGACGTGTGCGCGGCACTCAGTGAATACGTCTGACCATGCAAAATGAGTCAAGTGATTTTGTGGAACCATCGAAAGGCACAACAACAACTACAACAGCAACAGCCACTGCAACCATGGACTCTGCGGATTCCATGCGAAGCACACCAGCAGCTGAGCCACGTCGACCCAAGCCGGGCATACTTCGTTTAGATATCAATAAGCCACGACGTTCATCAGGTGGTTCTGTCGATTTTCGTTGCGTGAGTAGTGCTGGCGGTGTTGGTGGTGGCGTTGGCGTTGGCGTTGGCGTTGGCAGTAGCACCACCAATGTTACGAGCGCCAACAGTGAGGTAAGTGAGCATGATTTACTGTACGCCAGGGAGTGCTAACGATTTGGACGAGAAACACAATACAAAAATCAACTGAAGCCACAGTAGACATAAAACACCAATAGCCATAACAACCCCCAAACACCTGCACTGCAGTCCGCAGCTCACAGATCAAATTGTTTATTTTTCCATGAAAAAAAAACAAGTCATAAAGTATTAAATGGAGCAGGAATTTCTTAGTGGAGCAGTTATTACCCTATTTTTCAAATTTCACTTTCACATAACAGTAAGAAGTTTAAGGTGCAAACACATATAAAAAAAATATTCTAACAACTTAATTGGTTCCCCTTTGAAACCATCACTTAGAGTATGTAGAGTATATAAAATTAAACGCCTAATGACCCGACACTGGCACAGAACAAACAGTTAGAGGCTACGACCACACCCAAGCAGGCATTCATTAAGTCATAAAGCTAATGTGTAATCTCAGCAAACCTGGCGCCAGTTGGTTACCTTTCAAGTGGGTCAAGTGCTCGTCACAAAAATGTTTTGTCGTGTTTGAAAACAAAACCAGCAAACGAGTCAAATAAAATACACAAAATATAAACAACAATTACAAGCGCTATAACGAATAGAAAATAAAGAAATCCAGCACAATGTCGGCAGATGCTACTAATGTTTCCACGATACAGTTTCTTACGGGCAGCAGCTTTGAGGGTTGCTGGAATGAATCGTTGCACATGATGGATGGTTTTGGTACATATCGTTATCCAGATGGCAGCGAGTATCGTGGCCGTTTTGATGCGGGAAAATTTCATGGCTTTGGGCAGCTGAAGCTGGCACAACCTTATCGACTCACTGTCAAAGGTGAATTTAATCAAGGAAAGTTGGTGAGCATTCAGGACATGTGGTTCAATGATGGACTGCATGTGAAGGGTAATTTTAATGACGACCGTTTTCTTTGCGAAGACTGGGATTACTTGACGCCAAAAGATCGTCGCTATCAAAACGAGCTATTCTATGGGCAGCAACCGGTAGGACCCACATCCTATTTGACCAGCAATTTAATATCACGTACAGTGCCACCCAAAAGCTTTGATGCTGAGGAGGGACTGTTTAATGCGGAGTCTGGTTGGATGATGGAGAGGCAAGCACCATTTTCAAAGGCAGTGTACGTTAGCTGTCCACATGAGAAAAACTGGATAAGGCGTCACTGTCGTGCCGAGCGTAAAGACTATGTTGAAGAGCCCCAACCCAGTTTATGCAGGCAAATCATAAATAACAATGTGGAGACTGAGGTTTCTCAATTGAACGAAATATTTCTCTATACACCCAAACAAAAGATTGAACGCGAGCGCTACTATCCCAAACTGTGTAAGAAACACGAGGCAGCTAATCAGCCAGCTGCCGCTCAAGAGCAGATTATCTTCAAAAAACCGCCATTCCAGGCAACAACTACCACTGAACTGTGCCTGCGCGCTGCGTTTGAGAAGGACCAGGCTGAAGTCTTATCGAAGCTAAACCGTGCCAGTGGAGCCCTGCCACCAGTTTTGAGAACTCGCCAATGGACTAGCAGCTCGGAGGCTTTAGATGGCGACTCTGGTGCGACAAATACACTGTCAAAGAGTCTATCTGAGGCATCGATACATATGAATGTAAAAGAGCTCTACGATTCTGCACATATGATGATGCAGAAGAAGGCGAACGAAAACTTAAGTGTTGTCCAATCTAATATGAAGCGTCCAACAAGCTTTGTGGACATAACGCGTTCTCAATTCCAACTATAAATGCTGAAGTCTTAAGCTTTACTTAATTTAACATTGTTTGTTAGAAATCCAAATTTTGGTGAACTATAAAACACAGTCAGTAGATTGTGAATAATAAATGTTTGTTTTAAGCTAAGACCTCGTTTAAATTTTATAAGCTTAGAGATGAATGAAGAAACAAAAGCAAAGGAACCCTTCTTTACAGCCATTCCTTAAATATTGTTGATTTAAGCATTGATTTATAAATCACTTTATTTTTTTATATTGAGAGATATATATTAAGAATCTTTTATATTTTAAGTTTATTATTTGCGAGGCTTTATTCATTATACTTTATTGCACACTTAACACTTTGACAATGAAAAAATTCCCAAAGAATTCGGAGGATTTGGACTTTATCACGGGTTCTAAATTTTTTGGCATTTTGAATAAGCTGGGCATGCAGAAATATGGCAAATATACGTATCCCGATGGCACCAAGTACACGGGAAATTTCGTCAATGGACGGTTCCATGGCAATGGAACTTTAGAACTACCCGAACCCTACTCCATGACCTTTACTGTGGTGCATCAGTATGGTAAGCTGACACGAATAAAAAGCATCAACTTCAGTGATAATCTGCAAGTAGAATTTAATTTGAACAAGGAAAATATATACTTTAATAGTTGGAAATATTGCACCGCAGAGGATCGTTGTTTCAATACAGAGCGCTCGGCACCAAAGGTCAGTGTGGATCTGTTAAAGTATCAGACCAAGGATGGTCCCACACCAATGCAGCTGACACGCAATGCATTTGATTTTGGCTATGGTATACTCGATGAATTTGGTTATCTGTCCAACATGCCAGAGCATATGGCTGAGGAAAATATCAACTACGTGGGATGCCGTAATGTAAGACGGTGGATACGTGAGCATTGTCTTCACGGTCCTCTTGAAGGCAAGCGACTCAACAAAGACGTGCTAGCCCAGGCGGCACGTCAGATCATGGCAAACAACCTTGAAAGTGCAGAGGAAGAAACGAAGCAAAAAGTGAAAGCACAGTCACATAAGCACAATTATAAAGGGCATATTCCAAAAGTGAGAAAAGACTCCGACTCAAGCAAAGAGGTGTCTTTGCATATGCCCAGCACGTCTAAGACTTCAATTCCACATTAGAACTCTCATTGATTCGGAACCGGGAAGCAAAGCTAAGCGGCAAACTTTCTTGAGGCTTCCAATCAGTCGAAAATAATCATATCAAATAGTTCGAGGAAAGTTTTTGGCAAAATTAATATGTTTAATGCGTCGACTAACCCAAATTCTCATGTATTCGTTATATTTTCAATGTTGATTTTTGGGTCAAAGCCATATACCAAATATATTGCATTGCTTAGGGCGTTTCCCATGTTTGGCTGCAAGATTTATGATGAGCAACTCAAAAACTGCAATCGAACATGGAAAACCACTTAAACTAAATCATGTGTCTGTTTCTCTATTGTTGTTGCTGTTGTGGGTGTGGCATTTGGGTCAGCAGATCTATGGTACAAAAAACCGTTTGTGAATGTTCGAGGAACTAACGTTGCAACTGTCACCTGCGGCTAATGAACCCATAAAAACCAAACAAATTATGCTACACGTGCTACATGATTTTAGTTAGCGGCACAGCGGGTTGAGTGTGGTGCCTCAAACACGCACAGATAAATTTTGACGTTAATTAAAAAGCCGTGGCAGGCAGGCCTGAACTTCATTTAATTAAAAGGACAATCCAAGAGTAAAAGTCTAGTGAAATCTGGTTAAAAGCGAAAGCAAAGAACTGAAAGCGAAACTCGGTTTACGGACTACAAGCGCTAAAAGTTATATATGAAAACATATTTCAATAGTGGGCGCGTCCAAAACCTGAACAATATGCTCCACTATATACTATGTGTTTGTTGCTGTTGTAATTTGCGATTTTCTTTATCAACCCTTGCATGTTTGATTTTCATTTACATGCCAGGCCAGTCGGCTAGCCAGGCCAAGAATACAGCGTGACTCAATCCTGACACAAACCCACACACACACACACACAAAACACATTGTGTTGTCGACCATCTAAATGAACATTCGATGTCCTGTGGCTGGTTTGCCTGACTCCTTGGTTTGGCCAACTGGTTACGCCCGGCGTTGTTATCACATGCCGCTTGCGATTTTAACGCTCATTCGTCTTCGTTTCAACTGGGCGAGGAAGTCAACGAGTGGTCAGCTACCTCAGCTACACCCTCTCTCTTTGCCCCCATTCCTACCTCAATGTCGTGGAGCGTGAGCGTCTCTATGTGAATTCCTTAACGTTCTAAGGTATTTGTGTATTCGTGAGTGTCCTGTGTGTTCTGGTATGTCTGTGTATGTGTTTTGGGCACGTTTTGGCTTTGATAAGTCTGCTGTCCATGGGTGGAGGTGCGGTTTGGGTTCCTTGCGCTTCATTCATATTCATTCATTATTAGAAAAAATTTAACTATGTGCGCTAGCTCGCTTGCTCACTTTTGTAAATGTGTGTGTCGCGTTGTCCTTTTGATGTCCTGTATGTGTGAGTGTGTGTGTGTTTGCGGCTTGACTAGTCTGGTCAGTTCGCTAAGCCGTTCAGTCTGCGTATAAGGCTGCTCCAAAGCGTTACAACGGCACAACAAATAAATATATATTTTCAAAACAAATTTTAGAGCCTTAAGATTAAAGACTTGCAACAAAACTAGTAATTTTAGAACTATAGTGATGAGCAAAAAGTATTAAAAATTATAAGAAATATACTATGTATATATATTTATGTGTGTGATTGAAATTTATACCAAAAAAAAAAAAAAAAAACGAAAAACCTTTTTAAAGAGCTGTTGGTCTGCTGCACTGAACCAACTGAAGGGAAATTAAATTTAATTTCAACAATTCTTAGAACAACTCGGGCGTTACGTCCCCCCATCAATTATCCGTAACGTGGGCGCCGCCATGCGATTTGGATAAAGGCGGCTGGCAAATGCAGAGCAGTGCCGACGAGCGACGTGAATATTATAGGGGACAAAAGGGCAGGAGGTAAGTGACAAACGCGAAATGGCCTTCAAGGAATTTGTTGTCTAAAACTCCAGTTGAATAAAACAAAAGTTAAATGCCCGCCTTCCTTTATTCGAATTACAAAGAGCTGCTTCACAGGACGATAACAGATCGTATGAACTAAACGGTATGCACAAGCAGCAGCTACTAACAATTTGACATAATTATAATAATTTCACACAATTTCCACGCATTACCATTTCTATTTTGGCAACTGTGTGTGCATGTGTGTGGCACAGATTTTCACACACAAAACCAAAGCAGCGACGTTGAAGGTAGCGCCTACAACCAACAGCCGGAGGCACATCATCCAGACTTCATCTACGAACAGCAGCAGCAGCAAAATGCCGTCGTTGAAGTTGATGATGAGGAGGACTACTCAATTTCCGTATCGGCGATAATGCAAAGACGTGCCAGTGTGCGTGGCTATCGAGGCAAACGTGGCAGTCGCAATTCAAGACGAGCATCGAGTCCCATGGATCACGTGCTGGATAGTGTGGAGCGGCGACGCTCCAGTGTTTATACGACAAGCTCAGGCAAGTACAATAACTGTTACAAAGATTTCGCTTTACTTACTAGCCTCCAGTGGCTAATCAATGTCTGTGTGGGTTGTTGCTGGACGTAGTAATTTTGTAAGCTACGTGCGACCATTTATTGGCACGTGGTCAACTTGGCGTATGTGTAATATTTATTTTGCTTTTTCGTTTTGCTGCATACAGAGGAGGGCACCAATCAGGAGTCCACGCAAGAGCAAATCTTTGAGAATATACGCCTACACAAGGAGGTCATACAGTCGGTCAAATTACAGCCATGGCCCATACGCAAGAAACTCAAGCTGGTGCGGCAGGTATGTTGGCAACACCCAAAGTCAGGGAGTGTTTCATTTCACGCCTTAGCCTTAGCCTTAGCCATCACCATAGCCATAGCCATAGCTGGTGGGCCATTAAATTCACACAGCAAATATTTCGATTTCATGTGTCAATCTTTTCTCGCCCTGTTTATTTTTTTCTAACCACTGCTGCTTGGCATTTTTAATGATGTTGACAGGCGAAAACGTATGTGGCACGCCACGAGGGTGCGCTGCAGGAGCGCTTTGCCATGTCACGCAGCACGAGGGATTTGTGGGCGAGGTTTAAAATTTTAATGGCAGCGGTAAGTGAAATCTTTCAAACACCACAACACAACATAAACACAACACTTACACTCGCAGTCACACTCACACACACTTTCACACATACTGCAATTACTCGCTTAGATTGAGCAAACACTTTGCTCCAAGCGGAAATGCAAGGCCCCAATCCCCAACGGCAAGGCAGCTCTGCCAAGTGTCCAACATATATTTATGCTTACACAATTTATGGACCACAAATAAATCAATGGTTCCATAATTCACAGAACTTGTCGACATTGTGCAAGTATTCTTTATGCATGTAAGCCACATGAAAACCAATTAAAATACGAACTCAACGCGAACCGGGTTGGAGGACACCAACCGAATCCGAAGCCGTTGGACTCATGCATATATCAAGTTCTTACTGTTCTTTTTTGCAGCGCTGGCGGCACTGGAAACGTGAAACGGCCAGTTTTCTCACAGTGCTCATACCCTGGGAGCTGCGCATCAAGGAAATCGAATCGCATTTCGGCTCCGGCGTCGCATCCTACTTTACATTCCTGCGCTGGCTCATGTGGGTCAATATTATGATTGCCATACCGCTCGTTGCCTTTGTTATCGGACCGGAGGTACGAACGTTCTCTTTTAAAATGTGCACTTTTCTTTCACAGCATATAAAATGTTTTTCTTTTAAATTCATTCCATGTAAGCTGAAATTCAAGTAAAATTTATTCCTGGAACATGATTGCTTATATATACTTTGCATCTTGCATTGCATAACTTCTTTTCAGTACTTTGCGACCAAGCACGATGAAACGGATCCGCGCAAACGCATGTCCGAACCGGAATATAAAGTGGCCGGTAATCTCTTTACATTTTGGGAATTCGAGGGCTATTTAAAGTATTCGCCTATGTTCTATGGGTAAGTTATCTAAATGCATTGTTCTGCAAGCAAATTAAGTAAGTTTCTTGGCTCTTAATTGTGTATCTTTATGTTCTTGTCTTTCTTTTCGACGGACTCTAGTTACTACTCGAGCACATCCGGCATCAGCACATCCGGCTATAGGCTGCCATTGGCTTATTTTCTCACCGCCGTCCTGGTCTACATCTACAGTTTTGTGGCAACGCTAAGAAAGTGAGTAGGAGCGGGAAGATACAAATAAATGCCAAAAATGGTCGTTAATTAATTAAACCGAACGTTGCGCTGATTAAATAATACAAATCTTTGGCGCTAGGAGTGCCCGTTGCCAATAGCAGAGAAAAAGAAAACAGAAAACAGCAAAATGGACAAAACTTTTTCGCCTATCGGGAGAAAAACTTGGTCATTATGATTTACGCACGCACGCAGCCAGACGCGAGACATGCAGCCAGAGAGTAGGGGCAGTGTACGGTCAGGTGCTGTGGTGGTGTGTGGGGAGTGTTTACGCTTGTTTCGTTTAATGGCTTTGTCGGCATTATGTTGATTTCGTAATTGAACAAAGTAGCAATGTCAACAGCGTGGATGCCAGCACTGACCTTGCCACTTGCCACTTGTACTGACTACTGCCTGTTTGCCTGGCAAGCTGACTGCCACACGTTTGTGGCACGTGCGCGGCATGCGTGAATTGTACTCATATTTATGTAGCATTTGTCTTTTGCCTGGATTTGTGCGCCAATTATGTGTTGTAAGCTGTGCCGGCAGCAGCTACTGCGAAATACAAAACAACTTATCTCTCTCTTTTTTTTGCCCGTAACAGAATGGCTGAGAACTCGCGCAATTCAAAACTTTCGTCAAAGGATGATGAGTGCGTTTTCTCCTGGAAGTTATTCACTGGCTGGGACTTTATGATTGGTAAGTGTGCAACAGCAAAGTGTGTCCTGTTGTAACAGCAGCCTTATATCCTCACGCAGGACACGCGGAGACGGCACATAATCGCATTGCATCCGTTGTGGTTGGCTTCAAGGAGGCACTGCTCGAGGAAGCCGAAAAGAAAAAGGATAATCGCAAGTAAGTGAAATGAATGAATGAAATCAGCGACAATTGCACTGTATAATTGGATACTCTTTTGCACAATAGCTGGCGCGTTATTCTGCAAAGAATACTGGTGAACATTTTGGTCATGGGCTTACTGGGATTATCGGGTGCCACAGTTGTGCTTCTGGTGAATCAGTAAGTAGCATGCCCGTCTCTGAGCTAATGGCCTTGCTTATAGCTGTCAATTTTGTACAGTTCCGAAGATTTGGCCAAGCACGACAATTGGCTAAGTCGCAATGCGGTAAACGTGACCATGACGCTGCTTTCCTTTTTTCTGCCCATGATTTTCGAGGCTTTGGGATTGTTCGAGAACTGGCATCCCAGGCAACAGTTGCGTCTGCAATTGGCACGGTAAGCAGCTAAAGTGCCAAACAGTCATAACCTCAAATCAATCTCTTGTTACTTTTTCGTCCAGCATTATGATACTGAACATGTTGAATCTGTATTCGCTCATGTTCTCCTTCATCTACAAGATCAACAGCAAGGAAAAACCACTGCAGATGCTAAAGCTGGAAAACGAAACAAATACTCAGGAGCTACACAATCTGATGAGTTCGATTGAGGCACTGCGTGCAATGACAACCACAACTCCACTTTACAGCAGTGATAGCACATCAGACGGACCTTTTGATGACCTGACTACGACGTCATCCTGGGCTGGGGAAGGAGATGCCCTCTTTTCCAGCACGGTAGCGGGTACATTGATATCGACATTACAGCGATTAAAGTGCTACAACATAACTGTGAAATGCTCAAAACCCAGACGTATATTCATTAGCCCAAAAAATATAGCAACCACACTTATGTTACTCAACTTGACAACGACAACAGTGTTGCCAACAACTCTACCCGTGACAACAACACCGAGCACCACAGAATCAACTACAACAACCTGGTCTACTCTACCACCAACAACAACGACAGAAGCAACTACAACTACGCCTACGACCACAACGCTGTGGACTACTTTACCGCCCACAACAACTACTGAATCAACAATTACAACAATCGCTACTTCAACGCCTGCAACCACCTTACCTTCAACATCAGAAACTACGACAACAAGCACAAGCACAACAACAACTACAACAACCACAGAAGCACCTTTTACAACCGATGAGGATTCGTCTTATGATTATGGCAGCGATGAGCCACAATTGTATTCCTCAACCACCACAACAACAGCGGCACCAGGCAACGATAGCTATTTTAACTATGTTGACTACTTTGAGGGTGCCGAAATGTCCGATGCAGGTGATGAAGAACAGGCAACCACACAGGAATCAGATGATCCACTGGCCCAAGTGTTGGCCCAAGTGGACGAGCAGCCTGTGAAAGCGCGAAGAAAAAGAGAAGTGGTAGAGCCACCAAGTTGGTACTCAAGTAAATATAGTCGACGGCATCGCAATGATACAAGAAGCACCACATACCGACCACCGCAAAGAATACTTAGTGAAGAAGAGTGGAATCGGCTGCTGAATAAAGTGCGTGGTGGACGCAGCAGGTCAACCACACGGGCTACTACTACAGAGGAGCCTAGCACAACCATAACTACAACTATAAGATCAACAACAACAGAAGAGCCCAACACAACAACGGACATCTACAGTACCGAACAAAGCAGTTCCGAGAGCAGCAGCAGTAGCAGCAGCAGCTCCAGCACCACAGAGGAATATGAATACACAGATCACAATGGCGTCACTGTTACGCCCTATTTTATAGGCTTCGATGATATAGCGGATATAGGAAGCACCGTTTACTATGACAACGACAATATGGACTATTGTGTTATAACTGTGTGTCCAAAGGAGGGCGAGGATATATTTGGGGGAAGCACCACACCGGATGGCCTTGACACAACCACACTAAGTGGTGAAGTGAAGCGACCCACGACAGCGATGAAGACACCGTTGGAGCGAAAAGTGATGCGTCTCAAGGAAGTGCAACTGACACTCAAGCAAATTCAAATGAATCTAACGACCATGTGCTGGGAGACATCCCTTGGCCAGGAGCTGTCAAAGGTCATCGTCTTTGATGGGGTAAGCGATTTTGAACAACAAAAACAACAACTTGTGCCCCCCTTCCTTTTCTAACGACCCAACAGTTTAAACGCAAATTTATCATCATCGTGAGTAGCAATCAATTTCCCTTTGCGCCAAGTCAAATGTTCCGTTTCCGGCAAAGATAAACAGCTGCCGTTCGGCACATATCAAAAAACCATTTAAACTTCAAATATGATCGAACTTTAAAACAACAACAACAACTATTGAAAGCAACAACCAAGCGTGAAATCCCATTTAGCCAAATTGTGCGGAAAATACTTAACGAAAAATATTTGGTTTTTTTCGCTTTTCATGCACAGAAAATCAAAGTTTTGGCTCGATATCAAGTCAAGAGCCAAATCAAAAAGCAACATACGCATAGGGAATATAAGGACAAAAGCCGAATAAAAAAAAGGTCCAGCAGTAAGGGGAAAAGCTTTCGACCGCGGGATACTCTGCCTGCATATTAATAATAGCTTTAAACGGTTGGCAATCTTTGATCCGCCAAGTGTGGCAAGAGAGTGAGGGAGAACAAAGAGTGCGAAAACCCGCATAGAATCGAAACTTACACACACAGATAGACATCATGTTTGACAAATTACCAACACAATGGGACATTTTTTCCCCCCATTGTTAACAGAGTATCGAATGTATTTTATCATAAAAATCGGTCTCTAGAGTGCTTTGGCCAAGCACACAGATGGCAGTTGCTGTCTGGGCAAAAATTTATATCGATAGCCATTTGCATAGGAAACATTTTTGAACTTTTGCCATCGATTTCTCAAGTTTTAATTTTTTATTTTTGCTTGTGTAGTTGCATGGGTGCCGATTGGCCAAGGATTTGATTGTGAACTTCAAGGCTAATCGCCAACAAATTCATAGGGATCTACGAGCAACTTTTCAGGGTCAACTGGCCGACACTTTGGGACCTACTTTTTGGCTGCCGTTATCTGCAAACGTGTAAACAGCTTAGCACACAGCAGTCAAAATACGCACGAAAAAAAAGGGACATTGCGCTTGATTATGTACAGATATTGGCTGTTGTTGCTGTTGTTGTCAAGCCGACATGGCGTACATAATCTCTATTAAACGATTTGAGCACATAAATTAAGCAAGTTACGAACCTTTAGTTAAGCGCATTTATGCCTTATGCATAACAAAATTTTCAGCTTTGGTTAAATTGAGTTTTAGCCGTGTGCGGATTTATTTTATTATTTTCCTTTCTGTTTTTTTTTTTTTGTGTTTTGGTTTCTGGGGCACGTGTTCGTGCATGAATTTTGGTTAAAAGAATGAACGAGTTTTGCGGATAGATAGAATCTAGTTTGCAGTAGCAGTAACGGTCAGCAAATCAGCCATAAACATGGCTCGAACTACATGGCCAGCAGTCAAAACAGAACAAGACAAAACAGGGGACAGGCACTACGGCAAACGGGTATGCTACGTGAGGCGAGTTTTAAGCAGTGTCCACCCACTAACAAAACGTCACTTCATTACAAAATGCTAAAACCCTATTCCCCTTACCCACACACAATGCAGCTGATGTCCATTGTGGCTCCTCTGTGCATTGACTTTCTGCGTGCGCTATTTGTGCGCTATGTCAATCAAAACTGGTGCTGGGACATGGAGAAAACATTTCCCCAGGTGAGAAAGCCGTCCTGGCTCATACTAGCGAATTTTCAACTTTCAACTCAGGTGACTAATGGCACGCTTTGTTTTTGTGTCATCTGACATGCAGTATGGCGACTTTAAGATAGCTGAGAACATCCTGACGTTGATTAATAACCAGGGCCAAGTGTGGATGGGCATATTCTTCTCGCCGGGCCTGGTGCTCATTAACCTGGTCAAACTGATGATAATGATGTACTTCAGATCTTGGATAGTACTCACATGCAATGTGCCCCACGAGGTCGTCTTTAAGTAAGTACACTTGACCTTAATTGGATAATATATTAAATTTGTTTGTTTTGACTTTTAGAGCCTCCAAGTCGAACAATTTTTATCTATCCTTGCTCTTGACCATGCTATTCCTTTGCGTGCTGCCCGTGGGCTATGCGATTGTTTGGCTTAGACCCTCCTGGCACTGTGGACCATTCTCCGAATACAATCGCATTGCCGAGTTCATAACGCATACGACACGGAACGCTTTACCCAAGTAAGAAGAAAATTAGAAATGTCATTGCATCAAATTTAATATACGTCTACTCATTTCTCATTTTAGGCAACTTCATGAACCGCTGGATTATCTAACATCCTCCAGCACTGTAATACCACTGTTGCTGTTACTCATACTCATCATCTATTATCTGATATCGTTGACGGGAGCGTTACGCGAGGCTAATCAGGATCTGCGCACCCAACTGCAGAAAGAGCGTGAAGAGGAGCGCAAAAAGATTTTTAAAGTACCAGAGGTTAAGCAAGCGGAACCAACGGCCACAACGCTGACAAATCGCTGGCGCAAGGTGCTTGAGGCATCCTCGCCTGTTACGCCCACACAGGCGCCAGATTTTGACACTGAGGAGTACAAGAATCAAGCGAGAAAAGGTGAGTAACTACCCCAAAAGAAATTTGCCACAACATATTTTGCAAGCTTTGTGCACTTCTCTAGAGCTAATCTCACGCATCATGAAGAAGGCGCTGCGCAAGGGCTCCGCCACATCGGATGAGGACTCGTTTGTGCGTCGCGATGACGATGACACGGACACTGAACACCAAGACTCCTTGCCACATGACGAGGAGCCCAAGGAAAAGCGGTTTGGCTTATCACGTCTGCAGCAAATAAGACGCACGAGGAAACCATCGCTTGTGGACATCGTACAGATTGCCAAGCAGGAGCGGGCGCGTTCCGATTCGATTGCGGCAGCCAATGCAGCAATGGGCGGTGGAGGCAACAGTCCGGGTGCAGGTGGTGGCGGTAGTGGTGGTGATGACCACTTTCCCATCAAGGAGCCGCATCCCAAGAGTCGTTTTAAAGTCGAGAAACATGAGAGAAAGGAAAGGGAAAGCTTTAGGGAAAAGAAGGACAAGCACAGGCAGCAGACACACAAAAACGACCAGGCTGCCGAACATGATCCGGAGATAAACTCTCGCATTGTCAATGAACGTCGTGCCAGTTTGCTGCGCCGCAAGCGGGATAAGGACAACAAGGAGCAATCGAAACCAACAACACCGGAACCGGAATCACAGCCGGCAATAGGTAGTGCTGTGGAACCGCCAGCACCCGAGAGCCACTTTGAAATTGTTGATGAGAAGAAGCCACCAGAACATGATGCAGAGCAGGAAAGGTCATTCAGGCAGCAGCAGCCACTACCCAAAGAGGGTGGACTGGGCAAGTTTAAGTTTCGCAGGAATAAGTCAAAGACTAGCAATGTGGCTGCCAAACCTGAACCCGATGTGTTCAAGTTCGATGACAGGAGTCTGGAGAGAAATAAATCGGGTGAAATACCACAGGTGCCTTCGTCAGACCGTCTAAATAGCGAGATAGCAAGTGGAAGTGAAACGCAGCCCTTGCCCTCTCCTACTCCGAGTCAGACACAGACACAGCGTCAGGCAAATGCCGAGAAGTTGGCAGCATTGTCGCGCCAGGGACGCAAGAAAATTGGTTCCCTGCTAGCTTTGGTGCGAGAAGCAGTCAATTTAAAAAAGGAAGACGTGGAGCAAGGCTCAGATGAATCACCAGGACCAACAACGCCCACATATTTGGCTTACACACCGCCGCCACCACCATCTGCATTGTCGAGCAATCCGAGTCCCACAGCCTTGGAGATGCCACCCACACCGGAACCAGAATCGCCCACGCCAAGTGGCCCACTGCACTTTGGCAGCAGCACATCCTCCTCGACAAACCGTCCAGCTGTTAAGCCACCAATACCACCTGTTGCCGGTCACGCATCAACACCCACATTGGCGACTATGGATGATCTGGAGGAACTAGATTTGCCCGGACCCATTAACTTTCCCAAACGCAGTGCATCACAGCGTCGTCGCGTAATGCGTGAGGACTCCCAGAGTTCCATTTGGTCGGATAATATACCGATAATTACTATTAGCACCACTGGCAGCGATGAGTGCATTGTGGAGCCAGAAGCAACAGCAGTTGCTCCTGTTAATGGACTTCCAGAGCGCAGCGATTCACCCGGTCCCACTGTCAACATTATAAAGATCGACATTGAGGACAACGATGAATAGCTTCAAGAATCTTGGCTATGTTCTTCTTATCGCCAGATTGTCTTCTTAACTAGTGAAATTTGTTTTGTCTTCTCGCAATTTAGCTTAAACTTGTTATTGACAACTTGTTAGCAAAACTCTATCTGTCTACACAAATAATAATGAATAAAATAGTTTGCTTCCTTAAATTCATTGATATGCTTAGTGTATACTTAAAATGAAGTGTGTTTAAATAAGGTGCATTTCTCAAAGGTCTAAAATGAATTTTAACAGATTCGGTAGAAGCGCATAGCAATCAGCTTCACGACGGGCTAGTGACAGTGTTAGCATGGACACAAACCACTAGCTAAAATATGCTGGCTTATAACCGATTCGTAGCATTTAAGACAAGCACCAAAACCGCAATTGCATGCAAAGCTGTTACTTTTCTTAAAAGTTTTTAGGCCCAAGACGGTATAAATAATATAAAAAAAGGGTGTAAAGTAAGGAAATCTTATCTTAAAAGCATTTGCTTTGCTATTAATAATTTAGTATACGCGTAGTATAAGCGTGTTTTTCTAATTCAGTTTGAAATTTCTTGAAGGCTTAGCTAGGCAATACCCAAAGAAATTTATTTAGTCAATGAAACGGAAAGTGCTGTTGCCTTTTTCGTACAACGAACTCTTATCAGTTGGGAAGCGATAACCTGTTAGCTTTGTGGGCAACTACATAAGTCCAAAAGTAGAGCGGAGAGCACAGCCTCCGATAGTGAACGGGGAATCGAGTTTGCGGCACATGAAGATCTCAAATAGCAACATACACATGTCAAACACAATCCCTCATATCTCCATTTACTCAAATATTTGCCAATGCCAACATAATTATGATTATTCATTTTTGAAATTCGTCTTGAAACTTAAGAACTCACGCAAGAACAAGACAACGCAAGACAAATACAAATAAACATCAATTCACAAATCTGCCAAGCGAACACTCTCCGATTTCAACCAGACAATACATAGTTGCCCGGCTAAGCTTAGACCGAAAGACCAGGCAATCCAAGAAACTCGGAGAGTCCGCAACAACAATGATCGCACACCTACAGAAACTCAAAACACACACGCACGCACACATGCATGCACACACGAGTCGAGACGAGAGCAGAGTTTCACTCAACCAGAGAGACGGTTGAGCGAGTTGCGCCGCATTCTTCAAGAGTCAGTTGAGCATTGGACGTCCTCGTTAGCGGTTGCCTGTGGTGTTCTGTGCGGAGTAAGTGCGCGACTTAAGTGTGCCGTTGTGTGTGCGTTCTGTGGAGGAGTCTTAACTTTTCTTCTGGATCTCTTCCGTTTTATTTTATTTTTTCCTATACAATTTTCGGCAGCCGTGTGTGTGTGTTGTTTTGTGGCTTTTTATTTTAGTTGTTTGCTTTGGCATTCACAGCCAGCGACAGAAAGAAAACCTCAAGATAAAAAAGTATCTTGTCGTGTGTTGGTGTCCGTGTGAGTGTATGTGTGTTTGTGCTTAAGCGCATGTGTGTGCATGGCTCTGTGGCAGACGGCGTATGACGAACTGTTTACTCAAAAGGTTCTTGCCTTCAGTGTAGTGATACAATTACAACAACTAACAACAAAAAAATAAAGAGAAGAAAAAAAGAATGGACGATAAAATATACTTAATAATGAAACAAAGCAACTACAACATTTCAAACAATTAACCGAGTCAGCAGAAAAGCGAGACGGTGTGTGCAAAAGTGCATAAGCAATAAACTCGAAAATGAAATCAAATGCGATGACAAATGCAATAATACACATGTGCAATGCAACAGTTGCATCTAATTTCCCATGCAACATGCAAACTATTTATAAACCAACAACAATCTTTTTTGGAAAACCCTCTAAAGCATCTAGCAAATGCAGCATGTGTTAGCAGCACAAACCAAAACTAAAAAAAAAGTATCTACAACAAAAATAAGACGAAAATAACGCAGTTGCTGTTGTGCCCTGTGCAACCAGCAACACAGGTAACAACAACAAGAAACTAAGTTTCGTAAAAGTATCTGAGCGCGTAGACCCGACAGTGCAGTTTCTTTTGAGTGAGTTTTAGTTTTGGTTTTCCTCTACCTGATCGTCGTTGTGGCTATATGTGTGTGTGTGTGTTTGAGTGCGTGAGCATATTAGAGTGTGTGTGTGTGTGTGTAGTGAAGCAGTTGATAAAAACAAACGCTTCAATAAAGATAAATACCAAAAGGTGCAAACAAAAAACGCCGTTCCACAACAGCAACAACAACAACAAATACAAGCTGACAGACTGCTCACAGTGTTTTGTTGTATGCCACAGTCACAATCGGAATCTCAGCTCTCCATTTAGTTCATACTTGCCACCATATCGCAGCAAGTATGCGCGCTAGTAGTTCGTAGCCCCAAATTCTTATCGCAAAAGGAACTCGTGTTCATAGGCGCGTATCGCAAAAGGCACTACGAGCAACAGCAACAGCAACAGCATCAGCTCAACAATTGAAATCTGAATGGAGCGGATGTTCATTCGTGCTATATACTATATATGTATATGTTTATGTGTATAAAAAAGTGCTCTGAAGAATATCTCTATAAGACTACATAAACAGTGTTCGTATGTGTTTCATATGTGAATCTTGGCCTCAGCTGAACTCATTCGTAAAGGGTTCCACACATAGTGCGCACAAATACAACGAAGGAGAGTGTATCAAATGTTGCCCCGGCGACAGTCTCAAATACTTTCTTGTGCTTAATTTTGGTTTCGAAATGAAACAGTTTTGGTGTAACAATGTGTGACGATACAGATAAGCCAAAACATTAATATATAAAGAGGAGTGCGCGTTATCTGGACTATAATTAAAAATTTATAAAAATAAATCAAAAGCTTTGTGCAAACAATCTAAAGTTGTGTTTAAACATTTATCTCAAACATACAAAATTGAATAGAAGCAACATATAATAAAAACATCCTAAGTATATAATATGCATTGTAGTTTTTCGCTATCATCAGCGTTTCCCTAAACGCATTTTAATCTTAGTCTTACTCACTAGCTGGTTTCATCTGTATTGGACTAATTTAAACTGGATTTAACTTGTAATCCCATTCAGAACTTTTCTTGTAAGTTCATCTTGCGTACCATATCAGTTGAAGATATATTAGATTTTATTTCGATTTGCTATACCTAACTTATCTATTCTGTACACACTAAGCACAGTTTAGCTATATACATAATGATATCATCTTGAATCTTCCTTTACTAAGTAAATAGACTCAATTTACTGTGCATATTTGCTAATTAGTAGTACACTGAAAGATACTTAAAGCTCAAGTGTGTTAGAGATGCGCTCTCCTCAATTAATCTAACCTTGGTCATAATATTAATAAAATGAATGCACTGAAAAATTCTTTAAATTAATGCTTAAATAGCCTGCATATGTTTTTGTCCAACTAAAATAATTGCAAAAACCATTTCGTCTATCCAGATACTTGCGATATGTATCTAGATACATGTGTGCAAGTGCTGTATGGCGGAGTAACTAGATGAAATCATCGTTTGGAATAATTTCAAGTTTCATACAGAGGCTACAACCACAAGGCAGGGGAATAAAGTCTTATTGTCAAAAACTCAAATTATTTAGACAATGCTTGAGTTCGTTTTCAGCGTTTTTCGGTTCTGTTTTTGAGTGTGTGTGTGTGCGTGTGTGTCTTTGTTTATTTATGTCTTTGCTTGTTGGCTTTGTTGGTATTTAAAATTTTTATTTGCAGTTTTTCTGTGTTTTGCGTTTTGTTTTGTAAACACAAAGTACTGAAAGAGCCTCAAATGTGGTGGTTGTAGCAGCTTCAATGAACTCACAGACAGATCGGAAAGCATATTGACTGACCGAACAGAAAAGTTTGTTTTTATTAGGCAGCTTTTGGACCGGCGAGCAAACTAATTAAAACCACACAACAACAACGTGAAAGTTCTGTGTGTGCCCCATTCAAAACAATATGTGCAACAGATGTGTGAATTTCCTCGAAAGTCTTACCAAAAAATTAGTTATACATATTGTGTGTATCCATCCGTAAATTGGCATTAGCTAATAATATTTAGTATGTTGCAGCGATTGTAGCCGCTTCAGATCCAACCACCATCACGTGGAACCACTGATGCCTTTTAACTCAAGTGCAATTATGCTTTAAACTGTGACAGTGAAAAAAATACCCAACAACAATACAAATACCCACTTAAAAAATATTCAAACTGCTCGAATAAGTGTTTTAAAACGTAAACCTAGTGTTATTATCATTAGTTTGTAAATCACACACGAAAACCAGTTTAAACCCAACTCCCACAATGAAGCGCAACAGGCGGAGTCCAAGCGAAAGCTACTCCGTGGCGCGTCTGCTCCTAGCCGGAGTGTTGCTCTACAGCTGCGCGGCAACAGCGCTCGGCGCACAACGTCAGCCCATCAACTCCGCCGGTGGACACGAGCTGCGCGGCACCACATTTATGCCGGCTCTGGAGTGCTACGATCCCTATGGCAGACCGCAGGTGAGAGCATTGTAGAAATTCTTCTAAAGAAATCATGGTGTAATAACCTAAAGTCACGCAACTTAATTAAAGTGAATTGATATAAGCGAGGCACGCTGTTCATTTGGTATGTCAATAGATCTGTTGAGCGTTAATTTAAATGGAGACATGCAAACTAATTGAACAAAAAAGCAATACTTAAAGTGGGTATAAATTGCTCTCAAGCTTCAACGTTCTTTTGCTCTTTACTCAGAAAACTAAGAGCGGTTTCTCTTAAATGGGGAAACATATTTTTTAATCTTTATTTCCACATCCTTATCACACTTCTCTTTTACCCATTTAGAAATGCTTACCGGAGTTTATCAATGCTGCCTATCAATTGCAAATCAAAGCAACAAATACCTGCGGTGAGCAGGGTGAAAATCATTTCTGTATGCAGACTATGAATCCGAATCTTAAGAACTGCGCCTTTTGCAGGTATTTAGATACGTAAATTCTTGACAACAAGGCAATGCAATAATGTTTATAATATTTTTCTAGATATGAAGATCACAATCCATCATTCTTGACGGATTTGCATGATCCACAGAACTCAACGTGGTGGCAATCGGAGACGATGCTCGAAGGCATACAGCATCCCAATCATGTGAACTTAACGTTGCATTTGCGTAAGTTTTGCAAACCACAACTTTAAACACAATACTAATACGTAACTCTACAATTCTAGGTAAATCCTATGATATAACCTATGTGCGTATTTTGTTCCGATCACCGCGACCCGAGTCCTTTACGATTTACAAACGTACCTCGGAAAATGGCCCCTGGATACCCTATCAGTTCTACAGCGCTACCTGTCGAGATACTTACTACCTACCAGATTCTCGTGCCATTCGAAAGGGTGAGGGTGAGGCACATGCTCTTTGCACCAGCGAATACAGTGACATCTCCCCGCTGCGTGATGGTGAAATTGCCTTCTCCACACTCGAGGGACGTCCCAGTGGCATTAATTTTGAGCGCAGTCTGGAACTGCAGGATTGGGTAACAGCCACTGACATTCGTATAACTCTGGATCGTCTCAATACCTTCGGAGATGAACTGTTTGGTGATGCCCGCGTCTTGAAGTCCTATTTCTATGCCATCAGTGATATTGCTGTTGGCGCACGTTGTAAGTGCAATGGACATGCCAGCAAGTGTGTGGCAAGTACGGGAATGCATGGAGAGCGTACTCTGGTCTGCGAGTGTCGCCACAATACCGATGGACCCGATTGTGATCGCTGCTTGCCCCTTTACAATGATGTCAAATGGAAAAGGGCAACCTCCACGGATGTGAATGAGTGCAAAGGTAAGCAAACAGGTTACATTGATCCGAATAAACTGGTTTCTTGAAGAACACATAGAAAGCTTAGCTTAGGACTTTTCAAAATGACATTCTCAGTTTCACTTGTCATAGCATTTGTCCCATTGTGCATGATGCTCTATATAAGGATATACCACTTTGCCGTTAGCTTCCACATCTACTAGCACTAAGCGTTTTCTGTTTGCACTTGCTGCGCTGTAGCAGTCAGTCATGTTGAGGCTGTGCTTGCAACTTGTATGCCTCGTGGCAAACACTCATGCATATGGTAGGTCCTATGACTATGCCCTACAAACGAATCGATTGACTGCCAGCGCCGCTGCAAATTGGTATCTTATCAACTGTAATACCTGCTTTTAAGTACAAGAGTGTTGGAAAGAATTTTCAAATTGTTATATTTATATACTTGCAGCTTGCAACTGTAATGGCTTTGCGGAAAAGTGTTATTTCGATGCGAATCTGTTTAATTTGACTGGCCATGGCGGTCACTGTCTGGACTGTCGTGACAATCGTGATGGGGCCAACTGTGAGCGCTGCAAAGAGAACTTCTTTATGAGGGACAGCGCCCACTGCGAGAATTGTAACTGTGATCCCGTAGGCTCCCGTTCGTTGCAGTGCAACAGCCAGGGCAAGTGTCAGTGCAAGCGAGGAGTAACTGGTGACAAGTGCGATCGTTGTGCCAACAACAACTTCCAGTTTGGACCACATGGTTGTCAGCCTTGTGGCTGCGATGCTCGAGGTTCGGATGACAATACACCAGCTTGTGATGCAGAGAGTGGCATCTGCTACTGTAAGGAGAATGTTGAAGGCAGGCGCTGTAATGAGTAAGTTAGCATAACCAGAAGAATATACAGTTTATTTAGTTGCCTTCTGTTGACAGATGCAAGCCGGGATTCTTTAACTTGGACAAGAGCAATCGTTTTGGTTGCACGCCCTGCTTCTGTTATGGCCATACCTCCGAATGCCAAACTGCGCCCGGCTACTCCATTGTTTCCGTCACCTCCAGCTTTAACAAGCACAAGGAACGCTGGACTGCCATTGATTTAAATCGTCGCGATGTGGATATTAAATACAATCAATATAGTCGCAGCATTGGCACTACAGCCCAGGGCAATGAGTACGTTTACTTCCTGGCTCCAGATCGATTCCTGGGCGATCAGCGTGCCTCGTACAATCGAGACCTGAAATTCAAGCTGCAACTGGTGGGTCAAGTGGGACCTAGTAGCAGTGCCAGCGATGTTATCCTGGAAGGTGCCGGCACCAAAATTTCTCTTCCCATCTTTGCCCAAGGCAATGGCATACCTGATCAGGGTGTCAGGGAGTACGTGTTCCGGCTGCACGAGCATCATGACTATCAGTGGCAGCCCAGCCAGTCGGCACGTGGTTTCCTTTCTATACTCTCCAATCTGACAGCAATCAAGATCAGGGCCACCTACTCCGTGCAAGGTGAGGCCAATCTCGATGATGTTGAGCTGCAGACGGCACATCGAGGCGCTGCAGGACAACCAGCAACTTGGATTGAACAGTGTACCTGCCCCGAGGGTTATTTGGGTCAGTTCTGCGAATCCTGTGCGCCACGTTATCGACACAGTCCTGCACGTGGCGGACCCTTCATGCCCTGCATACCCTGTGACTGCCACGGACATGCTGATATTTGTGACTCGGAAACGGGTAGCTGCATTTGTCAGCACAATACTCATGGCGATAACTGTGACCAGTGCGCCAAGGGCTACTATGGAAACGCCTTGGGTGGCACACCCTACGACTGCAAGCGTTGTCCCTGTCCCAACGATGGTGCCTGCATGCAAATTAATGGCGATACTGTTATTTGTACAGAATGTCCGGTGGGTTACTTTGGGTCACGTTGCGAACAGTGCAGCGATGGCTTCTATGGTGATCCAACAGGACTCCTAGGCGCCGTGGAGACCTGCAAGAGCTGCGACTGTAATGGCAATGTCGATACCAATGCAGTGGGTAACTGCAATCGCACCACCGGTGAGTGTCTTAAGTGCATACACAGCACTGCGGGCCCACACTGCGACCAATGTCTGCCTGGACACTTTGGAGATCCACTGGCGTTGCCTCATGGCAAGTGCGATCGTTGTAGCTGTTATGCTGCCGGCACAGAACAGGATGAACAGAGTATTTCGAGATGTGATCAGGTAACAGGACAGTGTCAGTGCAAGCCCAATGTGATTGGACGTGACTGTGGTGAATGTCAACCCGGCTACTTTAATATACGCTCCGGCAATGGCTGCGAAAACTGTCTGTGCGATCCCATTGGCAGCTACAACTCAACCTGTGACCGGTACACGGGCCAGTGCCATTGCAAGCCTGGAGTTGTTGGTGTGCGTTGTGATCAGTGCGAGAACTACTTCTTCGGATTCTCAGCAGATGGCTGCAAGCCATGTAAGTGTGACGAGAGCGGCTCCAAGGGCTTCCAGTGTGACCAGAACGGTCAGTGTCCATGCAATGATAATGTGGAGGGACATCGCTGCGATCGTTGCAAGGAGAACAAGTACGATCGCCATCGTGGCTGTGTTGACTGTCCTGATTGCTACAATCTAGTGCAGGATGCTGCTAACGAACATCGTGCCAAGCTGGCCAATTTAAGTGCCACGCTAGACGAGATCGCACGCACTCCAGTGACCAACGATGAGGAATTTGAGGGAAAGTTGAAGGCAGTGCAGGAGAAGGTGGCCATATTGGCACAGGATGCACGCTCAGGCTCTGGTGATGGCGGTCAAACCTATGTAGAAGTGATTAACGATCTTCACAAGCGGCTGGACAGCATGCGTGGTCATCTGACAAGTGCCGATGCACTGCAGCAGGATGCCAATGCTGAAATAGAAAAGGCACGCAGCAACTACACACAACTGCACAAGATTATTGACGATGCCAAACGGGAACTGCAACAGGCATTGGAACTGCTTAACGACGAAGGTGCTCAGGCTTTGGCCAAGGCAAAGAATAAGTCTGTGGAGTTTGGCGAGCAATCCGATCAGATATCAGATATCTCACGCGAGGCACGCGCTCTTGCCGATCGATTGGAGTCTGAGGCCCAGTTCGATCTGAAGAATGCCAAGGATGCTAAGGATGCTGTTGAGAAGGCCCATCTGCTGGCAAAGAATGCCATCGATCTGCAACAGAAGGTGAGCGTAGAGCTGCGCTCAGAAGTGCGCCTCGAGCTTAACCATGTAAAGCAGTCGCTTGGAGCTGTTGCCCAGAAATCCAAGGAGGCGCTGCGTAAGGCAAACGAAGTCTACGATGCGGCACTCACACTGCTCAACAATGTGAATCGTCAAACACAGCCGGACATTGATATTAACAAGTTAAAGAAGGAGGCAGTCGCTGCCAATGAACGCGCCGATGAGCTGCTCAAGCAGATTAATGAGTTGTCCAATAGCAATGGTGAGGTATTTGCCGATTTCGAAACCGAACAAAATTTTGCCCAAGTGTTGCTACAACGGTAAGTAATAAATACATTTCCCCAGAAATATTATTATTTAAAAATATATTTTCTTATTCAGCGCCGATGTACAAAAGAAGGATGACATTGAGCTCTTAGAGAGAGCCAAGGCTGCCTTTGAGCGAGCCACCAAGGCAGTAGAACAGGGTGATAATACACTCAAAGAAGCCAACAATACCTACAACACACTGGCTGGCTTCCAGTCCGATGTGCAACGATCCTCGGAGAAGGCAGGTTTGGCATTGCAGACAGTGCCCAGCATTCAGTTGGAAATTGAGAATGCAGGCAATCTAATAAGCCAGGCTGGTGAGGCTCTTGTCGGTGCCAATAAAAACGCCAACGAGGCCAAAAACAATGCGCAGGAAGCCCAGGAGAAGTATGCCGAACAGGCCTCAAAGGTAAGTTCAAACTACACCGAAAAGAAAGAAGCTCGTTAGCTTATCTTCATGTGCTTTTAGGATGCCGAGATGATTCGCCGCAAAGCTAATGAGACAAAGGTCGCTGCTCGCAAGCTGCGTGAGGAGGCTGATCAGCTCAATCATCGCGTCAAGTTGACTGAAATGAACATCTTCCATCTTGAGGATAACTCAACCAAAGATGATAATCTTGTAGATGATGCTAAGCGCAAGGTGGGCCAGGCCAAGGCCGATACGCAGGAGGCACAAGATCAAATTGAAAAGGCCAATTCCGAGCTCTCTGCAATTAAGGACGAGCTGGAGAACTTGAAGGACATCAATACAGCTGATTTGGATGAATTAGGTAAGCTTGTTCACAACTATGTTTCGCCAGTAACATAATAATTTATTTTTTATTTTGTTTTCAGAAAATCGCCTCAGTGTTGTCGAAACCGATATCAGTCATGTTAACCTAACTGGACGCATTGAGAAGTACCGAGAACAACGTAATATACAAAAGAAATTAATCGACAAGTACGATGCAGAGCTGAGAGAACTTAATGACGAAGTTGATAACATACGTTTAATATCCGATGCACTGCCAGAAGGTTGCTTTAGGCGCAATCGCCTCGAGCCATAGATACTAAACAAAACCTAACTAAGTGCACTACCAACTACTTCAGTTAACATCTAAGAACGAGGCGAATACGAACAAATGGAATTAGCCGTAGCCGTTGAATGAAATTATATAATTTTAGTTTTATAGCTGAAATATTTTGTTTAGTAAAAAAAAATACGATACAAACGAGAACCAGAAGATAACCCAACATAAACAAGCTTTAAAGCATCGTTAAAACATATACACACACATGCATATGAATATAATTATCGTAATAATATGATGCCAATATTAACAACAAAAAAAAAACAATTATATAAGAGAAAATTCTTAACTGCCAATTGTGCTTTAAATTCACGCTAGCCATGAACGACGACTGTATTATACTACATATATATTGAAAACTGTGCCGTGTACAACTCCAAATCAAAATGCATTTCTATATCTTCTACATATGGTACCATATGTACTATACTGCAATCTATTTCTATATATATATATATATAAATGTCATCTACGTTTAATGTGCCAATTACAATATTTTTATCGTGTTTAAGTCGCCTTATGAATTTCACCTTACAAATAAATATTTTCCAACGTTGTAATTTTGTATAAAGTAAATTATTTGTTATTCATATTACGCAAAAGTAAAAAGAAATTGCCACTCATGCGAAATACCTGCAAAGAAGTGCAAAAAGAAGTTGGTAGAAAACACTTTGGGATTATTAATTTACCTGTACTAAGAATCCATGTGATAAATTGGTAAAACCACCAACGCTTAAAACAAAAGCACGCCGTGAAAAAAGCAGCATTAGTTTTACAATAAACTTGAAATCCGCAGATTCGTTATACCAGTCACAATTGTACCAGTCGATAAACAAAAGTTCGCTCTGTAAAAAAAAATATACTATTAGTTTTTCTTTACAGAAGCTCTGGTTGATTTACCTGATTTTCGACCTTTTGTGCATTCACATTATATAAGCTGATTTCCAAAGTAATTGTCAGTAAATAAACCATAATCATGCCCATCCAAACAAAACCAACTTCCTAATGAACAAATCAATATATAATTTGTACATCACTAGCAGAAAGTTAAAGGTAACTAACCAAAACAGTGCTTATCTTGTACAGCAACATGCATATCAAAATGCTGCTAATCACACATTGTACAAGAATAATGTATTTGAATACCGATTCAATTTGAGAATGATGTCTGTGGAAGAGAACTTACAAAGTTTTAAGAATTTTGCTTTTGAGACAATGTTATACCTTGATATCCGTGCATAAAGCTTGGCACAGCAACGTAAAAATTGAACCCTCGATTGCTTGGGAACCACTTCATCGCTGGTAGAGTTTTGAACCAGATAACGCAATATCTCGAGAAGGCATGCCTCGTGATTGGTGAGCACCACAAAGAGGCTATTGAAACCAAAGACAGCTGAGAAAGAAACATGGTTAGCTGTATAATTTAGGTAAACCTGGTTCAAACCAACCAAAAAAGCACCAAACTGGACCAGATTGTAGAAGATAAAAACGCACCCAGTAGGAGGGAACTTCATATTTACCCAGCTGTACAAACGGCACTATGGCTGGATAGGCTATAGAAAGCAAAACTTGTATCGTGAAATGCTTAATTAATAATGCCATGCTTACTCAAGGTCATTTCGCAATCATTATCCTTGATTATATAGCAATCGTAGATATATTGAAAATATGGTCGCAAACAATAGTACAAAACTGGCATGCAAACGATTTTAAAAAAGAACATAACCTGATTGTTGATCACCAACCAGTTTTTCTTTAACATTGACCCCAATGTCTTACTTAACGCCTGATTGTTATGCAAATCTTAAAGTTACAAGTTTACATAGTTAGTATGGTAAAGCTAAATGTTTTATAACTTACTCAAATCAAAGAGACCCAAGTTCTTCAGCACATTGCCAGTTTCACTGGCCTCCACAAGCTCTACACAAGACTCCAGAAAGATGTAAAAATGCATCATCTTTACCATTCCAACTGATAACTGAAAGCTAAGTAACACGGCCTAAAAGAAACCTAGGATTTTATACAAACCCCGATTTTTTGCCCTATAAAATACATACCTCAACGTAAGCTTCAAAAGACACCTTATAATTGGCCATAATAAATTTGATCAGGCTGTAGATAAGGTTCAGATTTACGACCAATGCAAAAAAACGCAAGCTTATTTTAAATAAAATGTTTGCAAGTAATTAAAACATGTTAAGACCCCAAGATTTACGTTAAACTTACAAGCCACAGGGCCAGGAACTACGCTTTCGGGGAGCAATGTTAATTCCCAAGGCATAGGCGCTGTACTCCACCCAGGTTAAGCCAGGTTTGGCCAAGGCATCAATTCGCTTTAGTTCCACATCGAATAGGTTCATCATGTTGTAGGTAAAATGTTATACTGCTTATTAGCGACCCGACCATGTAAGCCTTTTATACACATTTTTTTAGTAGGAGGTCCTAGCTCAATTAGTTGTAAATTATATGGTTGCTGCAAGCAAATTACTTTATTGCTTGAACATTGTGCAGCTCTTGCTTAAGGGCTCAAAATAACAAGGCGTAACAAGACAACATTAAAAATGTAAAGCCATATGCAAACATAAAAGACTTTAAATAGACAGCGATAATTGACTTATTGCTTTAAAAATTTGTTTACTTTTTAATATATAAATTAGTAAAACAAATTCTCCTGTTAAATAGCAGTTGCAGCTTTTTTTATTCTGTTGCAATTAAAATAAATATATGCACAAGTAATAATTCAAGAATACCTCCGACTGAATGAAATAACGTCTGAAAAGCAAGAAAATTAAAAATTTTTTTTCTTCAGCGCGATATAAATTTTCAATACCGCCAACCGCTGTTAGATTTTTGCGAGCAGTTGGCAGCCCCAACAGCTGTTTGAGTAGTACAAACGCAACAGATGGACAGCACAGTCGAATTGTAAATCGTACTTTATTTGTATATCTGTTGTGAAAACGTTTAAACATAAGTAACAGCTAAAACCCGGCAACCAAGGGCTGCGCCTCAATGACCAAGATGAGTGAAAATAAACAGCAACTGCTGCAACCAGTAAAGAAAACTAATCCGATAGTCTACTTTGATATCAGCATAGACAAGGAAAGCGGTAAGCGAAGCAGCGCATACAATCTACATATACTTGACCTAGTTAAAAATTATCGCAGCTACACACGTATATCCATGTATACAAATGTATTTCTGATTTCGCAGCGGGACGCATGATAATTGAACTGCGCAAGGATGTTGTGCCAAAGACAGCGGAAAATTTCCGTGCCCTGTGTACGGGCGAACGTGGCATTGGGCAGCTGGGGACGCCACTACACTACAAGGGCACGCGTTTCCATACGATCAAGCGAGTCTTTGCAGTCCAAGGAGGCGATATAGTAAACAATAATGGCACTAGCGGAGAGAGCATATACGGGCCACTCTTTGAAGATGAGAATTTTGATCTGACAGTAAGCTGAATTGATAAAATTGAACACGAAATTTAAACTAGTAACAAACGAATTTATCGCCTGGCCCGCAGCACAGCGAGGAGGGTGTAGTCAGTATGTCTAACTATGGCAAACCAAATACAAACAACTCGCAGTTCTTTATCACAGCTGTTGGCTGTGAGAACCTCAACGGCACCAACGTTGTTGTGGGTCGTGTATTACGCGGCCTCGGCATTGTTGCTGAAATGGAACAGAACTGCAATGATGATGCTCATCCAACGACGGATATTACGATTACCGACTGCGGTGAGTTGGCGGCTGGCGAGGACTGGGCCGTTGAGTGCAACGATGAGACAGCAGATAAATTACCGCCCTATCCACAAGATTGGACGGGCAAATTTACAAAGCCAACGGTGAGTTCAACAATATGCAAAGTCATCGTGATGGGTAGTAAATTTAAGTATCTTATTTTGGCATTGTAGTGCGAAACAGCTCTAAACCTGCTCACGGGCCTGCGACAGTCGGGCAATCACTTCTATCAGCTGGGTCATTTACATAACGCACGTGCCAAATATCGAAAAGCAAATCGTTACTATACAATGTTACGCAGAAACTTCGAATGGTCAAAACGAAATCAAGGCTCAGACTCTGAACTGAAACGATTAGATGATTTCTCTGTGGTGAATAACATTAATATGGCAGCAGTAGAACTAAAACTGGGTAACTATCGGTATGCCAAACACGAATGCTCCGAAGCAATTCGATTGGATCCAGCCTGCAGCAAGGCATTTTATAGACGAGGACAAGCACAGCGCGAACTGCGTAACTATGAGGAGGCCATTAATGACTTAAAACAAGCACATAAATTGCTGCCAGAAAACAAGCAAATTTTAAACGAACTGAATAGCGCTAAGCTGCTGCTGGCCGAATATAATAAACAGCAACGAAACGCGCTTAAGAATCTGTTTAAGTAGTTAAGAAGCTAATAAATACTATAATGACAAACATGACTAAATACTAAGCTGAATATTTGCTCTAAATACTTTAAGATGTCCAGGTTGATTGTGGGCAGGAAGAACACAAAAATTACATTGTAATTAAATGTTTTTATTATTATAGAAAAATATTGCATTTGTGTTTTGTTCAATGTTTTTAAAGAGTCAGACGTACAGTTGTCTCCAATAGTTTGTTTTTGACATGATATGAACATTGTAAAACTATTTGCGATACGTGTTAAATATATAAGTATAATTTGTTATTATTTCGTACTTAAAAAACAAAATTTGTTCATACATAATAATGATTGATTAACTCTCAACTGAATGATAGTGCCCTATAATGCTGCCTAAATATAAATATCTTAATTTGATTACATATCAAAATGAGCTTAAACCTGCACTAATCTAAAATTCCTTTATGTTCAAAGATTCGTCACAATGTCCTGCTCGCTGCGATGCAAATTGCTTGATCCTGCGCCCATGGAGTAACTTTTCATATTGATTTCCATGTTGGTCAGTGCGCTCGACACGTGGTACAAGTTTTCCGATAGTATTGCATAAACTTCAAAGAGCTCTGAGTCCGATTTTGATACAATGAAGGCTTCTGCTGGTTCAAACAAATAGTTAGAAAGTGTTGTCAAATATTTAGTTTTGTTGGGACACATACCAGTGCGATCTTTCATAATGCTATGCGCATAGGCATTTAATATAATCGACATTTCATCAAACTTGAGACGACTGTCCAGATTGCCATAGCTAAGAATGGTCAAACTTTGATCGCCTGCACTCAGTGTTGACACGCGCCGGTACTGACGCACATGGGAAATGGCGCTGGACCAGCGCTGCAGGTCAATGTGCTCATTCAGCGACGTCTCAAACTCCTCCTGCGTCATAGGTAAGCCGGGCGAGGGTGTGGGCGTGTGTTCACCCTCCGTTGACGTCGACGATTCCAGGCAATCCAACTCAGCTTCGCTGGTGCAGCGAACTAGAGCATCGCGCACCAGGGCATACAGATCGGATATGTCATGCATCTAATGGAACACCAAAAAGATAAGTTTTACTTTATGCACAGTGGATGGAAATACTTACGTCTTCGTTGTTGCGAAAGTGATTAATAACATTGGAGGAAATTTTATGATTAGATTCAATCAGCAAAAGCAGTTGGAACATAAGCTTATACAAAGAGCGTCCCAAGTCCAGAACAACCTCTGTAGAGGCTGGGTCAAATGGCATGCATGCATTACTGGAACTGCTGGGCAACTCCAAGCCAGAAGCTGCCTCATTAAATAGTGACAATTTGCAGGATGTTTTCACAGCATCCAGGCACTGTAATTAAGATTCTCACATTAAAACTAACTTCGTATTTCAATTTGTAGTCGTACATACCTCTAATACTTGGTCCTTGCGATCGAAAAATGTCTCCAGATGTTCTTGCACCTCCAGCACGTTAAACCTGAGGGTTTCAAACAGCTTTGGCGTTGTGGTCTGCATCTCGCTGCACCATACACGCGGCGGATCAGCACGCGAGCTCAACAAATCTGTGAAGAGTGAAATACGATTGCCCAGCTGAGATCCAATACCGGTGAAGAACTTCTTGGCCTCCTTGGAAATGCTGATTGTTTTGAAGGTCAGCTCTTTAATCAACCTGTACAGCTGGAGCAGTAGCTCAGAGGTGTGTGCCGAGGGCTGATTGACCAGCATGGACTGCAGTTGGCGTCGCCAGTTCTCCTCAGCCTCATCACGAACAGCTGCTCCAAAGCGAATAATACCCTGCATATGCGGCGAGGCATTACATGGAGTAATGTCGCCCAAATCGCCAGCACTAGAGCCGCTGGTATCGCTGCGTGAAACCGAGTTACGTCGACGACGCTCACGCAGGCTCAGGGATGACGGCGGAGCGCCACTGAAGATGGACTTCAAGAAGGACTGACGATGATCATCGTCTAATGGTGACTCCGATTCGGCCTCCTCATCGGAAGAATCGTCTGCGGTCTGTCTTTTGCGCTTGCTTAAGATTGGTGTCTTGTCGCTGAAGCTGTCCTCTAGCGCAGAAGAATGGCCGCCCTTGATGGAGCCACCAATAGCGCTGCCACAATTCAAGCAATCTTCGTCACCCTCAAAGAGCTGGTGGCGTCGAACGCCCCAATTAAAGTTATCGGTGGATTCGCCAGCAATGCTATCTTCATACTCCAAGAAATCAAAGTCCTTGAAGACAGTAAAATCGGGTTGACCATCGTCACGACGTGAGCCGCTACTAAGATCTCCCTGCGGTCCTGATGTCTCCTCGGTGGATGATGCAGCCGATGACTGCCGCTCCATTAAATCCGATGATTGGCTAAATATAACCTACAGGTTAGCAAACAATAGAATATTAGTAACAAGTAGAGCAAAGCTGCATGCACGTTAAACACTGAGGTAGATCTAAGAAAAAACAAAATAATTAATAATAAGAAGACTGCACATCTTACGCTTTGTCTGGTCGCAATCGATCCCGTTAGTAGTGATGTGCTCAAAGACTGATTGTGTTAAAACCAGAAATTTAAGTTTATACAATTTAAAACGAAACACACATGCAAAATTTAAAAGACACAAAGAAAATATAAGAAAACCAAAAAGATATTGGTTTATAGTATCAAATTTAGTTCTTAACATGCAAAAAGCAAAAAAAAAAAAACTACAGATGTAAATACGATAACTAAAACCCAGCTTTGTTTTAAATGAACGAAATGAGCTGTGCATTTAAGTACGTACTACAAATGATATAATATGAAACGAGCCAAAACAAATTACGTAAACAAAAGCAAAGCTACACGTGGCTGTTAGAAACATGTTCCTTTACCTTTGAGCAAATAGAGTTTATGAAATCGTCCTATAATTAGGTTTGGTTCGGGTTGTTAATGATGATAAAATGGCGTGTTAGTTGGATTTGGTTTGATTTTGTATTAATTTCATTTTTGTTTGGTATTTTGGTATTTTTTTTCATGAAAGAAAAAGAAGTAGAAATAAATAAATTTGTATAGATGATGGCCATATTAGAAAAAGCAAGGAGCTGAAAAAAGCTAGCGCTAGGGGAGCTCAAAGCATGCACCTTGTTGCTAATGTACAAGCTGACGAACTGACGACCCCTGATCGCTGAATACCAAGGCCAGCTACTTACCGATGGTGATTTGGGCAGACCAACACGTTGTCCACAAGTGGTCAAGAGATTCACCAGACACTCGCGCACACGACACTGCGACATCCAAGGACGCTTCCAGCCACTGAGTGGCACAGTATCCGCTGGCGACAGGCTGGCACTGCGCCGAGGTGAATTGGGTGTGCCAACTATGCTGCCAAGACCAACAGCGTGTTGATGTTGCTGATGCTGCTGTTGCTGGGCAGCGACGGCAGAGGCGGCAATTGCAGCCACATTGCTGTGGGCGCGTTGCTGCTGCAGCTGTGCGCTAACCTGCTGAGCAGGCGCAACTGTCACGGTGGTGGCATTGGTCAGCGTCGAGTTGAGCGAGGAGTTGCCCGTGCCAGATGCAGCACCGCCAGAGTTTGGCTCCTCCGTTTTGAGCAATATACGACGTCCGATTAAGGGCGTCTGTGAGACATCGAATGTGAACTCCATGGTGCGGCCGGCCAGTTCCTTTTTACAGAACATATCCGAATCCGGATATGCGCCATAGAAGGAGAACGATAAGCCGGCGCTACTGCCATCACTGGGTGGCACCACCTGCAGCGACGAACTGCGTGTGACAATCAGTTTAAGTATCTTCAATGAGTCCTTCCAGTTAACAGTCTGTAAAACAATTATTCAGTAAGCAGTTGTAACTTAAAAGTAATGCAAACTTACATCCAAATATTTTCCAATGGCACGCAACAGATCTGCGTTGATAGTTTGCGCCTGGGGCGCTGATAAGTCTACGTAGTGCAGCATGCAATGAATCACATTCAACACCGGCACCTGCACCTGTTGTGGTCCCTTCTCCAGCACCTCGATAAGAAAGGCCAACATGTGAAGGCCCATGTGTGCGTATGTGTCATGTAAATACTTGACCACACACTTGGTCCACTGGAACGATTCCTTGCAAAAGGTTTTACGACTGTAAAGCGTCATCACCGTGCCCAGATTCTCCAGCTTAGCGCCCAGCTCGGTGGACACATGGGCAATATTCTCAGCGCTTCGTATGCAAATCTCATTAGCGTCCTCATAATGCAATAGCATATACGGCAGCAGGGCAATAACATTCATCGGAAAAGCACAGCTCTGAGTAGGATCACAGACGGGCAAAGTGAGCAGCGGTGCAAATTGGGACAGCAGCGTAATGGTGGGCTCATAGGTGGCACTGTGAGTACAGCCCTAAAAAGTGAGCAAATAGAATTTATTAAGTCTATAATGTTTTAAATATATATATGCCAACTCACCTTAAGCAGCAGGGCATGCACACCCGGGTAGGCGGTCCATTTAAGCTGTTGCTGCAGCTTCTCCACTTTGTCACGTGCATCGGGACGATCAAGCGGCAATCGATGGAGTACCCGAGTGAGCAGGCGCAAAGCCAACATAAACTCATGCTCGTAGTCCGATTCGAGAAGTGAAACTGATAACCAAAATAGCTGCGCCAAAATGGTCATCTTGTCATCCTGTGTGGCCGTGTCACCCAACATCTTTAGGCTCTGAGCGCTACGCGAGCGAGACAATGCGGAGCCAGCGCCGACGCCAACACTGCCAACACCAAACTTGCTGACAACGCTGCGCTCCAGTTCGATGCCTGAAGCACGATTCCTAAGTTCCACCTGCTTGTCACAGGGTGAGTTGTTGGCTTTGCGGCCGCAATAGGAGACAGAGTAGCTGGTGCTGCGTCCATGGCTGGGTATGGAGTAGTTGGAGGACTGCGGTGTCATGCCGGATGGCGACTTCTTGCCAGGAAGAATCGAATTGGGACCACCATCCTTGTTATTCAGATTTGGTGTGCTCTTGAAAATATCCTTCATCACATCTAGCGGTCGGAAATCTGAGTCCAAACTATCGACAGCTGCTTCCAGAGTAAGCAGCAGCTCCGTTACATAGCCCTGCATGTCCTCGCCTTGCTCGGCAACTGTTTCCACCAGTCGGGACAAAATATCCGAAAGCATGCGGGAATTGATGGGCACATTGAGTGCACGAAAGATTTGCAGGCAGCGTCCGGCATAGTGGCGCGACGAGCAGGAGAGGCCCAGTTGCAAGGCCGTTTGCGCCCAGCGCTCGGCAATGCGCGCCTGTGGATAGCTATCGGCAAACACCTTGACCATGTGCTTTAGGAAGCAGCTCAGCTGCTCCGCTGACTTTACGGCCCACACCTTGGCCGTGATGTCCTCATAGTTCCATAACGGTTGGCAGGTGTCATGGGCAAGGAACTTGAGCAAACTCTTGATTACATGAGCTATGGGCATACTAGGACCTGGCTGAGGTGGTGCATGCTCATCTGCATGGATTAACGGCACCTCCGAGTTCTCTGCATTATTGGGATTAATTTGCAGCGCAGCAGGAGTGGCAGCCAGCACGGGTGGTGTAGCATTTGCTGCTCCCTGCACGGACTGCAACTGCTGTAGGTTCTGTTGCAACATCTGCTGATTGGTCGAGTGGGCAGCAATGATCGTAGAGCTGGAGAGATTATGCTGCAATGCATAGGCAGCTGCCTGTGGACTCACATGCAGTAGATAGCTATCAAATTGCTGATGCAGCTCTGTAAAGTTATTGTCAATCACGGGTAGAGCGGGCACTGTCAGTCCTAAATCCAATTTGCTTGTCTCGCTGTTGAGCAGAATGCGTGCAACTGTCAGATGGTCATTATGCTCGGCCAGGACAATCAGTAGATTGACGCACAGCTGCTTGCAATGCTCTCGCACAATGATGCGTGTGTGATCCAAACCCAGGAACAAAATGTGCAGCATAAGTGGTAAATGCAGTGTCCAATCGATGCCAGGAATGCCATCCACCACAATATCCGTGAGCAACATTACAGCCACATTGCAGCTGTAATAGAAAAAGGTTGTTATTCAAATAGATTTATAGATTAAACATAATTGCACTAATGCATTCAGCCATTAATTGTCAATTTTCAAAAAGCTTCCTGTCTTACATCATTAGGAGATACTAGAAATTTGTTTGCTTGTTTTGCTTGAGCAACTATATAAACTGCTGCTTGACTCAAGGCAGCACCAAGTTCTGTCATCAATATAAAAGTGCTAATCCCAATTCTTCTACTTTTTGTAGCCTTTGCAAATGGCACAACTCTGAGGCCCATAGAAAAAGAGCTGGAGCCTCAGAATATCATCACCAATGGCTATACAGCACCTGAGGGTAAGGCTCCATACATTGTATTCCTGGCTTTTCGCAAAGGCATTATCGGTTCTTGGTGTGGTGGATCAATTATTGGAAATACCTGGGTCGTTACCGCATCTCATTGTTCCAAGCCCTTCAATACCGTAACCGTTTACTATGGCTCCAACCAGCGTTCTCAGGGTTCAATTACGCACACCGTAAGCGGCAACAACATTATCAACCATCCCAGGGATGACATTGCGTTGATTCGCACCCCACACGTTAGTTTCACCAGCCGCATTAATCGTGTCAGGCTGCCCAGCTTCAGTGACCGTGACAATCAATACGTTAACCAACTTACAACTGCTTGTGGCTGGGGACAGACAACGACAACAAGGACACCTAAAAATCTGCAATGCGTTGATTCGCGTGTTATACCCAATGCTGTGTGTGCCAAAACATATGGCAGTCAAACGATCCAAAGTCAAATTCTGTGCATTAGCACACCGGGCGGTAGATCTATTTGTTCCGGCGACTCAGGCGGCCCGCTAGTAACACAGAACAACACCATTCTAATTGGAGTCAGTCAGTTTGTGTCGGCCAGAGGTTGTACTGCTGGTGATCCGGCTGGTTTCGCACGTGTCACAAGTCATTTGGACTGGATACGTGGACACACTGGCATTGCATACTAAACCTGATCCTAAAGCGAGTAATCTTTGATATAATCTTCTCTTGTTTCCCATTTTAATAAACAATTTAAATTTTTAATTGCAAAAAAGTAAAATCTTTTTTTTTGTTATATTAATTTATAACTTTTTTAACAAGGTTTCGCTCTTGGGGATTAAAAAATTCATTTTGATCCTTTTTATTTACATCAGTAGGTATCCTATTTCTTTAATAAGGATTGCAATGAGAAAAAAAGAAAAGAAGCAATAAAATTGCCCTCACAAATTGTAACAAAAACAGATATTTGTAATATCTAAGTTCAACTATGCAACAAATGTGCTTTACATATATTAACATTTCGGTAATTAATCTTAGAAAGAAAACGTAATCGAAAACAAACGAGTAACTCTGTCATTTGCATACCTAATGTCTCAAATCGTTACATAAATTTACAGTACTTGATAAGAAAGTTAATTGACTTATTCTTTCACACTATATAAGTTGGCACTTGAAGCAGTTCATATTTACTTTTGAAAGTAAGAATGATAGTGTTGCTATTACTTGTGCTTTTGGCTTTCACGTCTGCAAGTGGCCATGGGTCAACGAATTCTTCTTTGGATCAATATGAGCCTGACCATATTATAACCAATGGCTATCCCGCTACTGAGGAAAAAGCTCCCTACATTGTCAGCCTGCTGTTAAGAACTGATGGCAGCAATGGCATGGCAATAGGAGGTGGCATCATTATTGCTCACACTTGGGTTCTCACCGCTGCTCATTGCCTGACAACGGACTATGTGGAAATTCATTACGGCTCTAACTGGCGAGGAAGGGGTGCATACAGTCACAGTGTGCGAAAGGACAACTTCATACGTCATCATCTTTGGCCCGATACTAATGGAAATGACATTGGACTGATACGTACACCTCACGTGGATTTCACATCGAGAGTTAACAAGGTTAACTTGCCCACGTTTAATCAACGGAACGAACGATTTGAGAACCATTGGACTGTTACCTGTGGCTGGGGTGGACAGGCTAATGGGCAACTTGCCGAGTGGCTACAATGCGTCGATCTGCAAATCATGAGCAATAACGAATGCTCGAGATATTATGGCAGTCTACCCGAAGGAATTTTGTGTGTAAGAACACCAGATGGTAAATCTACATGCGGTGGCGACTCTGGCGGTCCACTGGTCACACACGATAATCCCATTTTGGTGGGTATCACATCGTTCGGTTCGGCTGCAGGCTGCACAGCCGGTTATCCAGCTGGTTTCACTCGAGTGACCGCCCATTTGGACTGGATACGTAAGAACTCTGGAGTGGCATACTATTAATATATATTTCACTGAAATATACAGCATAATCACAAAATAAAAAGCATTTTTTAAACTTTCGTAGTGTTTGCAATTAAACCTTATACAAATTTTTTAAAAAACTTCTTGCCCTCGTCAATATGATTGATTGCTTTTTATTGTTGAAAGTTAGGACAGATAGGATCTCATATGCAATTAAAGCATGAGGGTGTTATTCATTCCTTTGTGATTGGCAACACCTGGGTTATCACTGCACCGCACTGTTCAAAGGGACAGCAATCTGTAACCATCTACTACGGTTCTAACAAACGTGCCCAGGGTACAATTTCACACACTGTTACCAGTAGCAACATCCTAAACCATCCCAACGATGACATCGCATTAATCCGCACCCCACATGTGGAATTCTCTGATCGTATTAACCTCGTTAAGTTACCCGGGTTTGCTGATCGGACCAATCAGTATGTTAATCAACGGACAACAGCTTGTGGTTGGGGAAAAACAACCACAACAAGTAAGCCTCAAAATCTTCAATGTGTCGATTCTACGGTTATATCTAATGCTCAATGTGCCAGATACTATGGTTCACGTCAGGTTCATAGCAAAATTCTTTGCACAAGTACTGCTGGCGGTAAGTCAATCTGTTCCGGCGACTCGGGCGGACCATTAGTAACTCAAACCAGTACAATTTTAATTGCATTAAGTCAATTTGGTGCGGCCAGAAGCTGGACTGCTGGGTATCCAGCTGGATTTACGCGAATCACAAGTCATCTGGACTAGATACGTCAGAGAACTGGAATTGCATACTAACACCCTGATCTTGTACTATGACAAAGCCTACATACAAAACATATACACACATATCCTAATAATTGTTATATAAAGAAATAGCAAATATAGTTGCATTGTTAACGCTTTACTAGTAGGACAAGAATTTTAATAACAGAGAGTATCTTTTTTAATGGATAAGAATAGTAAATTGTATTTGCTTGTTCTCTTGAATAGGTTTTTAAATCGCAAGTTGTCCAATGGACTTTTCAAACTTAAAGCGATCAATTATATATGTTGTGATTTCGATGTGCACTGTTGAACTGCGATAATTACCGAAGCCAACAGTAGCAGATTAAATAAAGTGAGAGAAAGCACTAATTTAGCTTAAATGGAAACTGTCAGCGTCTTACTACTCAAAATCCTTCTAACAGAAGTAAAAGAGAAACTAAGTACAGGACTGATACTATAACTCATTTGACGAATTGACTTACGTTTGCAGAACGTTGATTGTTCTTACTAAGCGTTTCAGATAGCTAATGGCTTAAGCCATTTGTTATCTTATATTAGTTAATAGGTGTCAGTTTAGGCTACTCAATTAGTTACAAAAGCCATAATTAGTTGTTTAAAAAACAATATAAATGGCTTTTCGAAGAGGGATACATTTAACTTGTATCCTAGCCATGAAATTGGTAATTGTTCTTTTATATCTTGCCTTTGCGTTAGTAAGTGGCAATAAGACAATCGAATCTGCTGAAGCTGACAACATTATTGCCAATGGACATCCTGCCTACGAAGGCAAAGCACCCTATATTGTAAGTCTGGTTTTAGGAACACACGGAAGCAGTCAGACCAAACTATGCGGAGGTGCTATCATTGCGAACGATTTTGTTTTGACTGCGGCACAATGCCTGACCACAGATTTTGTGGAAATTCACTATGGTTCCAACACAAGGAGAGGACAGTTCAGTCACCGAGTAGGAAGTGCCGACTTCTATTATCCAAGTCAATGGCCCCGCGAAAAAGGCTATGACATCGGTCTGATACGCACACCCAAAATACAGTTTACGTATTGGGTGAACAAAGTGAATTTACCAAATTCCTGCTATGATAGATTTGATAACCAATGGGCTGCTGCATGCGGCTGGGGTGAACAGGCTAATGGACAGCTTGCACAATTGCTGCAGTGTGTTGATCTTGAGATCATGGCCAATGAATCGTGTGCTAGATTCTATGGCCCTCTAGCACCGGGATTGATGTGTGCACGAACAACTGGTGGTCGATCTACTTGTGCTGGTGACACTGGCGGACCCCTTGTTACATACAATAATCCTACTGTGGTTGGTGTAACCTCATTCTTTTCGCAAGGCGGTTGCACTGTTGGCCATCCAGCTGGATTTACCAATGTGGCTGCTAACTTGTTATGGATACACTCGGTAACAGCACGAAACTCATATTACTATGATTCAGGTTAAATAGTTCAGAAATATCAACACAAATACAGAAAAGTCATTCCAAAACAACTATTTAGTGTTTTTTTTTTACAACTTACCGATGAAAACCGCTAATGGGTAAACTGACATCTGGCAGAAACTCTGTCAGCGGTGCAAAGTAGCCACCATATTCAGGCATGGGCAAGGGATGAGGATGTGCATTTGTTGTTGCCTCTGCGGTGTTGCGCAACTCCACATTCTCCTCCTGCCGCAGTTCCGGATCATTGATTAGAATATCCTCTGGTCGTGGCAGTATCGAGGGACCCGATGCAGCACGTATTTTATCTGCGCCACGTGGCGGTCGATTGCCGCCAGTGATGGGTGTAACAGCAGCAGCGGCTGCAGCAGCAGCTGCCTGAGTATAGGCACGTATGCCGCTGTCTGATTTACAGGTGCTGCAATTAAAGGAGAAATGTTCTTGATTACAATTGTGACGCAGTTTAAAGCAAAGGTAAAGAGTACTTGCCCAATTTTAATAGGATCCTCGCCGCTGTGCCGCTTTGTATGTATTGTACCCTTTTCAACAGTCAGGTCCTGTGTACGCGAATCATTAATTCCGCCCGCTGCTTGTCCTGCCGAATAGTAGAAAAGACAAAGATTTAAAAGGTGACAAGACAATCAGCTTAAGCTTTTGCTGGTACGCACCATCAGCGCTGTGGCTGGATGCCTTTCGCATGCTGGTTAACCTATAGAAGGGTGGCGTTTCAGTTCGTTCAATAAGACAGTTGAGCGTCTCTACGGTTTGCAGTTCAGCCATTAGCTCATCCAACAAACGATCCGGGCAACTGCGAGCCAGATAAAGAGCAACACGTTTTGCCTGCAAGCACAATGTTTTAAGTTGTTCCAAATGCGTCATTAAATAGGTGCACTTACATAGGGCAAAAGTTCGGTGGGAGCCATGCCGCTCATGATGACCAGATAGCGTAATATGACCTTTAGATTGTTAGGCCAGAACTGGCATAATGTGCCCCACAGTTCCTCAATATCGCGCGGATGCGCATCCGAAAACTGTATAAAAATCGTTATTCAATCCATTCACGTCAATACAATGCATTCTTACCTTTGCAGTTATGTAAAACAGGTTATTCAATATCATTTCCGTGGCCTCCGTTGAACCGGTACCTTCACGCCGTCCACGTGTGCCCGAGTCCGGAAAATACTGTATAATTAATGCAAGAGTTAGCAAGAAATTTAAACAAATTAAAATACCAGCTACTGCTGAGTTGATATTAATTTACCATAATATAAGAAAGTGGAGTGGCAGGCGGCACACTGGTGGCAACCAATTCCATGTTCTGTAACCAGGGCAGCAAACACTGCAGCAACAGGGCGCGCACATCCTCGCGTGCGCTCTGGAAACGATGCGTTATCTCTGCAAGTAGACAAAGAAAATTAGAATCAATTCGATTATGTTCTTTCGATTTACTTACCCGAAAATAAGGACATGGTTAGTTCTGGACGCAATTGTGCCAGCTGCTTTGAAAGAAAACGCTGCGAACGACAATAGGCGCTGCTCAGCAAAACATCCAGAGTGCCCACTTTGTCATCTTCTGCAATGCAAGAAAGTAAAGGGCACACGTTGAGTAGCACAAAAAGTACGCAAAAGGAACAGATGCTCAGAGGTATGTTGAATGTAACAAACTATAGCTATTTTTTGCATTCATTTTACGGCTCTAGCACGACTGAGTGCTCGGCAACAACTAAAGTCAACCGATGGCGGACAGCAGCTAAATGTTTCCAGCTTATGTCGAAGAGCTTTTTGCCGGCGCTGGAAGGCACAATGCCTCGTTTTGTTTACTACCAAACTCAGTGAGCAACGCAATAACAACATCAATGACAACCAATGACACAACAATAGCTGCCTCCATTTATACGCTCCCCCTAGCAATGCTGTCAAATTGTTTAGAGCAGCTTCTAGATAGCTCAGCAGGAAGGCATGGACTTGTTGCGCTTACTTTAACCCTGACCTTGTCACCTGTTGATTCAATGGATTAAATGGCGCTACTTGGGTAATGCGCCGACGCCAACAATTCGGCTAAAAAGCTCTGCGCCACTTTTTGGCGCCTTCCAATCGGTCGACGAAACACTCGGAGTTGCTTAAAAAGCCGCTGATGCCATTGTCTCGGCTTAGTTACGCGCGTTTTGTCCTACAGGCTACAGGTCCTTGCACAAGTAGAACTAAACTATTAAATCAAACAAGTTTTACGTACCGACGGTCAATGCAGCAATTAGTTGACCAATGGATTGAACAAGTTTTTTCTTACTGACAGCTCTTGCAAAAAAAAAGCAAACAATCACAAATAAAAGTTGTTCAAACTTTGATTCACAAAATAAAACAAAATCAAAAGTAAAATAAACTTTGGATGTGCACTTGTCCAATTTCAAAACGTGTGAAAAAAGTTTAGTGAGCAATATAAAATTTAATCAAAAATATAAATTCGATGAAATTTTTTACACAACTTTTGGTTTTGCTATAATTACTTATACATAAAATAAATTTAATATTAAAACAAAATTGCAGCTCATGAAAAACCGAGTCAAGTGAAAATCACAAAACATATTTCCCAGGAATCTAGGCAAATAAAAAATACTTTCAAAAGTCTTCAATCTGAAAACTTTCAAAAACTTTTCATGTAGACTGCATTAAAGTGAAACACAGAACTAGTTTCTTTACATTTTTTTACATTAAGAATTTGCAGTGCCAAAAAGTTTTCACCTGTGTTGTAACGCTTCAAGAGAGCGTTTAATGAAGCAACTTTTAACTTATCATTTATGTTTGAGTGCGACTAGGAAATGCAATTAATAAGTTTTTATCTTCTAGTTGTTTGCTGAACAGCACTTAAAGAACTTTAGAGCAGAATAAACAATACAAGAGTCAAGATACTTACAGCTGCACAGAGATTTGTGCATTCAGTCAACTGAAGATTGGAAAACTTGCCAAAACAGAAGATGTAACAAACTAACCGCAGGACCAATGTAGCGAATATCACATTGACAGACGTACATTACATATGTGACTTTGTGAACGTGTGCAACGACCACAGGATAAAACGCAATTATGGCAAATCCTTACGATGTACCCGCAGCGACAGTAATGCCAAACTCAAGCCAGGACATATCAGTGGCAACAGCAACAACCTCACCACCATTAAATACAACAACCATTGCAACAACAATACTCAGTTATACAAGTGATAGCAGCAGTAGAAATAACAGCGGAGAATTGGAATACATGTCCGTTGAGGATGAGGAAATCATGCGGATTGCATTCCTCATCAGCGACTGTGTGAATAGATACTATGTGCCTGTCATTTGTTTCACTGGCAGCATCGGCAACATTCTCTCCGTTTTTGTTTTCTTCATGACAAAACTGCGAAAATTATCATCGAGCGTCTATCTGGCCGCATTGGCCATTAGCGATACTTGCTTTCTATTCTGCCTATTCATGCTGTGGATCAACTTTCTGAATGTGAACATTTACAATCAGAACTACTTCTGTCAGTTCTTCACATTTTTCAGCTCATTGGCCAGCTTCTGTTCAGTATGGTTTACGGTTGCCTTTACTGTGGAGCGTTTCATTGCCGTCATGTATCCGTTAAAACGACAAATCATGTGCACTGTTCGTCGTGCCAAATTTGTTCTACTTGGCCTAACTTTAGCTGGATGTGTGCATTGTGTGCCCTATATACTGATTGCCAAGCCTGTGTACAGTCCCAAGTTAAATGATACCATTTGCGATATGAACACCACATACACGGTAAGTACTGTGCTCAGCCACTATAATGATATTTGACACGGTCACATGACGTATGCGTGTTCCTCACTTCATTTCCCTGCCGTCTTTCGTTGCATATTTGTAATTACAAAACTGAAGTCCTTTGGTTTGTTATCCTACGTCTGGCACTTTTAATGGGTTGCCAGTACCAACTGACTGATGCAAATGGTGGCAACAAACAAACGTGTTGCAAATACGCAACCAGGCATACCAAAAGGCGAAGTGAACAAAGAGAAAATATGTTTGCTACGACATTCTATTGTGTTTTTAATCTCATAATATTTCGTTTTTCAGCACACATTTCACAAATTCTTGACTTCGCCTGTTGTGCACATTTGTATAGAATTTATACGATTTCGCACAATTATAACTTAACCACATAAGACACAAAAAAAAAAAAATCAAATAGAATTGGGACAACAAAAACGATATGAAAAACCTAAATATAGGCTATGTTACTTTGAAATTTATCATAAAAATTTAATAAATTCCGAATCATTCTACCCACATGTTTAATTACTCATTCATTTGTTCAATATAGACTCAGTTGCTTATATAATTTATTCAATTGAATATTCTAGTTTTTGCTGTCCTTTTTTTCAAACAGGATATAAAATCCAATTTAGTCACGCTTCAATAAATAATCGAATGGCCGCAAAACACTTGTCAAATGATTCCTCAACCCGTTTCGTTCGTGTTTGCCAAACATTTCCGTTCATTATGCAAAACTTCAATCGTTGGTCCAATCTGTAAACATTTTAAACCCAAGGCGAAAACTTAAGTAAAAGATCCCTTTTGTTGGCTGTCAGCTTTACGGGCCGGGCTGCTAAACTTTTTGGCTGTACGCTTGGACTAACTAAAACTAAAGCTCATCTTGCCTGTCAGAATCGGACACTCTTTAAGTTTGGCTTTGTGTTAAGCTTTGATAAAGGACTTTGACCATCTTGGCCAATTAATAAATAACAATGAAATTAAGTACATTAATTGTATTCCCAAGGCTAAATGCGTAATATTTGTGTGTATGTTACATCAAAGAGAGACGAAAAAAAAGGGATAGGAAAAAAACCACAATAATATAAAAAAATGTTCCTAAACGTTGCCAATTAATCAAACGCACAGTTTGTTCAGCCAACTGCTGAGTGAGTTGGGCGCAAATTGACAATTTATTAGGCGAGCCCACAAATAACTAGTCAAAATGTGGCACAAAACGCAGCAGCAAGTCATAGAATACCAATAGGCTCAAAGATTACACCCAATCAATGTGTTAGCGAGTGTGAAATACTCTGCGGAAAGTACGCAGAACGACTTGATAAAAAAAAATTAACCTTTGAGTTTACATTGGCAGGATCAAATTCAGTTGAAAGGTTGTCCCACCCTGCAAACAATTCTCTAGGGTATAGAAACGTGACGTAAAAAGACCGCGAGTAAAGACCAAGGCAAACATATTTTTCCTTTTTTTTTTTTTTGACCGCAACGCAAAAACAACCAAACAAACAATGGCAACTGTCGCAGAGGCAGGGCTTAAGCGTGCACCTTTCTCATTGTCAGCATTGAATTTTTGGGTGCGTCTTAATGATAGCCAACCGCCACCAGAGTGGTCCCGGTCTTGGTGACAAATTTTTCAAGGCATTTGATAAATCTCGAATTTCTGTTTGATATACATTTTATGTTGACATTTGTGTTCTTTGTTTTTGTTTTCTGCTAGAGAATAAAAAGAACATGAAATTTAATGCTAATTTCCAGACAGTGCAAGTCAAACGAACAAACTGTTTGCGATTGCATTTATTAGCCAAATTAACCGCGACAACAAATGAAGCTTGAAGTTAGGCAACATAGTCGCGCCCTTAAGGATGATAGAGTGCCGATTTATGTTATTCTATTCCAATATTCAAGTACATTATGTACAAATTCAATCACTAACGCTGGAAAAATAAAAATAAAAACCAACGCCCAAATATTGGCATATACTGTGGGGCGAACGTGTCGTATGAGTGATGCGCCCATATTTACAGTATTAAGGGTAATAAACGCTTTTAAGGCGTTCCTCTTTACCGCATTGTTGCAAATTATTTTAGGCTGCCTCAATTGCCATGTAGATCGATGCGTAAGGCGTATTTGTTTTTCATTTTATTCGCTATTGACATAACAGCAAGCAATATTAAAAAGTAAAGACATTTGTGGTTGGGTGTAGACCATAAATGAGAAAAGTAACCAAAACGGATACCTTTTATATTGATGACAACGCACCATTGTATGAGCGTGTTGAAAGGAACTTTTATCGCTTTACTAACTTATTCAGCGAATACATATAAATTACTCAGAAAATTAGTCATGTGCAAAGGGCGAAACACGACAAGCTAGGCTTACAAACAAATTAAATTTGGTTGCTAGTACATCAGAATGCCAATGCTTTATGTAAATAGAGGTAGTCAGGAAGAAAGTCACTTTAATGTGAACCAAGTTTAAATCATTGATACAAATTTTGTCTTGCATGAATTTATCGGCAGCCAAGTGAGCTTACAAGAAGAACGTTACACATGTGTATTAGTTTTTTAAATCAATCAACTGAGCTCAAGATAATGATACACAAGGTCACAGCTGATACGGTCAAATGGTTTACTACAGAGCATGTCAAAGTCTGATTAAAATGGCAACAGCTGGTCAACAGGCTCTGCCATATCGATGTGTGGAAGCAACCAAGCAACTGCAGATATAAATTGAAATAGGGGCAAGTGCTACTTGCCCTGCAGAAATGCCTATGATATTAACAATTTTCAAAGAATACCTCTTACCACATACGAGTTTATCAACGCTGCATCTCATTCTAAGCTTACAATTCCCTTTTGTCGAGTGTGTATAATTCAGATCTGCATTGTAATTGCATATTGTAGCCCTCAACAAAACTCAGTTACGCGAACCTAATCAACCAATTGAATGCTGTATGACGTATGGATGGATTGAAGATGGCTTTATGTGAACTTAATTATGTGTGGCTTCTGTTAAAGTTGGTTAACAACGGCAACATACCCTTTGATGCCGGGTTATGCTTTGTGCAGATTTCCATTAAGGCAACAATGAAAAGTTTAACTAGTTTCAAACAAATTCAAATGGCAAACATTCAAGTAAATCTTCTTCGCAATTAAATCCTTTGTTGATGTTTTAATACGGTTTTAATTACCTAATTTCATCAGAGAATTAAATTTTATTGTATTCAAATCGTTTCACTTGTTATACAAAAACACCAATTTAAAATATATATTGACTGAAAATTTCTTCAACGTCGACAGCAATCATTTGACAATTTAATTAGTATTAAAGCTGTGAAACAATTATGGAAAATTGCTATAAGCTAAGATTGTGTCTGTGGTTGCTGTTGGCAGTAGCAGAAGTACCTGACAAGTTAAATAACAATTTATAAGATTCTTTTCTTAAATGAAATGAATCAGCGTTGCTTTCTATTGGTATTTTTTAAAGGAAGCTCCAGCAGGTTTGTCTCATTTACCTCAAGTAAAAATAAAACTTCTAAGGCTTTCAAGTCGGCAACAAATAACATGAACTATGAGAGTTAAAAAACTCTGGCGAAATAGTATGGTTACAATATACCCTTTACTATACCGTTTACTCTACTGACTGAAAAATAATTACTGCACTCCTACTGTATCTTTAAAGTAAATGAATTTTCTTTAACAATATTATTCCAAAAGTTAACATGGGTTTTTTTCAATACGTAGTATCCAATAACATAAAACGTTTACAGAATATTATTATGCCCACTCAGCTGACGGGAAAACAAATAAAGTGCCAGCAAAACTGCACAACAAAACTTAAACTCACGTTCAGCAGAGCAAAGAATGCTAGAAAATATGGCTTAACTAGCTACTTTTGCAACTAAGCTGGCTACTTCTAATAATATGAAACTTATAGAGAAATAGTTCACAATCTTTTAATAATCGACCTACTTTTAGTTTTTTATTGCATGCATTACAATCAGACGAAAATTGTATTTAATTTTCTAACCTGAATGTTGCTTTGAAAGCTTTTCTTCTTATTCAAATGTCAGTACACAATACACGCTTTCAACTTTTTTCTCGAATATATTTTTAATATTCTCTAACGAATTTTGGGCAACACGAAGAAAATAAAGGAACAATGGTTACTGTATATATTTTTTTTACTTTTATAAACTTGAACTCACACGTAGTGGTTGTCAGGTTTTAAAAGGCTACAGTAAATCCATTTAGCAGCAGATGCACTGAAAGTGAATTACACATACGCCATGTTGTCATATCAGAATACGATTCTAATCCGATTAAAGACGAAAAATTCAAAAGCTATGCGTGTGCGTGCCTCTGTGTGTGTACGTTTTATTGCAGGAGCAACTGACCTTGTTCAACTATTGGGACTCGATTGTTGTGTATGCGGTGCCCTTTACAACCATCACCGTACTCAATACCTGCACAGGCTGCACTGTTTGGAAATTTGCAACTGTTCGACGCACACTAACAATGCACAAGATGTGAGTATATATTGTAATACAATTGCATAAAGTGCAACGATGTCTGCATTATCCAAACTCATATCATCCAATCTTAACCTATCTAATCAATGCCATTTGTATACCTTGTATTCAAGCAGGAAGCCTCAGTTGACTAACATGCCAGCAAATGGCGAAGCTAGAGCTAACACATATCGTCTTTCAGCATCACTAAGGCGTCAAAAGTCAACGGGCACACACCCGAGTGGACAGCACAGCGTCTCAAGGCAAACGGAGCAGCAGCAACAGCACCATTGCCAAATTGCACCAAAGCCAGGTGAGACTTTGCAACTTGCAATAAGTTGAGGCCAATTGACATGACTTAAGTGTAAGCTGCTTATATGAAAACTAAATGGCAAGTACACTCCAACACACCAACTTTCCTTAAGCCATTAGCTACCAACTTTGCTACCACACACACAAAACGCTGGCAATTAACAGCGTGCCCAGATATATGAGAACGTGCAAGGCAGCGTGAATATGTAAATTACTTTAAAGTTTTTGCAACATGGCAACCTGCAACTTTTCAACCAGTTAATTTAAATTATTTTGATACTAACAGAGAGGGTGTGAGATTCTTATTCGACTTGTTTATGGACTCACTTATTTACCATATTGCAGCACGTCGCAACGTTCAGAACTCATCGCAACTGAAGGTTACCAAAATGCTGTTAATTGTCTCAACGGTTTTTGTTTGCCTTAATTTACCCAGCTGTTTGTTGCGCATTGAAACCTACTTGGAGGTGAGTAAGCACATTTAGTTTGCAATACAAAGAAACTATATTTAGTAGCTGCATTATTCTACAAAATTAACAACATATTGTTTTTCTTCAGTTGAAAACATTCATTTTAAACACAAGAGATCCACACAGCTCTAGCTAGTATGTATGCATAATACAAACATAAACCAATTCAAAGGAGCTTTGCCAATAGCATTTTAATTACGTATACGTCGCGTGGGCAGAGATAAATTTGTGCTTGATTGATTTTAGCAACGGCAACGTTTATCAAACATATCTAATTAAAGCTGGCAAAATGGTGGCTAAATCAAGCCATTGGTGCTTGGAACTTTAACCCGGCAAAAACAAAATTGCACAACATGCTGCCGCATTGTTCATTGACCTATGACTGTATGAACAAAGTTTAGTTATTGCTTGGGCAAAGTCATAAGTAAATGCCTTGCCAGCAGCTTATTGCCAACAGCAACAGGCTGCCAATAAGGGACAGAAACTACTTATAGCTGCACGAGCGAGCATATCTTTGCTCAAACCCAATAGCCTTGCATTGAAATAGACTTTCAAATGTGTGGGTGTAGTTTGAATGTGCGTGAGTGTGCGGATAATTAACGTTTGAGTGTGTGGCACAAACAAAAGGAATAACTTGATTTGAGGTGGGTTGACATAGGACAAATACTCGACAGACAGCAGTATCAAATGTTGACATGCTTAGCATAATAATAATCTTCAAAATCAAAGAAAGTTGCGATGCGAAGGTCTGTGAAATACATGTGTACGGTCCAAAGTATCTCAACGTATCTCTCAAAATAAAGTCCTTAAACATATTAACAGAACAAACAATTTCAAAATCAACTCATTACTTTATTGGAAAGTTTTTCTGTGATTTTTTGCAAACGTACATTTAGCAACTTTGTACAGGGTACCGCTGAAACAGATAAGCTCTTATACATGTTATACAAAGGGGTTGTCTATTTGAAGAGTAATATGTTGCTTTCATCCTGTGTGTGAGTGTGTGTGTGTGTAATTAAGCTTTAATTAGTTTGTGTACTTTTGACGCTGTTAGATCGTAAAAAAAAATTTAAACACGAACTCAAACTCATAACAACACTAAATTAACATAAATCTCATTTTTACGAGTTGTTGCATTTCTACCAACTGATGAGCTAAATAACCAAATCGTATCATAACATAACATAAGAGCTTGCTCCGGTCAATTTAAAGTGCTCTTCATTTGTGCAAGTTATTATTGCTGCTTCGCTATAAATCAATCTTAAATTCGCAAGATTAATGCACAGACGGAACAAAAAATATTCCAGATTCTATAGTCTCGTTTGCACAGTCTGCATAAAAGAAGGAATATTTTTCATCAAAGAATGCGGATTGTAAAACATGTGAATATGTTCGGCTCAAGTGTGGCTCACAGTATTGATTTTCCATAGGATTTTCATTTTCTTTTGCCTGTCAGAGGTCCGACAGGCGAGAGGGTATGAATAAATGGAAAATTGTTTGGGCACGCGGCAAACATTGAACATTGATTGCAACACAGAGTTAATTGAGCGGAAGGATTTTCTTCCACACGGAGCAACAGACTGGAAATGTCGAATAGGCTCAACAGGTTATTATAACCTCACTGACCCAGTCTCTTTTGCTCTGTCTCTTGCTCTCTAATCAGAAAGTGTGGAAGACGAATGTGTCATGTGTAAATGGAAATTCGTGCGAATAGAATTTAAATGTCAAAAGTCTTTTCTTTGCTAATTGAATATTTCTTCTTTCGTTCTCAACAGACGCAAACGTCTAAAACGCAAAATACGACAATTGTTTTGCAATATATTTTCCATGCGTTCTTTATAACAAATTTTGGCATCAACTTTGTTCTATATTGCGTAAGCGGACAAAATTTTCGGTAAGAATTTATAAGTGCTCAACACACAGTCATATGTGCGTGTGCATGTATATAATTTAACTTGAAAAGTATTATACGGAAATTATCTTGTGTCTTTTGCTTGCAGCAAAGCGGTACTCAGCATTTTCCGGCGTGTCTCATTGGCTCAACGGGAAGGCATCACTCAAGTGACAGGTAAGAAAACGTGTCCCAACTGTCTCGACTAAGTAAACTCAACGAAATTACAATTTAATAACTTACAAGTGAATTATTTAATTAATTTGTTCTAGGAATATAATTTATCAGCTTGTTTTAAATTCATAATATTAGCGCTCGTGCATGAAACTATTTGATAAACTATTTAGATTGACTTAGCCTTTAGTGGGCCAAGCACACAATTTCCGCTACATCTCACCAATGTCTCTCAAAATAAACGCGTTCTGAGAATTAGACGCGGGTTGAATGTCTAGCTGTGTGGTTATTATGTGTTTACATAATGAAGACCGCTTTGCAAACCATTAGAACATTACAGATAAGCCTTATACAATCTGCTAAAAGTTAAAGCTTATTGAGAAAATCAACAGGAATGCATTCAAAATCTTAAAAAGCATTTAACCAAAGAAAGTTAAAAATAGATCGGAATGGCGAATGTATGCCAAAAGAAAATAAAAGAGTACAACAAATTATTATGCTTATGAAACCAAAAGGGTCTGTTGGTAGCCAAGGGCTTTGCAGTCTGTTGATTTTGGTCAATTTGGCTTCATAAGTTTTCAAGTTTCATGCACAATTAATCAGTCAAAAGACAAACAAATCAGAGCCGAGGGCACGAGTTTTGGGTAACAAAAACATTTAAAGATTTCAAATTGAGCAACCAATCCCAAGCCACATAAACGAAACGAAATGTAGCTTTTATGAGCTCGCATTGCTTCAAATTGCCCTTAATTGCACTTGCCAATCGTAAAGTTAAACATACACACAAAGTGAAAGTGTTCGATTAAAAATGTATATTATTATTTGATAGTGAATCGAGCTGTAAATGCTGAAGAGCTTAAGATGCGAAGCATTGTGTAGCATGTGAAAAGCAAATTTAAGATGTAAATCAAATTAAATTAAATGTTAAAAGCTGTAGCATGACAAAGGTTGATGTCAGTGATGTAGCCAAGGTTAATAGGATCAAACCAGTCGAGAAGTTTCTTTCCCCATCTCCCTTTGTGAGTGTGTGTTGCATACAAATATTGACAAATTCGTACGTATACGAGAGGTGTTACGCCGACACCAAGTGCAAGCTGCCAGAACGGGGGCAAGAGCTAGTTTACATCAAATGAAATTAGCGTTGCCATTGTCACAGCCAACGCAATTATAAAAAAAACAAAAAAAACTCATTCTATTCTTACTCATCTTAACAGTTGTTAGGTTTACATACGAATAATATCCTGTTTTTGTTCCTATGTAAATAAACTGCAGAGCTGCGACTACTGCTGGCTGCTGCCTTTTGGCTACTACTGCAATAAAGCTTACTGTGAGACGACGCTCTGGGTGTCCTGTTAGTCAAGTAAACAAGCGTAACCAAGTGCCTGGCATTGAGCTCACTGCAGGATTAACAGTGCAACAAACACCTGCACTTGTAGTTCAAATATTTATTGAGTTGGGCACAGGAGACAAAAGAGCGGTTTGTAGTTTATTTAAGTTCTGTTGAATTCCAATGAAAATACACTTTTACACATTAACGCAGGCAAATTAAATTAGTTGGGATATTTTTAATTTGATAAAGCATCTTTTGGCTGCAAACAGGTTCGAAATTAATGGGTTTCGAATGATGCGCAGTACAACTAAGTGCTTGAAATTCATTAAATGTAAAGTTAAAGCAGTTGTCGAATTTTCTTTTAATTATACGACTTCCACAAAGTTCAATACGAAAACTAACAGAGTAAATATGATTTACAGTAACGTGCGTTTGTTGCTACCCAAAAACAGAGTGAAAAACTCATTAACTGCGAGAAAACGCCATTGGGTTACATGCATGAAGCGGGGTAGTTAACTAAAGAATGAAATTTTTGCCACTAATTGCATAATTTTGCTTTGAATTCCATCCAGCTATCCGATAGTTGTTGCATTACAAAATTCAAAATGGATTCAGCTCAAATTTTCACATACATTTCACAAACATATTTTACGCCAGCGCTTTAATTTCAATTGAAAGCATCAAATGCGCTTGCACTCCAGTGTGTGTGTGGGTGTGTGTGTGTGTGCGCGCGTGTGTATGGCAAGTTCAATGGATATTTGCCGGCAGGCAATAGTTAATTTGATTGGGGACGCACTCAGCAACAACACGCATCATGACGGCAGTATGTGCTGCCTGCAAAGTTAATCAGTGCAAAACCCTCAAGGCTTTTTGGCAACTACACACAAAGAAATACAAAATACATATACTACAGATATTGCTTTGCTTATAAATCAAGCGAAATAACGCTTGTAGGCGTGGCACTTGTGACACACATTTCACTTAGCTCTTGGCTTAGATTCACTCGTGACTGCTTGACTTTTATTTGATAGCCAACAATTATAGGGCCTTTGTGATATGGGCATATAATTTATATTATTATTCACACAGAGCACCGCAAAGTGTGCAAGACAGATCAAGGACAGTCCAAAAAAGAAGTTGTCATCATTAATCTTTCGCTTAGAAAATTATACACATACAAATAGAAGGGTTGCCAAAATGTCTGAAATACAATGCGCGAATTTGATTTATGCGCATGATGATGATGATATCATCATCAGTCACCCTTTTATGCTGTACTAACACATTAAGTAAGTAAGCTTTAAAATCGCAGACACCTTATAATTGGCTTTAGAATAAATGAATTAAAGTCAGCTCGAGCGAACAGCACAGCCCTATTTGAGTAGCGTTGAAACTTCAAAAACAAACACCCACATTCATACCCAAATCGATGTTACAAACTTATTTATCAAGATGCAGAGGTGTGTGTTTTTCTACTCTGCCTGGCATGTGCTTGATTGATTGGCACAGATTGACTAGAAATACAATATGCCAAAAAGTTAGCTAATATCTGTTAAAAAGTATAACGTTCGTTGGCAGTCAATCAAGTATTTTCTTAAATTAGTTAAAAACTTTCATTACTTATGCAAACAGAAATGAAACAGCATAATATTTACAATCTACCTAAAAGCTTCTAAGAAATTGTGAGTAATTCCATTTTAAAGGCTAACTAGTAGGTAGATAATATATGTTTAACAAGAACTCGCCCAAGTGTATGCTATTATTTTTATGCAAATGCGTTAGCAGCTGTTCATTATAACCACAACAAATTATACACTGCTGATAAAGCAAAAATAATATTGTGGCCTACCTTACAGCTAATGCAAATACAAATCTAAATTAAAATCACGGCCATTGTGGCAAATAAGAACCGAAGGCAATAAGGCTTAGATTGACCCAAAAAAAAAGGTCAAACTTGCTAAATCAATTTACAGCATAGGGGAATATTATATATTGGAAACGTGAATCGTTTTTAACTTTGTAGCCAACAAACAAAATAATTGAATATTTAGCCACGAAAGGAAATGAAAAGAATGAAAACGTCCTTGGTTAAGCTTACATACCTCAATACAGCTGAACAAAGCGGTTATAATTCGATATTTAAAAACTGTAAGTCATACCTAGCTTAATGAAAAATAACATAGCACATCGGTGACAAGTATATTCAATTACCACATACTTTACGTGAAGTCAATTAAGTGTTTGAACTGCACTTGACTGTCACCAGCAGCGACACCTTCTCTTAATGAGTTTTTACCTCAAAGCATACATTTTCTAAATGTTATTTTCTTGCTTTCATGTTGTTGTTTATTTGTTTCTTTGACAGTTTCCGAGTATAGCCGCAATACGGGCACCTCAACTAGAAGGCGCATGATGACGCAGCATTGCTGGAATGAGATGCACGAGCTGCATCCACTTAAGTAAGAAGAAGTTTCGAGATAATTGAGTGGAGTAAGATATATTTCGTGTAATTGTACACAACAAAAAAACTAAAAATACACAAAAAAAATAGCAAAAGTTGTGTAAAATCCCTTTTTTTTAGGTAAGCTAAATGGAAAACTGTTTGTGATGTTGCTAAATATAAAAAAAATCAAAGTAAAAGCGTAGAAACAAAAAAAAAGAAGATAGAGGAAATTACAAAAGAACATCAATTAAAGTTGATACAACACAAGAAGATTATAAAAGTATATATATATATACATATATACTAATTTCAGTTCATGTTACAAACCCAACCCAACCCGGCACATTATAACCCCCTTTGTCAACTATAGTTGTAAGTTTAAAGAACAAAAATATCTATGTGAATGTGTGTTAATTGAATTAAATGATGCTAAAAACGAATCGCTGTTATTAAATTGAATTAAAAACACAATAGCCATAGTCACGAACAAACTGACGAATGGGTGAAAGATAAACAAAAGTAAAAACATTCAATTAATTAGTGTTTACCAAATATATATATATATGTATGTATGTAAATGTATATTATTTTAATAAATATTTAACCTATTCAGTGGACGATAACATAATTAGTTATTTTAAGTTTGATTGATTTAATTGTTGGTTTAAAATGCCATCTAATGGAATTAAATGGTTTACAGCAATTTCCGTTGAACCGCACCAAATGTCAAATGATGTTTTTTCTTTATTGCCCAACTTGAGCAAGGCTCAGCTAACTGTTTAAGCTGGTCAAAAGTCCAGAGCCACCTGTACAATTTGCCTAAAAGCCAGAAGACCATAGCAATAACAAAAGTTAAGCTGGTAAATACATTTCAATTTCCGGCACGGCCACAAACAATTGTGGATTATGGCCATGAGGCACGTGCAGCCCCACGTTAACGCAAATTGCTGCTAATTACCGTGGAAAATTAATGATAATTTTCATTAATTCGCCTTTTTTGGCCTATACAAATCATACAAGTGTGTTTAGAAAAATTCCCTTGATTTATATGCTTTAAGTTTACTGATTAATTTTCTTATGCCGCTGCAAGTGTTGGACAACAAGTTTTATAACCAGAATTTTAACATAAATGGCCCGGCGAACATTATGCATAACAAATTGCACTGAAATTATGCAAAGATGGCTGCCTGACAGGTTGCTGCTGCTGCTGCTGCTGTCGGGGCACAAATTCCCTCACGTTTAAACAGAAAATTAAATTCAATTCAAATTGCTGTACTCACATATACGAAACACACACGCAGAGAGCCTCTTATACAAACAGCAAGTAAGGCACATAATCCATTTGAAAGCTGCTTATATTATGATATAAGATATTCAATAGTCTGGCAACATAAGTAGGCCCAAAAAGCAACAAAGTACAACAATGATGTGTGCGTGTGTGCGTGAGTGAGAGTATATGAGTGTATGTATAAATTACCACTACAAATGCCACATAACACTATTGGTGTAAATGGCATAATAATTGCAAGTTCGCTAGCTACACAAGGAAATTGATGTTAATTTATGGCAATAATACAACAAGGGACTTAAGATGCATTACAATTAAGTCGAAATGTGCTTGAATATTAGATGCCCTATTGACAGGTGTTAAGTTTGCCAATAAGCTTTCATAACAGTTAGTTAGTTAAAGTTAATAATATACGGCACGGGGCATAAAGGCAACAAAATGTATTGATTAAAACGTTCCACAGGAAAATGCCGAAGCATAAGCACGAAAAGAAACTTTAAATTAAATTTAGGTAGATGCAATTATAAGAAGCTTGCTAGCAACTTTTTGACCCAATATTCAAGGAGTTGAAGTCTGCAATCGATGGAAAGAAGTCAACAAGCTGCAAAATCAAGTTAACCCTTTCTTTTTATACGATTAATTCTAAAGTTTTTGCCAAGTTTTTACTACTGAATGAATGCAAGACAACTTTAGTAAGTTGCATAAAAATACACATGTTGCACACACCACTTATATCGAAATACGGAAAAAAAATATATAAATTCATAACTATCAAACGTAGTTTATTCAAGTTTGTTAGTTTTATTAGCACGTTAGTCATGTTGAATAGAAGAGCTCATACCTTTCTCATTGTCGCTGTGCAGTGTGCCCACAACGCTGCCAAAGAAGCGCTTGTCCAGTATTTGCAGCAGTTGCAAAGCGGTTACATGCACCTCCACGCGCGGGCAACCAGTCATAAGCAGCGTCACTGTTATAACAGATGTATAATGGTCACAGGGGTACTCTCTGCAAAAGAAAATGGAAAACACAAGAGTTTAATGGGATTTTTTGGTTTAAAGCGCATTAAAATTTTGTATTGCGTTAATGCTTAAGTGAAAAGTTAACAAAGTAGCGGTTTTAGCGGTTAAGGTATGTGTGCCACAAAATCTTAAGAGCTGCTTAAAAGCACCTTACTTAAAAGAAAAAGTAACATGTAAAGTGTGTGTCTGTTGCCAATTAAAGTCCAATCGCACGGATTGTTAACACTGCTATTTATCGACATGCCACAATTTGGTGCCCATTGGTGCACGCTGGCAAACAAAGAGCCAATAATGTTCATTACTAGACTAGTTTGGTCTGGCCTGAATGCATCCTTAGCGAGTTTCATAGCAATCGATTTGCAATTTGCATACAGAACGTAAACTCAGCAAAGTATGCAACTTTTTTTTTTAAAGCTGCAATTAATTTTGACAAGCTAATCGAGTTTGATAATACAGTATATGCAGTTTCTATATTTGTAACAAGTGCACCGCAATTGATTTATATTTTCCATACAATTTTCCAACAGATTCAACAACTCGTTTAAACAACTTTTTACACATGTTACAGTTACAACGGCCAACTAATTGGCTTACCTTGTTGCTATATGTGTGTGTGTGTGTGTGCATTTGGCCAGGTATAATTTGTTTTTGCAAACGGTCTCTCTACATATATATGAACATCAAAAGGATGTACCCGACCAACAAAAAAAATCGCATACACTTTTCGAGTGTCACTTTGTTGTTTTAGTTAACAGGTGATTGGAACTGATTTTGATGTTATGCATAGCAACCGTCTAACCTTTTAAAATGGTTGCTTCTCGTTTATTTTTCGATATTGGGACAAAATAGACCACTATCCCCCGCCTCCACGTTTGTCTGGGGCTTTGCCACACTAGTCACATGCGCCGGCAATTAAGCAATCAATCAAAGTTCGGTTTTTGTGGGCTTTTGTGTGTGCTGGGTGGACAAACAATATGTTTGTACAACAGTCTGATAAGCAAAAAAAAACAGTCCGCAGATGATTTGATGTAACAAACTAAAGCATTTTGCTTTATAGAAATATCTTTAATAAATTAAAAACCTTGTGTAGAAGCTGCACTAAATCAAAGTTAACTATGGCAGCGAAGCATAAAAAGGAATTTATTTGTATGTGGCATTAACACGCAAAAGGTACACACTCACATACATATATATACATATATGCCACAGCTGCAGCTTTTCCATATAAAATGGTTGCACACATCATACAAAAATGCAATGTGTCGTCCAACAATTGGCCAGGTGACAAAAAAAATATATGCAAAGTGAACTTCATGTTTATTATCAAGGCAAAACCATATTCCACAAATTTGTTGTGATTTACAAGGTTTGTGTAATAAAATTGGAGTGAAAACTCTTTTAAATTTCGTTGCTAAAGCAAGGCGTATGCATATTTTATGCATGTTGTAAACGACTTTAAGTCAGATTGCAGCTTGCCTCATGTGGCATGTGGCAGACATAAATCTTCGAAAAAGTGACAGGCACTCAAAGATTTATGCTACATTTATTATTAAGTTCAATTTGAAATATTAAAAAATACTAAATATATGAAAGCTGTTGGTAAGAAGCTTTAATATTAAGCTTCTTCAAAATCAACATATATGTATAAACGCCATTTTAATGTTATTCCCACATCTATTTGCTTTGTTGCCTGGTTGCAGCAATGCAATACACTACGAGGAGCGTGTCATTCACACAGGCACACACACGCACACATACATACACGCAAATCAAAAAAGAATCCTTCGCCGTTTGCGCTTCAATGAACACAATTGCTAGCAAGCACATGTAGGACATACACATACAAAGATAAAGACACTTCCATATGCATGCATTAAATGGCGTATATATATATATATATTAAATGGCCATCGTTGAAGATTGTAAATTTAAAGCGAATTGCCGCTAGACACGTGAGTCGTTACTTAAGCTTTCCCGCACCGAACGGCACACGCACTCCACTCGACTCGAGTGTGCATGGCAAGACAGGATATGTGGTAAATGAGCTTATTAGGTAAATGGAACACGTTCGCCTCGGAACACAGAACTGACGACAAAGATGGTAGGGATGGTAACTAATGCGTTAACACATTAAGCTGGCTGGCGACTGATTCTTACTTACTTGGCACTGAAGATCGAGGCCAGAGCCAGAAAGCAAGCATCCGCTTCGCGTGGCGTTGAAGTGTAACAACGATCGATAACCCATTCCAACAATTGTCCCATATCCGGATTTGATTCCAGCAACAGCACAACCGTATCACGAGCCAGCTGATAAATCTGCATACAAATTTGGATATATTAAACAAAATCGATCAATTGCTTTTACACAACATTAAGTTACCTTTTCATCCTTGGATGTAAGCAGCAAATCCAACCATTTGTATATAATGCCATCGTCTTGCAGATGTGGCGTATAAAAGATGTGTCCGCAACACAGCAAGGCGGACATCGCCTGCATCGGTGGCAAAGAGAAAGATAAAGAAAAAAATATATAGATGTAAAACAAAAGAGCTTTAGCATATAGGAGGCAAGTAACTTGCCTGTAAAGCGCTAAATTGCAGTTTCTCCTCCTCAAGGGTTTGGCCAATTTGTGAGCTAATGCTAAGCGGCTTGGAGAAGCTGCCGCACCAAGTGGCAAATAAATTGAATAGATTACGCTTTAAATCGCGCGATAACAAAGTAGCACAGGACTCCACTGCAAGAAAAAAGTTTGTGATTATGTGTACGTACTTTGAACATATTCAAAGCAACTTACATGAAAAGTTTTTAATCATTTTGCGTATGAAATTGCAAAAGTGTGCCTTGACCTCGCGTATGCTAAGATTATCTTTGTCCGTTTCGGCCATTAGATATGCCATGGCGCCTTCAATATACTCCACAAATGTGGGATGCAACGACATTGTATCGCGTTCCAACACGCAGGTGCTAAAAAAAACAATTGTATTATTAACGTGAGCAAACGCAGTTAGAGTTGTGATACTTACCTAACACCAAAAGTGCCGTTTTCTGCAATTTTTTCAAGTACACGCACCACCTGCAGACGCAGTGCATCACGTCGTCGTCGCCGCCGCATATTCTCCTGTTTGCGATCCACAGCCTCGCGTATATAGACCACAAGTTCCTCCATAAGATCTCTATTGAATGTAAGAAAAAAGATATTAAACTTTAAGATAGAGTAAAAAACATTTGTGCTTACTTGAGCGCATCATGATTTATCATGCCCAACGCATTGACGGCCGCATCCCTAACATCAATGGCCTCACAGCGCAACAGGGGCACCACCAGCTTGTAGAGGGCCTGTGGCGAGGCGCTGCCCATCGCTGACTTGTCACTGCGATCCGCGTTTAGGGAGTCGGGTGATGAGCTATAAAATAGAATTTATGGTCACTCATTTTAGTGGCGTTTCGCATTTGTAAGTCAATGTTTTGTGTCCTGAGAGTCCTGGCCTTTAAATTGTGGCATAACAGCTATTGACAGAGGTTACGTTCAACCAAGTTGTAAAACACTGAGCTAAAGAGAGACTCATAATTCTATTTGTATAGATATGTATGTGCGCCCATCTGCATGCCAATCATTTTATTTAAATTAACATTATAAATATTAAAAGCGCACATTTCAATTAAAAAAAAAAACCAGCATTCTTTTTCGTTTTCCCCTAAGCTTTTTTGTTCTGTTTTTTAGTGCTCACAGGTCTCAGGATATTTTGCAGGAGTACAAGTACAACATATTTTGTCGGTAAACAAGATTTTTTATTTTCCTTTGTTTGTTAGGGCAAGCGGGCGTGAGAAATGGTAGCTGCTGTGGGCTGTAACGCCTGAACGCGCAGTATTTGTTATATAAATAAACTTCATTCAGAATGATTGTTCAGTATTTTTAGCTGCAGCAAAAAGGCAATAAGTGGCACGGCTCAAAACACGCAGTACTGTACAAACAAACAAAATGAAATTAGTTAGCAAATAAAAAATATATAAATATATGGCAACATAGAAAAAGAAGGCCTACAAAAGAAATAATTGAATCTTCAAGCACTAAGCGTACCAAAACATATATTGACAAGCTACAAATCAGAATTTTAAGTATTTTAGTAATTACTTTTTGATAAAAACAAAAATTTCATATATTTTCTTTTCTACGAAATAAGATACATACAACAAAATGTTGCCAACAAACGTTTCGAAAAAATCGAAAGACTGTTGAAAGCAACTACGTAAACTACAAGCACTAAAGCATCAGCTTGCATGCCAAAAATTACACGTAGACACACCGAGACACACACACACACAGCTATAAAAACCACATTAAAAGTAATCGGAGCACAATTATGTTGATTAATTATACGCCGCGTTGAGTGCGACATTAGTTTGATTGAATTTATGGTTTTGATTTTGGTTTGGATTTTATTTATGTTATTTGGTTGTTGTTTTTGCTTTACCCAAGTCGTTTCTGGCGCGCCTCTTTGCGTCCATAGGAGAGCGGCAGCGTGAAACGTGTCACAATTCCTTCGGGCCCAAATACATTTGACGGTATATTGTCCAAGGAATCGGATAGCGAACGTGAGTCCGATTGATCTTGTAAACTATAAATTGCAATCCATATTTATATATATAGAGGTAATAATACATTCGGTGTATGTGTGTATGACATTCAAATGACTGACAGTTGACATTTTCGACCCTCCATTTAATGTTAAAACTGAACTTAATGCAAGTTTAAAGTGTGTGAGTCTTGGGCATGGGCATGGTCATGGTGGTTTATGGTGTAAGTTGACTTTTCCCCGTTTGCCATTTGACACTTGACATTGATGTGAAAGATACACAAAATTCCAGCAGTGTATCGTGATGATTGTGGGAAATAATTAAAGCAATGTACGACAGAAAAATACATTAAGCTCCTTAGAGCAATGCTTACTGATTGATCATAATAAAATGGTGTATGCAGTTAAGGCCTGATTGCATTTGAATTTTTCACGCTAATTTTATAGCATATAATGCACATAATGGTTATTAAATTATTCATTTTAACCTTATACAACATATACGAAAACTGATTTACATATTTACACCTAATCGAAATGCAATTTGGATGCCTGCGTCGCTGCTTTAAAGTGCAATTTGCATTTCAAACACACAACTGACAATAATAAACAACACACGCAAACACACACAGCTAACACAACAAATGTGTTGGTGTGCGTGTGTGTGTTTGTTTATGTGTCATTTGATTGCTTGCTTTACATTTCCAATTGCATAATATGCAAACTAATTTTGCTACTTAAAATGTTCAATAAAAACAGAAAAATGAAACATTAATTGGCCAAAATGCAATAAAGTTAAATAAAAATACACACTTAAAAACGACAACATTTACATTGATACATACAAAAAACTAAATAAATGCACAACATGACTTTGACATTAATACGATTCATATGCAATGTTTATATCTATAATAAAGTTTGATTTAAATTATTAAAAAGTGAATTTCAATTAAATTCAAAATCTGTTTCAAAGCGTTTGTTTATTTGATTTGACAAAATTTTTTTTTTGCTTTGCCAATTCGTTTAGTATTAAGTATAGCCCACAGTCATATGCGTGCTTGAGTGTGTATGTGTGTGTGTGTGTGTTGATTGGACGTGTGCAAATGCAGGCTGCTGTGATTACACATGACAAACAGACAGTTAGACAGTTATATACAAACGACACAAAACTAAAACGAAATGACAATAACATTTAAATTGATTTGCGTAAAACAAGAGTTTTCCAGTTGAATATTTGTAGGAAACAGATACACGTGCACTAAAATGTAATCGAAAGTGAAATATTAAACAAACAAAACAAATGAAATGCTTTTTGGTTTTGAATGTATTGAAAAATGTGAGATTAGATGTGAATGTTGCGTCGCAGCACTTACCTCAAGCTTAGGTCGGGCGAGGCACAGCGAACGGCAACACTTGGTATTTGTGGCACTAGGCGCATGGCGCATGCCACCTGATTGCGCCACAAACGCATATAGGAATCCTTTTGGCTCTCGGTGGGCATTTTCTTGGTTGGTGCCGAGCCACGCAGCAATGAAGCACGATTATCACTGACAGGGCTGCCAAAAAGACATTGGCATTTAGATTTAAATATTCTTATATTTGCAGTATTAAGCTTACGTCGGATCGATGACACTGTAGAGCGCGTTGAGACGTGCATAGCAAATTGGCCAAGCTTGCGCCACTGCCGAGGGGCATTGCTGCAATACACGCTGACGCTCTAGCAGACCAAACAAACAGCTAGCCCAGGGATCAAATGGTGGCTGGGGGCAGCTAGCCGCCGATGCAGCTGCTGCGGCAGCAGCTGCTGTTGAACTAACCTGCGATAGATTCAGCGTCAACGTGGATGACTTGGAGTTGTCTATAAGAAGAAGAAAATGATTTTAGCAACTTTATAATAAAGAAAACCTATGAAAACTAACCATCTGTTAGTCCGGCCAGCCAAACGCCGCTGCTGCGCTCCGCTATCCACTGTAGATCAATACAATTGGCATTAAGAATTGCTGTCTTTTCCGCTTGTGGCAACAGTGGCAAACACTTCTCAACTATCTGCGGACAGCAGCGATCCATCACATCGATTAGTGGCGGCTCTGTTTCGGGTATGCCAAGTGCACGCATTAGATTTTTCACCTCTTTAAGTATCATGGCGGCCAGTTTGCGCAAATATGGGCGATAATTGCAGAGCAGCACCAAAGCAAAGCCCTCGACAAAGTGCAACGTGGTGACCAATGGAATCTCATTCTTTTTGTTCACATCGTTGCCCACCATATTAAGCACCGTGTTCTGCGTAATGCTGGACATGCCACTTGAGGTAGTTATGCTGGATGCAGCGCTGCTGGCGGTGTTAAGATGCTGCTGCTTAGACAGCTGGCTGCTCGTTGTGCCATCCTTACCAACGGGGGGTGGTGTGGCAACAGCTGCTACAGGTGTTGCCTGTACAACAGCTGCACCAATTGTTGGCACTGTGCCGCCAACCTTTGGCTGGGCTGTATTTATGCCAACGCCAGTGGCACTGGGTACATTAGCATTGTTGCCAGCGGCCGCAGCGCCATTGACATTAATCGCGCAGCGCCAAATGTTTAGAAAGACAAACAAGATGCGCGTGCAGTTCTCCAACAATTGCGGATAGGTGTCGGTGACATCGCGCACCAGAAACTGTGTGTAACCGTGCACGACATCCTGACGCCAATCCGGAAAGTCTATGACCAGCGTCTGCAGCGATTGATGCGTCAGTATGCGCAGCTCCTCATCCATATGCACGGTCAAACGTGACAGCAAATCGACCAGCTCCTGTGCGGTCATCGTATCGGGTATCAATCTGGGCACAGCAGCCACACACGTGCGAAAGAGATCAATGCGTGGCTTTCTCTCACCAGACAGCATTTCATCCGGCTCTTTATTCTGATTCTGTGTATTTGTCATCATAAGTGGTCGGCCACAGTGCACATCCAGTGCACGTAAAATATCAACAAATACACGACGCACGTGCGGAAAGTATGTGGACATGCCAATGCTACGTGCCGTATCATCCGTGAGCATCTTGTTAATGTAGGTTTTCTTAACGCGCAACGTATTACCGGATGGCAGCACTGGCACAATGCGAGGCATTGGCGGCTCGCCATCTTTCTGCTGCAAAGAGTCGGCAACAACCAGAAATGCACGCAAGCCAATGCTCATGCGTTCCGGATTGAGTATAACCTTAATGGAGCGACCCACACACAGCAAATCATAGACAATCTCGCGCATCGCAAAGTCCAAACGTTCTTGGGCAATAAATTGAATGATCTTTACAAAGATATTCAGTGGCGTATCGCGCGGCACAACGCCCTTGGAACCCCTGCAAAACAAAAAGAGAATGTGTTAAAGCGTATTTGTTAAATATATATATATATATATTTACTTACTTGGGAAATAGTGAATTAACAATGCTTTGCAATCGCGAATGCGTGGCCGAGTTAGACTCACACTTGATACGTATCATATAGACCCAGAGCAGGCGATAGAGCGACTCGAGAGCAACGCGACTCATTTTCGCATCACGATTCTTAAGATTGCTTAAGCACATGGCCAAAAAGTAATGCCAGTTGGTAAGAAAGAAAGCCTTTTGTGAAACGCACAACAGGCAGGTGACCAGTGGAAAGAGAGCCAGGCGATGCTTTGACTTCGTCGAAGCGTCTAATGTTTGCACATACAACAGCTCCACAAAGTTCTTAACACAAGGCACGTTTACTTCATTTTTAACGGCCTGCAAGAAGAGAAAACCATTTTAATAAACATATTTTTAAGAAGTATTATCGTTTACTTACCGCTGCAACTGGCACAAGAATCTCCACAAATAATCCGGCTAAGGCATGCTTGATATCCTTATCCTTCACCTCCAAAAAGTACTGACCACACTCATGCATGAACTGAAATGAGGCCTCAAACTCCTCAATCGGCACCATTTTTACACGAAAGAACTTCATGCCCATTAACAGGCTTATAATGCTCTGGGTCGTTGTCGGCGATGCTTCCTTGCCACGCAGCTCTTTAAGCTCGAACATAAAACGCTTGCGCACCGATGCAAATCGACTCTGGGCAAGCACACCAATAACCTCTGCATAGAGATCTGCAATCATGTGTATATTGTGTGCATTGGGATTGTTTTGCAGGCCATCCTTGTACTTAAAGTGCTTAAAGGCCAGATTCTCAATGCTGCGCACCAGATCCTCGTGACCAGGATGAAATGGCAGCTGCTTAAGTATCTCAATTAGCGCCAGACAGAATATAAACTCCACAGCCGCCTCACGACGCTGCAGCTGAAAGTCCAGGTCTACGCTTGTCTTGTTCACAGCCTGAACACTGCTGCCGGTCGCTGGTTTCTTTATATCATTTTTGATCTCCATGTCGGACAGCTGACGACGATGCCATGCGAGCAGCGTATGCAACAGCGAGGGCAAACAATGCTCTGCCACGGAGCCCAGAGCGGAGAGCAGTTGATCAAACTGCTGATCCTCGCCACGTTGCAACAGCTTGGACAGATTCTTGTCTGCACTCTCCAGCATAACCAGCTCGATTTTCTTCTCCGCCTGTGCTGTAAAATCGCTGAACAAATTCCGCATTACAATTTCACCCGGCCGTGGCGCTGTCAGCTCCACGCTGGCCACACTCGCCGCCAAGGCATGCATCTCGGCCTGCGTATAACTGGGCAGCACGTTGATAATGGAACTGCGCGAATGTGCGCCCCAAGGCAACAGCGATTGACGTTGCGGTATGATCAGTGGCGGCAGCGCAGCCGGTGGTGAAGCGTAACTCTGACGATTTGCACTATAGCTAATGGTCGCCGTTGCTTGGACACCACCAGATAGTTCCTGATTGTTTAGCAACTGCTGGTGATGCTGATGCTGATGCTGCTGCTGGGTTTGTTGGTGTTGCTGATGTTGATATTGTGACTCATACTCTATGCTGTAAGGGTAGTCGTCTCCGAGAATTTGATAATTGATGGGCGATGTGGTGCCACTGGCATTGGCTGACGTTGTAGCTGAAATTGTCGATGCGGTTGCAGTTGCTGTTGCTCCAGCTCCAGCTCCAGTTCCATTAAGTCCAATGCGGCCTAGCTTGGGTGTTGAGGTGTAATCGCCCGAGTTAATGGAATGACGCTGTGCAGGCGAACCGTTTGCCTCCAGCTGTGTCTCGTTATCGGCGCTATCGCCAATGGCCTGATAACCATCTTCGTGGTAAACGCTGCGCTGTGGACTCTTTGTAGGCGACGTACTGACAGCTGTTGTTGCTGTTCCAGTTCCAGTTCCAGCTCCAGTTGTTGGTGCTACTGGAAGTGTTGCTGTTGTTGTTGTTGTTGTTGTTGTTATTGTTGTTGCTAGACTGGGAGTGTTCGATGCTGTTGGTGAGCCAAGAGCCGCAACGCCAGCAACAACAACTGTGGCGGCTTCGCTCACGTGTTGCTCATTTGGGTTTTGATTTGTGCCTGTGAAGAATATAGATATCAATAATATAAATAAACATGCGTTGTAAATGGATTTTGTATCTTATCAATACGCAGAAATATACAAATGTACGAACTTGTTATGTGTAACTGGAAAATCTATATACCAAAAAGAAAAAAAATGATTCATTTATTTGACTAAGGCATTACATACAGCCCACGCCCGCTGCCCCTTTAGCAACAACAAAGCTGATGTATGTATGTGTGTGTTGTTTGTAAAACTTATCAACTCTAGAGAGTTATTTTTTTTTTACCCAAGTATTTTTTATTTTAGTTAACACGCGTTTAGCAAAATGAATCTGCAAATAGAAAATATTATTATCTCATCATCATTAACATAATGTATTTATTTTATGGGAGTGTTCGTTTTAAAACCCATACAAACATCATGTAAAACTTTTTTTTAAATATAAAAGAATCTTGTCATACCACTGTCAAAGCTTGAACAGAGTTCTTTAAATATGATTTGTCCTCTAGATTTATGTTGCATTGAAAGAGCATGACGCACCTTTCTGTAAATTAAATATAGAAATACAATACCCCTTTTGTGTCACATGCTGTTATCGTTAAAAGTCCATTTCCTTATTTTCCACACTCGCTGTATCTTAATTAAGAAATGTTAACGATGCATAGATCATGAATTCATTATCGTCATATCGCATGTCTGGCAAAAATACACTCATGTATTGGAAAACAGTTGTTTTTTGTATTCTGTTCTTTTTTTGCAGATTGTTACTTCGATTGATGATGACGACGACAACGACAACGACGACCAGAAGCTATCAATCTGTCAATCTTTGAGCCGCAAACATACGACAAGCAACTCTTCCTCAAACCCATACAATATAGGAATAGAAACATACAAACATATTGTTTATATATCACTATATCTTGGCGCCTTGGCCAGCCACACAGAGAAACTCAAACAAACTTTATGATAACAGTTCAAGCGAAAAGCCAATTTCAAAATATATTCTACATAACACTAGGTCAATATTTATATGATTACGAAAACAAGACCGCTACATAAATATGTTTGTATTTAGCTGATGATTGCAATTGCAATTCAGCAGAAGTTTCATGTTTGGTTTTGTTACAAAGTAGCCATTTGAATGAATGTTCGTGAAATTGAGCAACATGACATAGAATTGAATAATTGTTAACAGTTTGCTAAAAGCTAAACTTATTGATCTTAATCTATAAACCTATATAGACACAACGATTGCCCACTTCACAAATGTCCAATAAAATTTGTACATTTTATATATGTACTTGTTAAACCAAGAAAAGTCTAAATCAATCAATAGCGCTTAGTATAAAATACACACACTGTGTGTGTGTGGCCTTAAGTGCAAATCGAACATCGCTATCCTTTTGGTAAATAACACGAACCGAAACGAACAACAACAACAAAAAGAATCCTTTGGAATTACATAAAGCTAAAAGTAATATAAATAATAAATGGCATAAATAGTGTGGGTTAAACGGATATGCCTAGTGACGACAAGTAGGCAAGGGAGACCGAAGGAAGGAAGAGAGGCGTGGCTAACATTTTTCAATGCCACACAAACGTCAGCTGTTCCACAGGACATCAAGGACCTATGCGGCACTTTAAGGTCACAGTCAAAGTTCAGGGCAAAACGAAAAAAAAGGTATCGCTGTCACTGAATAATTGATAAAGTTTTTAAATGAGACAGTTACGTAAAGGTATTCCTTTTATGCTTATACTATATAATGTAGATACAAATATTTAAGGTCTCTACCCAAAGCTGTCATGAAAGTTGCGCAAAACATTTCGAACATATAAATGGAAATTCAATTTTCTTTCGATTCGGCAAATGCAATAAAAGTTAGCTTTATCCAAACATGTAGCACACATGAGAGAAAGCAAAGTTCTAAGAGAAAACCACTGGGAATACCCTGTAAATGAACATTTTATTGAGTTCAACATGTACTCAACAGTTGTTGGGTATATAGAAAGGCCGAAAATATGGAAAAGTATATATATGAAATACGAAAAATCCCAAAGCAAAGACAGATTTATTTGTGTATATTATTAATAACGTATTAACACGCTCGAATCCCACAGAAGAAGCAAACAAAAATGCCTCCGAAAGTAAGCACAAAAAAAAAGAAACGAAAGAAACGTATGGAAATACGACTAAAAATTCTTGTTATAAATGTGCTATGGATGTGTCATTTAACAAACAAAAAGCAACTACAACAACTTGGCAAAGAGACATTCGACCAACACAAATCTCTCGACTCTTAATCTCTCTGTCCTCTTCGCCCGCCGGTTTCTCTGTTTCTCGCTCATCCAATTTCAGTGGGCCAAAAGTTGAAAAACTGCAGCAGTTGCAAAAAAGAATACGAAAAAAATAATACACAATCTTTTCCAATGCGCAATTTTGTTGGGAAATGTGAATTTGTGAAAAGAACAAGCGTTGAGTAATTTGTGGAAATTATTTTTGGCCATCATTTGTGTGGCCATTGTTTGTTGAATATATTTATGATTTGTTTAGGAGTTGATTGCTGATTGCCAGCAATTACAAACAGTTCAGTGCTCCCTATTTATTGAACAACAAATGCCAATAAACAAATGGAGAAAAATTGATTTTCGTGGAAATAATTTCAAATTTGTATTGATTTTCTTTTCTTTTTTTTAGGTGTAAAATGGGCCATAAAATGGTATTTTAGAAAACTTTTATGACGCCCACAGAAAAAAGAAAAAAAAACACACACACAAAGATAATATTTAGTTGACAGTTTGTTTGACAAGTTTTGCGACATGATTTTATGATAGATTTGGCTAAGAGCTGTTTACCTTTTAGTTTTTTTGGTGTCCATTGAAAGTTCCATAACATGAAACTGGCGCATAAATTTGTAAAATAATCACAGCTAGGAAAATGATGCCCAGGCAGATTCGCGCAACACTTTCAAAACACTCACAAAACCAACCTGATTGTGGGTGGATCGCAAAGGGGGCGAGTGGCCGGTTGGTAAGGGGCGTTAGTTAGTCGATTAAATAAAGTACGTAAGTGTTTGTAATTAATGGCACGTGAGTGGCACTTTGTTCTCTCTCCTCTCTCTCTCTCTCTCTTTCTGTCTCTCTTTCCCGCTCGTATCTGAACACAAAGTATATATTTATGAGTAGTAGTAATTAATATTATTGCGTTTTGTGCGTCGATTTTTTTGGCTTCTATGCAGGATTATTATATGGTGGTGTTATTACTATTGTTGTTGTTGTTGTTGTTTAGCGCTGATAGCTGATAAGAACAGGCCACCGTCGAACACACATACACACACACTCAGACACACCGCTCATAAATGTGTCACCGAAACGCGAGTGACGTTAATCGAAGATTCGAACGATTCGACTAAAAAACAAAAATTGGATTTCTTAGCAGCATAATATTATTATTTAAAATAAAGACTTCTTTCTGCAGTCTAAGATTAGGTACGTGACAATAAAAAAAAGCACAGCTGTTCATAAATTTCAAACTGATAGCTATATGCATATAAAATATAAAGAATAATAACGATTATAGGTAATTTTCACAGCTTTAGCAGCGCTTTGATGTATGTATGAATAATGCTTTTTTATGCTAATTAGCCAGTTTAAAGGCGTCTCAAAAAATGAGCTCAGCGTTTTGAATTTGAAATCGACACACGACAGTCTGATGACAAGAACAATCACAACAACAACAACAACAATTTCTGTTGTCAAATTACAGTTTTTGCGGCAATTTAACGTATTTTTATTTATAGGTGTATGTGGGTATACATAAATATACTCCTATATATATATATATATATATCTTCACGTTCACGTTCACATCACTCACAAAAACAAAACACAATTTCTTTTTGGTGAAGCAAACAAAAACAACCAAAAATATACAATCTATATAAATCTCAAAACGCAAACGTAGAAAACGTTAAAATTGCGAGGCGAACTCTGGCGACGACGAATTTCGACTGCGGCGAAAAAGCGCACGGCGCGCTGCCCAAAAAGTTCCAAGCAGCGGCAGCGTGCGGCAGCGACGCTAACAGCAAAAGCAACAAATTCGAGTAATAAGTAACAAAAACAATAAACAGCAAAGAACCAAAAACAGAAAAATAAAAATAAAAACGCTGAGCGCAAATCGCACGCGCTCGCAAATTGAAAGCACACAGAATCAAAACAAACGATAATTGTAAATTTAAAATTATGATTAACAGCAGCTGAAAGCGAGAAATGGAGAGCGCCAGATATTGAGAGAGAGCAAGGCAGAGAGCATGCGAGAGAGGGTGAGTGTGAGTGTGAAACAGCTGTTGTCAGCGGCGAATTGGAAAAAGCCGCACAGCAATATAAAAAGTAACAACAACTCAAACAGCTGAGCAGGTGGCGTTGACAGCGCAGCTGTAAAGCACAATGATTAGCATTATTTGTTAGTGCCGCTGATGCTGCTGCTGCTTCTGCCGCTGCTGAGTTTGTCAGAGACATTAACATAAATTAGATAAACCGACACGCGCAGCATGTGACAGGCCCTATTGCAATTAGCTTAGAACAAGCCGATGGGGGGGCGGGCACAACTGGCATTTGGCAAACTGTTGTACCACGCTGCGTATGCGTAATCGTTATCTTACACACACACACATACACACACAAACAAAGACCGACAAACACTTGCACAGAACACACATTTAACAATGATGGGGGCTGCAGCTTACATTGTATAACCCGTTCTTAGTTGAGCCCTTTTTGTTTATGCCTTTGGCCATTATATAAATCAACTTTAAATGCATGTATGTTTATTTTTCTTTTCGTATGTGTGTGTGTGTAAGCAAATATTTGCAATTTTCTCGCTGTTTATTTTCAATGTATTGTACGATTTGCTTTGTTGCCATCTTTCGCAAAGCTTTGCTAATCATGCAAACACTCGAAAATTTTGTAACAATAAACAACTAAATTGATTATTAACTGTGGAAGCCATAAAAGAAAACACACGCACACACACAGCTTAAGGAAATATTTGTACAACAAAAAACAAAAAAAAAAAGGCTTAGGAATTAGCACATTTCACATTTGCCCCACTCACTCTCGCTGTTTCTGTGTGTCCAAGTGTTAGTTAACTGCTTTTATTGCAAATTACATCACGCCCACGCCACATAAATCAGCAAACAACGCGCCAGAAATTGGCAAAAACAAAAGCAAAGCCAGCGAGAAAAAAAATAAGAAAAAAAACACGCGATGACGAACACGCGACCGGAACGCGTCTTCACTTCACACACACAGTTGTAGGGTTAAAGAAGAAGATTTGGGTATAGAACACACCGAGCTAAGGAACGCACTGCAACTTGACACTTGGCACGTTGGCAAACAAATGAGCTTTGGAGCTTCAGGACTGCGACGGCGACGACGACGACGACGACGACTGCGACTGTAACAGAAACTGAAACGGAGACGTAGACGTAGACGAAGACGAAGAATGAGTGAGAAACGCGCACACAACTTATGCAATTTGTGCTCAGGTGCCGCATACAACGGAGAAGACGCTCACACTCTCGACATTTGACTTTTGGCAAGCAGCGAATTTTGTTTGGTTTTTTTTGTGCCTTTTCTAATTTTGCACCATCACCAAACAAACGAGCAGCTGAGAAAATCCGTTGGATAAGTGCCAGAGGTTGTGACCAAACTGACTGACTGACGTTCTTTGGCTTTTGTGAATGTCATTATCAAGGTTTATGTTTTTGCGCTTCTCCGTTCGTCATTTTTGTTCGGTTTATTTTTTGTGAATGAATGTGCGAAACTGAAATGCCGCACAAAGCAAACTGAGTGAAAGAGAGCGGGAGAGCACACCCACTACAAACTCATGACTAGGTCTAGGTCAGCTGCCCCTAAAATGTGTATGTATTAGTGATCTCCTATGCAGTTTTACTCTCCAGTTCTAGTTTGTGTGTTTGGGAGAGAGGCTTAAACAATGAGAGGTCTCTGTGTCTATGCTAAGCATGCGCTCATATTTAACTGTAAATTAAAACGGTAAATAACAGCCCCAATACTGTATGTCAAGGCATTATAAAAAATTGCGTCGCAAAAAGTTGAGCAGTGCAATAAATTATGGCAAGAGTCAAAGAACAATGGCCATAAAACGACAGGCAAATGCAGACAGTCTGGCCATTGCGAATGCCATAAAATCTTGATTGCCTCTTTAGAGAGCTCACAATCAAAGTGAATCATCACTTAAGAAATGAGGAAACAAACAGACTAAAATCGACAGACGCAAAAGCGCCGACTCAAAGTGCTAACGAAATGGGTGGGGGAAGGGAGTGTGTTTAAAAGGAAGCCAGGTGGTGAATGCATACAAAAACACACGCACGCACACTTGCATATTCTTGTACATACGAACATAGCAGATAAAATGCACACTTGATAGGTGGGCGTAAACAATTAGCAGTGACGTCGACAGCGAAGCTGACTGCGGCTGCGACTGCACCCAGACAGAGGTAATTGAGTCGCACAAAAATAGAACTCACCTGCAATGCTTGTATTCATGCCGCTGCTGGCGTCCAGCAACGCATCCGGCAACTGTGGCTGTTGCTCCAATGATTGTTCCATGTCTGGTTTTCGGGTCCAAACACATGCATTTACAGTAATTAGACAAAGTGGCTATTCAGACGCATTGCAGCCATCTTTTTTTTAAGCCTTTCAAAATTCACTTTTGTATGCAAAATACGCACTGCTGTATAACGTTGATGTGCGCAATGCACTAGCACTTAAACACTCAATGAACACACAATTAAATGCAATTATTGACAAATTGTAAGTAAATTAGTCGTAAATGGGCAAACGAAAAATTTACAATACGTGAATGGCAAGAAGCAGAGAATCCGAGCAGTGGGGCACAGCTGTTTTTTGTTTAGCAAGTGGCGTTGCCACCTAGCGAGAGCCTTGCCAGCCGACGGAACGCCATAACATCACAAAATCAGTGCAGCCTGAAAAAACAAACGTTCGAAACATAAATATATCGCGTATACATATTATTGTTACCAAAATAATGCTAAAATACAAGTTGCGTGCTTCCAGCTGGTTTTTATTATTTTCTATTGAATGCTTTGCAATAACTTGTTATTCTGTTATTGTTTCTTTGGCAACCCTAACAAACAGCTGTTATTCACATTTTGTTTTGTACGCTGTGCGTATTTATTATCTTTTATCGGCAAATCGCTGTTTATTAAATTAAAAACAAATCCTCTGTACTTTAACAGCGATAGTGACTATCATGTTGTATTAATAACTAACTGTGACTACACTAACAATGGCATCCACGCCTGTAGCTGTTCATCCGCTCACCGGCAATCCGACTGCCGCTTGGCAAGAAATCAGCAAAAACCAGCGTGTCATTAAAGTTGTAATGAAGCCACCAACAACAACGGTAGCTCCGAATAAGGCACGGGTGGTGTGCATGTCGGACACACATTCGCTGACGCCCTACATCAAGTTTGATATACCCGATGGCGATATTTTTATTCATGCCGGCGATTTTACCAAATGCGGCCAACTGCAGGAAGTCGTTGAGTTTAACAATTGGATTGGTGCGCTTCCTCACAAGCACAAAATTGTGATTGCTGGCAATCATGAGCTCAGCTTTGATCGCACATTTACGCATCCCTTTCAGAGCAAGGGCCAGCAAGGACATGCCGAACGGTAAGCGAATTAGCCGTTCAAACAACTACATTACTTCTTATGTATTTGTCATCTTTACAAAAGCACAAAGCACACGGGCATGAGCGTACTTGACGACTTGCCAACACTGGGCAATGACAAGGAAAGCATGGAGAGCGCCGTAAACACTCCCAACATACGTGAGGCCTTAACCAATTGCACGTATCTGGAGGATGAATTGCTGGCAATTTGGGGTGTTCGCATTTATGGCTCCCCCTGGCAGCCGGAGTTTTGCCGCTGGGCGTTCAATGTGCCGCGTGGTTCAGCCTGTTTGGAGAAATGGAATCAAATACCCGCAGGTGTAGATATACTCGTGACACACACACCGCCCGTCGGGCACGGTGATCTCTGCTGCTCCGGCGTCCGTGCAGGTTGCGTTGAGCTGCTGAGCAGCGTGCAGCAAAGGGTGAAGCCCAAATATCATGTATTTGGACATGTGCACGAGGGCTATGGCATAACGAGCGACGGGCGAATCATTTATGTGAACGCCTCCACATGTGACATTAATTACTTGCCCAACAATGCACCAATTGTGTTTGATGTGACGCTGCCACCGGGTGTTAGCAAGGATTAGAGCCTTGCGGAAGGCAGCAATCAGTGATTTAATTATTTTAACCTAAACCTTAGTTGCCATTCAGGAAAGCAAGGAATTTATTTAATGGTTTACCTTAAGTATGTTAAGTTCGATTTTATTGCACTCTCAAAACAAATGCTCATTAAATAATCCTTTTAAGTTGTAAAACAGTTTCTTAGTCAAGTTTCAAACCCGATACTGATATTTTGCAACTCTGCAGTCTGCGTAGCTGCTCGTAAATAAGATCCTTAGTCAAGTTCCACACCAGCTGCATAGGATCAATGCAACTCTAAAGGTCGCTCTTCATTTTTGACAGTCTGCTTTGTGCTATGCGCAATCTAACGGCACTTATCCAGTTAATGCAGCGAGCTGCCATTTTGTGCTGCATCGTGACTGGGCGAAGAAAAAGGTTCATCTGGAATTTGTTGCCGATTTTTAAATTGTTTTCTGCACACTAATTGTATTTTAAAATATATAAAATATGGTAAGCGGCTTGTGGTCCAATAAATTCCCAACAAAAACAACAAAACTCTCCTTGCTTTGCCTTCATTTAAGCGCGAAGTCATTTCCATACAAATCGGACAGTGCGGCATTCAAATTGGCAATGCCTGCTGGGAACTGTATCTGCTGGAGCATGGCATCAATCTGGATGGTAGTCGTAAGTCCGAGGAGGAACTGGTCGAGAGCGGCAGCAGCGCCAGTGTGGGACAAGGCAATACGGCAAACGATGCGCACACATTTTTCATGGACACCGGCAATGGCAAACAGGTGCCTCGCTCGATCTTTGTGGATTTGGAACCGACGGTGATCGATAGTGTGCGTACTGGTGTGACCAAAGATCTGTATCATCCAGAGCAGCTGATTTCTGGCAAGGAAGATGCTGCAAATAATTTTGCACGCGGTCGCTACTCAATTGGCAAGGAGGTGATCGATAAGGTGACTTCGCGACTTCAAAAGATTGTGGAACAATGCGATGGTCTGCAGGGTTTTCTTATCTTTCACTCCATGGGCGGCGGCACCGGTTCCGGCTTTACCTCACTGCTCATGGAGCGCTTGACCAGTGATTTCAATAAGAAATGCCGTTTGGACTTTGCCGTCTATCCATCGCCCAAGGTGTCCACGGCAGTGGTGGAGCCATACAATGCCCTACTCACCACACATTCGACCATCGAGCATGCAGACTGTGTCTTTATGGTGGACAACGAGGCCATCTATGACATATGCAACAATAAACTCGGAGTGGAGAGGCCAGCCTATTCGAATCTGAATCGCTTAATAGCCCAGATTGTAAGCTCGACGACAGCCTCGCTGCGTTTCAGTGGTTCCATGAATGTCGATCTAAACGAGTTCCAAACGAATCTGGTGCCTTTTCCACGCATACACTTTCCACTTGTCGCCTATGCTCCGCTCATGTCTGCAGATCGTGCCGCCCACGAGCAGCATGCGATCACATCGCTAACGAACGCCTGCTTTGAATCCTCCAACATGATGGTGAAGTGTGATCCGCGTGCCGGCAAATACATGGCCTGCTGCATGCTCTATCGCGGCGATGTGGTGCCCAAGGATGTGAACGCTGCCGTCTCGGCCATCAAATCGAAGCGACACATACAATTTGTGGACTGGTGTCCGACAGGCTTTAAGATTGGCATTAACTATGAGAAGCCTGCCTTTGTGCAGGATGGCGATTTGGCGCCCACATCACGTGCCTGCTGCATGCTCTCCAATACGACAGCGATAGCGGTGGCCTTCTCAAATCTCTCCTACAAGTTTGATTTGATGTTCAAGAAACGCGCCTTTGTCCACTGGTATGTGGGCGAGGGCATGGAGGAGGGCGAATTCAGTGAATCCCGTGAGAATATTGCGGTGCTTGAGTCCGACTTCAATGAGGTTGGTCTGAACAACGACGAGGAGGATGATGGGGATGTTGAATTCTAATCGAGCATACTTGTAATAATTATCAATAAACTATTGTTTTGAATTTGATTGAGTTGCAGCTAATAACGAGAATTGTTTGGATTTTCTTAATGTTTTTTTTTATTATTATTTTTTTTTTTTTTGATTTTGTTTGTTTGTTTTAAACGCCTAGTTGCTAAGTTTCCTTTTTTTTGAATTGTGTTTTTTTTTTTCTTGTTTACTTAATTTTACTAAAAAAAATTTTGTTGTTTGTTTTGAACTTGCAAGAATTTTGCTTTCGGTTTTTATCTCATCATCAAGAAGACTTATATTAAAGAAACATCAAAAAAGTTGGTGTAAAATTACAATATATATTTGTTGTGTGAGCGTGTGTGTTGTGTGTGTATTGGTGTTATGTGCATGTGTATACTTTTTCTTTAACTATATAATTTCTATACAACTAACTTTCTCTCTAAGAGCTGATAATCTTTTACAAAATGCGTTAATTCAATTATTCAAAGAAACAGAAAAGGATCAACAAATAAAGTAATAAAAAAAATGAAGTTTATGTTTAGAAGAAGGCAATTAAGTGTGTGCAATTGTTGTTTTGTTGTGTACTTTATGCTACTTTATATAATTACATAATGACGATAAGTGATTCTTTATCTCATGTTGAGTTTTTCTTGTTTTTAATTACATAGTTAATAGTTAATAAAAAATATTTAACGATGAATGAATGGCAAAAAGATGCTTGAAATTTGTTTTCGTTGAATTTGCTATCAACTTTTATTTGTATCCTGTTGTTGTTGTTGTTGTTTTGCTGGTGGTGTTTGTTGTTGTTGTTGTTGCTATTGTTGTTGTTGCAACAAGCTTAATATGGAACATTTGAGAAGAGATACGAGACACTCTCGCCATTGTGTGTTCGTCTAACAGCCTCGGCGAACATCATTGATACATCAATGCACTGAAAGAAAAAACAAATAGATTGTAAGTTAAAGCTAAGAAAACGTTGTGCTATTTTTGGCTAACCTGTATCTTGGGGCAATCACGCATATGACCATCCTGTGGTATGGTATTGGTAACAACAACCGCCTCGAAACAAGCATTATTAATGCGCGAAATCGCCGGACCCGAGAAAATGCCATGCGTCAGTATGGCATAGACCTGAAACAAAAACACAAAAAAAAAAAACAGTTTAAGTTATTGGTATGGGTTAAAAGGTTGCAACGCACCTTGGTGGCACCGGCCTCGATCAAACGATCGGCGGCATGTACAATTGTGCCGCATGTATCGGCCATATCATCGACCAATATGGCAATCTTATCCTTGACATCACCAACCAGCACCATGGATGCCACCTCATTGGCCTTCTTGCGCTCCTTGTGTATCAGAGCGAATTCCACATTCAAACGATCCGCTATCGAAGTCACACTAAGCAAATAAGCAAAAAAAAAAAGTTAAAGTCTAGTTGGCTAAATGGTATGGTTTAAGCTTACCGCTTGGCGCCGCCAGCATCGGGTGACACAATGATCGAATTTTTCCATTCGGGAATGTTCTCTTTGATCCATTTGAGTACAGCCGGTTCGGCATAGAGATTATCAACGGGTATATCAAAGAAACCCTACAAATACAGCATTTATTAAAGCAACCTTGCATATTTCTGTCAGCATTAAATCCAACTACTTTAAAACATTTCGAAACCGAATCTTAACACAAACAAAACACATCTTTTACGTACTTAAAAATAACATTTTCAATATTTGCAAGTACTATTTTACACCCAGTAAAAATGAGAATTATACGCTCTTTGACGGAAGAACAGGAAAAGGAACTAGACGAATGGCTGCTAGCCAAAGATATTAAGCTACAACATCATACACTACGCAAACTCTCCGATGTTGTGCACATGGCACAGCTCTTCAAGGATGTCAACGCCAAGTTGGTCAACATGAAAAACTACACATCGCATGGCAACTTGCAGCTGAAGCTATTCAACTGGGAAACCTTCAATCTAAAGGTGCTGCGTCGCACAGGTCTGCTACTGATGCGTCCGACATTGGAACAGCTTGCCATGGGCAATATGAATGCGATTAAGTTTCTATTGCATCATCTGATGTGCATCGAACGGGATGGTATACAAATGAGATCACTTTCACGCAGCAATTCGCAGAAAAGTTTTGGCGATAATCATAAGGAGAATCAGGAGGAGCGTGCCACACGCTCTAAGATGAAGGCCAATGCGTTGTTCTTTGAGGAAAAGATATCGAAGCTGGAGCGTTTGGTGCAGGAGAAGGACGAACGCGTTAAGTACCTAATGGATCTGTTGTCCCAGCTGCTAACGCAAATATTTTCGCTAAAAACCGAGCAGAACAAACTATGTGATATGTAATTTCATTTGATTTTTGTATTTTATCAAAATAATAAAAACAAAATTGTTTTTGGTGGGCTTACCTGAATCTGTGAGGCGTGTAAATCCATGGTTATAATGTGATCCGCACCGGCCACTGATAGCATATTGGCGACCAGTTTCGCCGAGATGGGCGCACGGCTCTGTGCATGGGCCAGCGTAGAAAATATAGAGAATTGATCATGTAACATTAGCGTAGTTAGTAAACAATAAGAATCTCTAACTATATATATCTAGATAAGTATGTTTGTAATATGTATATTATTAAGTAATATCTTACAGCTAAGCATTTATGAGAGACAAGAGAGAGATATAGATACAAAAATTAATAATAATAATACGAATACACACACACAGACACACACAGAAAATCGTAAAAAGTTCCGATAAACATTTATCATATCATAAACAAAAGAAAAAAACGTTGACTTTCGACAATAAATAATAATAATAATAGTAATAAAACACGACAACAAAATGGTGCACCCAAATGCAACGATGAGGCAAAAGAGAAAGTGTATAAGAGAACGATAGAGACAAAGAGACAAAATCAGTTAAGAGAGGGTAGAATGTATGGGAGAGACGGGAAGGAGAACATAACTTTGGTTAATATTCAGAAAAACGAAACTTTGAATTCATTTTTTTTTTAAAGGAAAACTTTAAAAACGACAAATAGCAATCATGCATACAAATCGATTGTTTTTAAATAAGTTTTGTTATTAGAAACGAAACGAAAGCAAACGAAAGCTTTGATTTTAATTTTTTTTTTTGGCTGAAGGCTAGTTAAAGTAAAATGCTTTAGACCCGCCGCAGAAACGTGGAAAACTACTCACAGTATATTGTCTGGGTGAAAACTCCTAAGCACATATTAAGAGCGTTTTTTTTTTGTATGGTATTTATTGTATATATTTTATATATAGTATATATAAAAAGTATAAAAAGAAAAGAAAAAGAAGAAACGAAAAGTTGAGTTGATATTTTACTCAGATCATAGTTTATGAAAACAATAAATGGAATTAAAAACAAAACACAAGGCGAGGATTTATTAAATGAAATCTTGCATAAATAGTGCAAATATTTGGTGCTCAAAAGTTAATTAGAGAGAGAGGGGGGGGATAAACAACAGACAAATAAAAGTTTAATGTTTTTAATGCAATCAGACAAAAGACGCTGTTGATTAATCAATGAGCGATGTCAAAAAACGCATTTTGAGTTCAAAGCAATGCACTTTTCAGATAATAGCAAAACAAATAATAATTGGAAAAACATATTATTGTACAGAGCCCGGAGTTCAAGCGCACTGACGTCAATAAATAAATCAATGACGTGCCTAAAAATGGGTTATCAATTGGAAAAACGGAATAATAAATAACAATTCACAATCAGTTGCTAGGCACAAACTGATGCTGTTATCAGCTCGAAGATGAAGTGAACTCGGTTTTAGAACAAAACTGGGTTGTGCCTGTTTTTCAAGTGCAAAAGGGCTGAGAGATGCAAAAAAAAAAAAACAAGAAACAAAATATTATTTATAAAATGGTATAGTATTTAAGAACGACAGACAAGACACAAACGAACAGACAACAAAGTATTATACATAAATATATGTAGTGTTAATATTAGTATTAAATCATATGCATTTCATCGTTCTTGATTTTTGTTGCAATGAAGCGCCGCCAACGGCCAACAAACCAAATTAAATGATGAAGAAAAAAATGTGGAAATTTTTTGTTTATTTCTTTTTCGTTTTACCAATTGCTTGACAAATATATTAAGTCAAAAATGTTGCAACATTTTGCGCTTTTCATTGCATTTCATTTGGTTCTTAATCATATATATATAGTTTTTTAAATATTATAGTTTTCTTTATGGTTTCGGTTAGTTAAACATGCAGTGTATTAAACATAAAAAGACATAAGCAAATTTTGAATATACTTTGAAATCAATATTTTAAAGCAAAAGCCGAAAGAATAAAAAAACCCCAAAGCCCACAGGTGAGGGACATATTGCAAAAAGTTATTTGGAATTTATAATTGTCTTGAATGAGTTGGATGAGATTTAATTTGCCCTTTCTGTTTTTAGTTGTTGTTGTTGTTGTTGTTGAGTTGGCGAAAACAAAACAAATTAGAATATTAATTATTTTCATTTGAATATGAATTTGTGAGTTTGAGGCGTTGAAATTGTGTTGTTAACAAAAGTTTTACCCTAAATTTCCAATCGTAGTTTTTCTTAGCAAGTTTGCTGCTATCTTCTTTTTCTTTATCCTCATTGCTCGCCAACTTGAGTTCGTATGTGGGCAAAAAGATACATGGTATATACATGGTTAAAGAACAGGGAGTAGTAGTAGTAGTAGGAGTAGTTGAAGTAGAGTAAGTCGTTTCGGTTCGTAAACACCAAGAGTTGTAGAAAACAGCGGCATAAACATAATTAATTGAAGATATATATATGTATAGAGTATAACGATAAGATTAATTAACAATATTGTAAATATTAATAGATTTCAACAAAATTTTTCCACATTTTTTCATTGCAATTTTGAGTTTGTTTTTTTTTTTGACAGCTTAGCTTCTTTGCAACTGTTTAAATAAAAGTTTTCAAAATGCATAAATTAATCAATTATAATTTTAAAAAATACTTTTGTCAGATAATATGAATATATATGATAATAGTACATAGTATGTGGGTTATTAACATAAGACAGTTATATGCTTTACTGCCACTTTAACTAGTTGAAAAAAAGTTCAAAATATAGTTTTGCATGGTTTTTGTTTTGTCTCATAAGGTGTGTGTAGATTTAACAAATTTTGGAAAAATGATATATAGAATAGATAGTATAGATATAGCTTTGTTAGGCAAACCTACCTTATCTTTTTTGTCTTGGCGGGCATATGGAAAGCAAGGAATCACAGCTGTAACACGAGAGGCTGATGCAATCTTGCATGCATTGATCATAATCAGCAGCTCCATTAAATTATCATTGATTTCACCGGAACCGGACTGCACAATATAAACATCTTCGCCGCGTACCGATTCTCCAATCTCGACACTGAAATGGGAGTTGAATGTTATTATTTTCCATTAATATCTGCATTTGCAATCGATAACAAATACAAATATTTCAAGTCTCACATTTCTTTTTCTAGATTTCACATGTGTGTGTGTGTGTGTGGAAAAAACCCAATTCAATGTTTACTTAGCTCTATTTGTCTTGATATTGGCTTGTAAACATCTATCTAGACAAATATTAAAACCCTTCTATCAAAAAGTCTCAAGTCTCTCCTTCTATAATTTGTTATTGTATATTTTCATGCTGACGCTTACAGCTTTCAGCTTGTGTGTGAAAAACTAAACACACCCTTTAATACACACATATTTCTCCTCTTTCATTCATTTGAATTTTGATATTGAAGAATTTAAACTTTAGTTAAGTTTTCAGTTATAATTTGAAGTAAATAATTAAGTAAAGTAAGCTTTAAGATCTGTTTAATGTTAATAAAGTTAAGCTCAATAAATATACTTAATTTAAATTTATAAGATACAAATATTTTGTTTGATGTCATTTACATTTCTTTCAAGTTTTGGCTTGTTTTGATTTATTTTGCTTTTCAATTTCTTACCCACACCAAACACACACACATACATACACACACAATTACATATTGTTTGCATTGAAGGTTAATTGAATTACGAGCAGAAAACAAAATAATGTTCGTTTATCGATCGACAAGTAGCTTTGTCAAATTCCTTTACACATCGTGTCATATATATATTTCTATATGTATATATATATTGTATATAATTAATGGCTTGTGTGTGTCGAATGGACATTAGCGCCATCGGCATTTAAAAGCTAATCGAACATAACAGAAATTATTAACGGCTTTGGTGTTATCAGCAAGCAGCAGGCAGCAGGCAACTTGAAGCGGCAATTGTATGCTTGCTCAGCTGTGTAAAATATTACGCATACGCCACATTGTTTGGTTTAGATTTAAGAGATTTGCCAAATGCATTTCATTAGCACAAACAAGAACAAGAACAACTAATGCTGTTGCAGTTGGCGTTGCATGAAATGAATGCATTTCTTATTTTGTTGTTTTCCCAAAAGAAAGCAAGAAAAACAAACAGGAAAAAGAACGCAAAAAAACACTTTCGCTGCTGCTGGCATTGCTTAAATGCCAACACTGCTTGTGGGTTGGCTATTCTGTTTGGCAGTGTGAGAAACTCTTTGGGTTCCTCAATTGGCCCAGGGCCAAGCACTGGCGCGCCATTGCCTTCTCTGCCGATTGCCCTCTGTTACAGCTGTCGCTGTGTCGCAAAGCAGCTGGTTTTGTTTCTTTTTTTTCATCTTTTGTTGTAGTTTCTATCTTTTTTTGTATAGCATGTATTTTTAACTAGCTGTTTCGACATATTTTCTATTTCTTTGCTTGCTGCCAGACAATTGACAAGCCTGCGCACATGTGATAATGTAATCTAGAGCTATCGCCAACTTGACTTTACGTTTCTTACTATCAGTCAATTATACTGTACTAGATGGGTATACTAGATACATTTACATTTAAACCTTATCAGTTTGGGACAGGCCGCAGCCCTTGCTCTGCCTAATCTATGCTTCTTTCGATTCCCCTTTTTTTTTTTGAGCGTACGAAAACACGCAAGTTTCTTATCGATCAAACTTTTCAAACTCATATTTGTTATTGACGATTGTGTATGTGGGTTAGTTGCGTGACCTTAAGAGTGTGGTGGCCGTTTGGTTGAATGATTATTGAGAAATTGCATCATTGGTGGTTGGAATTGTGTTGCCTTCATCAAGGTCATTTGTGGCTTGCCCTTAACAGAGCTCTGAGCTGTCATTTAAAGCGTTTTTATAGTAGGTTATTTCAATAGCAAAGTTTATCGTAAGGTAAATAGTTATATCCTTTCAATTTAACCAGAATTCTGTTGCAGAAAAACTTAATTCTTGAGTAAGCATTTTGCTTTCTGAGAAGTGAGAATCTTAGGAAAATTTGTAATATAAACTAATTCAAGACACGTCAATAAAAAATTATTCAATTTAATTGTCGATTAGACACTGTTTTTTTTTATTTGACACCAGGCAAGCAACAATAACAAATTTCATTGCCCATCAGCACACATAAAACATGCTTCAATCAAGTCAAAGCGCAAGAGAAGAAATAACCTCAACAGTAATAACAACATCAACAATAACAACAGCAACAGCAATAAGAGTAATCTGTCAACATATTTGTTACACTGTTGCTCAGCGGCGCTCGCGCTCGCGAGAACAAACGAGAAAGAGTCACAACAAGCCGACAAGTGCGCAGCACAAATAACAAAAATAACAACAACAATTAGCACACAACCACTGTGTTGTTGTGTCTGCTGCCTTTGTAGCGCACACGTGGGGGTCGCTGCTTAGCGCTGCTGTATGTACGAAAGAGCGCGAGAGAATACAAACGCGTGAGCGTGTTTTAAACATGTGGGGGCGTCGTTGACGTTGACGTTGACGTTGACGCTGACGTTGTCGTCGCCTGACTTTTGAGTGGCTCTCTTTTGTGCGCTCTCTCGCTATGGCGCTCAGTGGAAATCGAAAAAACGTGACAATGTCGTGTTGTGGTTTGCTTTATGCTTGCTTTTGCTTTCTGCGTCCGCCTTTGGTTCTGTTTTGGAGTTTACCTTTGTATAAGTTGCGTGCCGCTATGTTTGTATGCGTGAGCGGGAGCATTACAAAATACATGCACATGCACGCACTGCCACAAGCATAAACGCATACATACATACTACTATGAATACTCACGCTCATTTGGCAAGCGCGTATCATGTCAAAAGCTTAGCGCGCATTATTTATATTATAACCTCTAATTTTCTTGCCATTGCCTCATTTCTTTTGCCTGTTCTATTTTGTTGCTTTACACTCTAACTGTTTGTTAATTTCCTTTGTATCATTTTTTTCTTTATTTTTTCATTTTTTTAACAGCCGCTTCGGGTGTATTGGGGCTTTTGTGTAACTGTATGCGCTGATAAGGCGCCAGACACTTTATTATTATTTGTTGTTGTTGTTTTTACAGCAGCAGCTGACTTGCTCTGCTTCATTATACGTCCGCGTGTGTGAGTGCGTGTGTGCGTGTATGCGCGCGTGTGTTTGTGTGCTGAAGCTGTGTGGCAAATGTGACTGGAGGAAAAAAACCACATATACTAATTTAATTTAAAAATATTATAAATTTGTAAACTTTTGTGTCTTAGTTTTTGTTTAATTTCACTGTCGGTTAGCCATTTGCACGCGACATTGGCGGTGTTGCCAGAGCGCGCTCGTGAGTGCTATTGTGTCTGTGTGCGTTTCGTCTCACATACATACATACGTACATACAAAGGCAAGCACACGGCGAACGCGACCAGCAAAGCAACCAATGACTACGGTGTACAGTCCACTTGTTAAATCAATAAAAAATATAAAACAAACAGGCCAAACAAAACGAAATGTATCAAAAAGAAGCCTTTACACAGTTACACGCGTGCATGTTAAAACAATTGCCCGAAAAATAAAATTACCCAAAATAGTTCACTTTTGTTTAATTAACAACGAAGGCAGAGAAAACGCATGGCACACGCACAAAGAAGGCAACCTTCAGTGAATGTCAAGGAGCCCTGAACACGGACACACACATAAGCCTTTTAAATACATATTGTATATTTCTTTTTTCTTTTTTTAGCACTTATCACATAATATAGCGTTTTGCAGGCTATTTGTAACACTTTGTTGTTGTTGCTGGTTGTTGGTTTTGTTGTTGATTTAGTTAGTTGAAAGGCTTACCATGTTTCCAAATTGCTAAACTTCTTGGTGACCACTTTGCCCAGGTCGATGCCAAGGCGATCGACAATACGCTGCGCCAAATCCGGATGCGAGGTGCCCGAAAACACTTTAATGTTTGGCATTCTGGAGTGTATTAGATTTCGACAACCAGCCTGTTTCTCCAAATTGTCTCGGATCAAACTTCTAGCGCGTATCGGATTAGCAGAACGTACTGGCATCACACAATCTACGAGTACAAGTTTTTATTATAAAATTTTGTTTTCAAAAGCAGCGGCAGCGACGTCGCAGCGCTCGCTCGCTTTGAGTTTTTTTTTTTTGTCTGCGTGTGTGTGTGTATGTGTGTGGAGCATAAGGGAAAAGAGAGTGTGAGAGCGCGCGTGTAAGAGAGCGCATTCTGTACATGTAAGCAGCAGCAGCAGCGGCAATGCTTTTATTGGCGCTCTGTCACACTCACGCGCCAAATCTTCATTCATACATCTGTCGCAGGCAGCGGCAATAAAAGCTTGTCTGTGTTTACAATGCAACAGTATGTGTATGTGTTTGGGTTTGAGAGAGCCACACCAAGCCACCCCAATAGCCATGTGATTTTTTGACGTATTGCCAGCGCAACCTGTGTGAGTGAGTGAATTTTCATCTTGTGGCCAGATCGTGGCGAATACTCAAACTGCTTATTATTCTAAGGACTTATGAAAAACAGCTTATTTTTTCCCCCTTTATCTGGTTTAAACATAAATAAATTAAATTGAAAATTATTCTCTCTTTTACCGCAATATTCCTATTAATTTAAGTTATTTTTACTTTAATAGCACTTTTAAATGTATTTCAAGAAACAAAGATCCTTGGTAACAAACTGCAGTCTGGCAACATTGTTTTCTCTCAGACAAAGCTCACCTTTTCCAATAAAGCCCTACGCTTGCTGTCTCTTTGTGTAAGTGTGTGAGTGTGTGAGTGTGCGACTGCGACTGCGCTGCTGCAGTTAAAAAAAATTATTTTGGTGTGCAAACAGGCGCGTGTCGAAAAGCTTTTCTCACGCCGCAAACAGCTGTTTGCATAGCTGGTGGATTTTTGGGCCTAGGCCGTGAAATAACTACTTAACCTTGCAACAAATGCAGCTCTTACACAAATACATACACATTATGTTGGCTAACTCCAATAAAAAGCAATTCGCAAATACGCACCATTGTTTTTTTCTGGTTCCATGCATTTTGTATTCAGCATTTTGTAAGCTTCGTACAACTCTCAAATGGTGAGGCAACAAACAAAAACCAACGCGCGCTATTGCCGCTTGTCAGGTGCTAACGGTAATACAAGACTGAGAAACGTTGCTATGTTTTGGTGCGAGCAAAACTGTTTGAGCGAAGAGCGCGCACGTTTCTATTCTCAACATTCGCACAGCTGTATACTATATTATATTATATTGTGATTTATAAGTATTTATATATTTATTAGAATGACTATGACAGTAGATTAAACTTTGACAGCACCTACGGAGAGTAACGAGAGCAGCGAGTGAGCAATTGAAACTGAGCGCTTGCATATATGAAGGTATGCGTTTCCAATACACTCAAAACGCAAACAAACAAACCAATATATCAAACACACATACGCACTGCGATGCTAGCGTCAAAAGCTTTTAACGCCGCAAAACAATTGAATCATTCAAGAGAGCAACTCTTAGCACTGCCTCTTATTCCACACACTCTCTCTCTCTCTCTCTCTCTCTCTCTCTCTCTCATTGTGTTTCTGTGCTTGACAGCTGTTTCGATGCAATTACGAGGGACTCGTGCAATGCATTTCAATGCGTTTAGCTCATGTTAGTACATTTCGCCCGCCCGTCGGTCACTTTAAAAGGGGCTCGTCACTAACGGCATTGTTGTTGTTGTACAACTGTACTTGATGCTGGTGCGAGACAAGCGATATGCGTACGTAAAAATTTGTCAAATTGTTTTCGTGTCTAATTTTAAATGAACCGAAAGCCATGGCTATAATGGCAAAGTGTTTTTTTTTTATACAAAGAAAAGGCTATAAGGCACTGACGTAGTCGTTGTGTGCGTGTGTGTGTGTGTGTGTTTGTGTATTGTTGACGCAAATACAAATGGCGTCGCTGCATTCACACAAACAAAACAGCAAAACAACGAGTTGTTGCGAAGGGATAAACCACGTGTCGGCTAATTAAATGCTGACTATGCACACGTTTCATATGCCACATGACCAAAGCACACACATGCACAGATACACACAAACATAAATATATGAACTTACATGAAACATGTGCGGAGTCAAATCGCTTGCAAATAAAATAACAAATTAAACGTTTGTTGAGCTCTCTTTATTCTTACTCACGTTTCACAACTTTGAGTTATTTAATTTTTGCTTAGCACTTCACAAATGCAACCGCTTCAATGAAAATGCAAAATCTGAATGATTTCATTGTCGATGGAGTCATAAAGTTTTCGACTGCCGCCACAAGAGAGCGCGCATAGGAAACGAACGTGAAGAGACTAAAAGCGAGAGAGCGAGAAAGAGAGAGTGAGCGTGCCGGCAAGCATTGTTTTTGTGTATTGGAGCTTGGGTCCAAAGAACGTCAGTGGATGGCAAAACAAACGAAACACGTGCCCAAAAGAAAACAAGCCGGACATGGCATTAAAATAAACAAAAAGCCGTCTTTAAATAAACATTCAAACACAAGTTTTAAACAAATTTATCGCATGTGTTATCAGCTTTGATACAACCCAAACTCCGTTTAATTGGAGCATACTAAAGCAGCTTTACTTTTTTAAGATTGTTGTTTTTTGTGGTCCCCCACGCACGTTTTTCAGCATGCTTTGTTTGTGTTTTGTTCGCAGCAAATGTAAAACGTGCACGACGAATAAAATGCCAGACGATCGAAGAACAATCAAACAAATAATTAAATGCATGTGTTGGAATATTTTTGGTGCTGTTGCCATGCTACTCAATATAAAGTTAGCTAGGCTTGGCCCTTTTTATTTTTTTTTGTTTTTAAGACTTAAAACAAGTTTGGAAACGGTTGCCGTGGCGTAATAGAAGTATCTGCCTGAGGTCAAATCAAGTTCATTTCTCTTTATGCTCAAGGGATCAAGCCGAAACCTTGAGAATGTTGTGGAAAATTACCTAAGCTAGAGCAATGATACTTGTCGGCTGACTGGATTTAGGTGGAGGCTTTTTTTGTGTTTTGTAAAACTGGTTTGCAGCAAGTGCTCAAATTCGTTTCATAGGCAAATAGATACGAGTTCAAATAGGCAAAATATGCGCATTTATTTACAGATGTAACGGCTAGCATAACCAATAACAGATATTACTCCACACACAAAGACTCCACAAGTTTACAGCAGCTCGTAAGAGCGTATTTTGTAGTATTTACACAATATACAGAAGCGGTCGCACTGCACAGCAGCTGACTGTCATTATTTATCGATAGTCTAGTAGCCCTGGTTCCATGCAAATTGTGTTAAGAAAAGTGTCAGTTTAATATAATTGAAATAGTAAAGCGTATCGTATTGTTTTTGTGTGCTGCCGCCGCTGAACTTTTAATAAACATAAATAATATCACACAACGTCAACGAACAACGCGTATCGCACGCAAACCCTACCGCTAACTTTAACAAATAGGATCGACAGCAACAACAACAACTGCAGCCGCAGTAGCAGCAGCAGCAACCAAATAAAGAACAGCAATAACAACAACAACAACAACACACACAAATCCACATAATCATGGCGAACATGGCAGTATCACGTATCAAGCGCGAATTTAAAGAAGTAATGCGCAGCGAAGAGGTAAGTCTTGCCACTGTCCATTTCACACACACACAATCCTCCACAATTGGAGTAGCGTACACGCAGTCCTTGTCCCCAGGCCAAATTCAAGGACAAATCGTTGCATCGGACATTGAGTCCATTTTTGGCGCGCGCCTGCCGCTACTTATCAGGTAGTAAACAAGTTTTATACTAACAGTGTCATTCAATCTGTAACTGCAGATCGTTCAGTGCTCGATCAAAATCGAACTGGTCAATGACAGCTGGACAGAGTTGCGCGGCGAGATTGCCGGACCGCCAGATACACCATACGAGGGTGGCAAGTTTGTGTTAGAGATTAAAGTGCCCGAAACATACCCATTCAATCCACCAAAAGTAAGTACAAATGGTTACTTTTAACTCAACAATAACATCAATGTTCCGTTTAGGTTCGCTTCATAACGCGTATTTGGCATCCGAACATTTCATCGGTGACGGGTGCCATTTGCCTGGACATACTGAAGGATAATTGGGCCGCTGCGATGACGTTGCGTACGGTGCTATTGTCGCTGCAGGCATTGCTGGCCGCTGCCGAGCCAGATGATCCACAGGATGCAGTTGTTGCATATCAGTTCAAGGATAAGCATGATCTATTCGTGCTCACTGCCCAGCACTGGACAAACGCCTATGCGGGCGGACCGCACACATTTCCCGATTGTGATTCAAAGATACAGCGTCTCAAGGATATGGGCGTTGATGAGCACGATGCGCGCGCTGTTCTGTCCAAAGAGAATTGGAATCTGGAGAAGGCGACCGAATGCCTATTCAGTTAGCTTTGCGGCCAAGTGCTTGTTAACGCAGTGCCAGCAGCAGCAACAATGACAACAACAACAACTACACCTACAATGTCAGCAGCAAAATACCAACCACATCAATAATATAGACAGACGAAACAGGGTTAAAGAGAAAGCAGCAGCAGCAGCAGCAAAACCCATATTCAAACAAACAATTCGATAACGCTCAATTTAAATCAAGAACAACAGAAAAAAATATGTCAAAATTTTAGTAACATTATGAAAACAGATGCCGCAGATAGAGCAAACAGCAAGAAGCCAGAATTGCCAGCAGCATCCCTATACCATGAATATCTTTAATATAGTCCCAACAACAATTAGCAAACACACAAAAACAAACAAACAAGCAAACACAGATGCATCTTTATTTATTTAACGTTTAGTTTTGTTTCTGTTAACCGTTTCCAAATCAATTTTAAATGTGCAAATCTAAGTTCATGTGCTACGCAAGTTTTGTTCAAAACCCTTAATGCATGTGATTTATTGTTTACTTTTCTATTTGTTTAAAGCGTCCAACTGCTTAAAAAACAAACCAGTTATTTAATTTAATGTTGCGTTTCCTGCTACAGGCTGAGCCTAAGGCCCTGGCCCCGCAAACAAAAACAAAAAACTAATAGAAAGAATACAAAAAAAAACTTCTTTGATTATGTGTGTAGAACCCAGGGTTCCGTTTGTGCATCCGCATTTATTGTTAGGCAAACAAAATGTAAGAAATTTAAGTAACAAGTACTTGCAACACTTATAAAACAAAATAATCAATCATATGAAATTGTAATTCTGTGTGGATTTATTTATAGTAAGAAACAAAAACCAGAAATCAATGCTAAGAAGAAACAAAAAATTAATTTTAAAAGTTAAAACAAAAAAGAAAAACAATCTATGATTAAATAAAAATCTTTGTAAATTGCGTTAAGTTAAATAATAAAAAAAAAAAAACTATTAAGAAATGCATAAATATGTAAACTTGTATTTAAGAATTAACACTTAAATTTTATTAATTTTGTGGCATAGTTAAAATTTTCTCTACATGTTACAAATATTGTTCTAAAATTGTTCTACATCATTCTATATATGAAACGTGTCTACTTGTGCTTTTGCTTGGACATCGAGGAGACGCCCGGTCCACATGCCAAGCCCCCAACACTGGCACCAACACCAGTGTACAAATTTTGACTGCTACTATTGCTACCCAAAGTGCCGCCACCGCCGCCGCCGCCTGCACCAGCTCCGCCTCCATTGCTACCGCCCAGGTTGCTGGCATTACTGTTTTGCATATTGTGATTGCTGTGACGCTGCTTAAGCATTTCCTTCCACTCGGACTCCAGACGCACATAGGTGCCACCCAGCGGTTGAGCATTGTGCACTAGATTCTGATCTGTACCGGTTTTCTTGGTCACATAGCTGGCCACCTGTTTCATTATCTTCTCCTCAAAGTCACGCTGATGATCCTGATTGCTGCGCGCCGACAGCTCACCCGACCAGAAACGACCCGAGACAGCAGCGGGCCTAGCTTCAGAGATTAATAAAACGCTTAAACAAGTTGAGCTTTACTTACCGCTTGCGTTTCTTCTTGCCACGCTGCTTACGGGGCGGTGGTCGATGATCCGATTCGCAACCATCACTGCTGGAGGAGTACTTATCTTCGAGCAGTGGATTGCGCCTACGCGACCGCTGGCAGTGTGCATCCTCCGAACTGGTCGATGTAGTCTCAGACTCGGTGCTCGTCTCAATCTCATAGCGACAACGTCGGCTCACCCGATGATTGGTCACTGTCGATAAGGAAATGTGTTTATTGGCAAGTAGATGGAACTGGTAAGGTGACTCACTGTCCATGCAAAGCTGCGGCAGCAGACCCTGGCGACAGCGTTGCGGCGTCAATGAGATGCCCAGCCAATTGGGACTGATCTCGCCAGCAGCAGCTTGCTCCTGGATATGCAATGGTGGCTGCTCGCACAGCGCATAGTTTTCGGCCACCAGTTGGGCAATGGTTAGTATAGCACGTTCCCGATCCGTATCCACAAGCACACTATGCTCCCGAAACTGACAGCCCTGCAAAAGCAAAGGAATTAAATATCTTTAGCAAAGAGCCAAGGATCACTTACATTTGGTCCTGGCAACGTTTCGTAACGAAAAGCCTGCTGATTGCAGCAGGCATAGCGTCCAGCTGGGCCGGCAATGCGTCCCTCGGTTTCGGGACCTAGGAAATTAGGTGGCTCAGGATGGTAGCGACACCAGGTCATTTGGTAGACCGGAAAATGTGATTCACACGTGCAGCAATAAAGATAGTGGCAATGGCCCCAGAGTTTCCAGTACACCTTGCGCCAAGACTTGAGCTCCTTAAACAGCTGCATCACATACACATTAAGATCCCAATTGGTGTCCCTCACATGGCTGCTGATCAATTGACCCCAGCGATTGAGACGTATATTGCTTGGAATGCAGTTAACAAAGGATTTCATAGTGTTGGTCACACAACGAGAGCAGCGCGCGCAACGAAAGAGCCCAGAAATGCTATAGAAATGGCCACGGAGCACCTCGGGATCCGGTTCGCAGAGGCTTTGTATAAGCTTAGTCCAGAGCCGGGGCGTTACACGCTCCTTTTTATCGCGCACAATTTCCAACTCCAGATTGGTGAACATGGCAGCCAAGCGGCTAACGAGCGCATCATTAAGACACGATAGATTCGTTGAGGTGCGCACCACCTCGCTTAGATGAGCGTGACAAAAGGTCAGACACTCCAGCAGCAAGGGCTCCATTTGCAAAAAGCTGGCCGAGACCAGAATGGGCACCACATTGTTGCCATCGAGTTGTGGTCCAGCTGCAGCATTGCTTTGACCTGGCGCCTGCACCTCCTGATTCTGGGCACTGTGCTTTATCCATTTCATTAGCCAATCAAAGATCTGTATGTCACAATGCACCGATATGTCCATCTCCTCCAAACGCTGACCGGCTGTCACATCGGCAAAGTAGCCCATCTTGCTAACCAACAAACTTTGTGGGCAAGTAAAGTCACGCGAAGTGTTCTTTACCTCATCGCATACGTGGATGACGACCTCGGGTCTACAGGGAATAAGAAGTTAACAAATGTTTATAGCTTAGTGGTAAACCTACTCCTTCTTCTCCTGTCGCGAATGCTTGCTATCCTTTACCAGCAGCAAGGATTTGCGGCGTGTCGTTGTAGTTGATGAGCTTTTGCTAAGCGGCTCCTTGACCGAGGCACGCACCATGCTAGTAGAGCTACTGGACTCGGCTATAAGAGTTCCCGGACTATCTCTAGGTGGGCTGACGCTTGGCGAGCTGGAGCTGGGAGTGGCTAAATAGGCCAGATCCGTTGTCGATTTAGTTGCTGCTGCAGCAGTGGACTCCAGTTTTAACGGCAACTGGGGCTGTGATAGCAGCTGGGCTTGCGGTTTGGTGCTCTTGGCGCGTGCGTTGTTAGTGGAGGCTGCCACAGGCAAGGGAAGTGGACATATAAAGGAGAGCAGAGAGTCAAGGACGCCTTCGTTGATGACATAGTCAAGCTGCTCGCTCAGTTTGGGATGCAAGCCACGACCTGAGTGGACATGTCCGGTTGTACGCATGGTTGCCTTGTGCTCCGTTAGCAGCTGACTGGTACGGCTATTTTCTTCACGGCTAGTGCTGCTGCCCAGTTGGGATTGGCGATTGGGACGCTTAAGGGAAAGTAATTCATTAACTAATTGATTTTCAGCCAAAGAATTAAAGTCGAACTCCTCCTTTTTGGGATTGCGCTTGGCGTATCCACAAGCAGTGGTCTCTGCGGGCGGCACAGGTTCCCGATTTCGAGGTTTTCCTTCGACTTTTGCAATCATTTCGTTTACGTGACAGGAAAGTTTTAAGAAATCAAGAAAATCGTTCAAAGTGATTTGAAAATCAGTTCCGTTGGCATTTCTATTCCCCGCTTGCTGTTGTTGCTCTTCCGTATTAGAACTGGGTGCGGCAGCAGCACCTTCTTCACCGTTGTTGTTGGATTTTTCCATTTTTCACTGACCCACTTTTGAAAAATTGCGAAGCAAATAATTTTGCACTGTTTTCCGTTACTTTGGTGACGGTGCTTCTTCTTTTACTCGACATTCACTGCGACGCCGTGCTTCTTCTTCCATTTTATACATCTGCACACATACAACCCTGTTTGTGCATTCACAACGAAGATATCACTTTGACAGCTGCTCTTTTCTGTTCTTTTCCGGTAACAACGTTCGCAATGGTGGGTGTCCAAATGTCAAAAATAAAATTAAAAACCTAATTTAATATTGCAATCACTATAATAAAAGCGTCGATATGTGAAGCAAAGTAGAGCCAAATATGTGCAGCGCTAGCGCACAGTGAAATTTCATTCATTGCAGCCAGTTAATTGGCTTAAAAAATGGATTGTTTATGTGTTGAAAATAGCCGCCAACTAATCTGTGAATTTCTAAATCAACTCCCAACTACAGGGTCGCGTCAGAACCAAGACAGTGAAGAAGGCCGCTAAGGTCATCATCGAGAAGTACTACACTCGCCTGACGTTGGACTTCCACACCAACAAGCGTATCTGCGAGGAGGTTGCTATCATTCCCACCAAGCCCCTCCGCAACAAGATTGCCGGGTGAGTTACTCAAAGGAAGAAAGTTATTTGATTGTTTTAGTTATAAAACAAATTACTGTTTACAGCTATGTTACCCATTTGATGGGCCGTCTGCGCCACTCACAGGTGCGTGGTATCTCCATTAAACTGCAGGAGGAGGAGCGCGAGCGTCGTGATAACTACGTTCCTGCTGTCTCTGCTCTGGAGCAAGACATCATCGAAGTCGATGCCGATACCAAGGAGATGTTGAAGCTGTTGGACTTCTACAACATTCGTGGCCTGCAGCTTACCCAGCCCAACACCAACAACTTTGGACGTCGCAATTAGGTTTTAATCGGAAGGACGCTAGATGGCGCTTCGTTTTTTGCTACATTTAAAACAAAAAAGGTTGCATGGATAACACAATAAACATCGTGTGTGAAATGTACAAATATTAATTTCGCTTATTGTCTTGTTTGTGGATAGTGAAAGTGTTGTCCGAATTCCGATTTGTTACCAAAGTAACTAGCTGGAAATAGTGAGCACACAATTGGTTGGTTTATTTTCATTTTAATGAAAAATACTGTAGACATGCACATACATGTATAAATATGTATACATTCGATCCATAAATAAATGGGTTTGTTTGTTTTTTTGTTTTATACAATGATAGACGATATATAAAAGATATTCTCTAAAAGTGCACATATGTAAATCTAAGTGTGTACTCGATATATATGTATAGTATATATAAATATTTAGGTATATGATATATGAAAGATTGTATAAGTGTATGCATTGTGCGTTTATGCGTTGTCGACCGTTTGATCAAGATTGGGCCTGCGCACCGGATTACGCAAGACCAGCTCGGAATCCTCCGAAATGATTGGCAGTGCATGTACCCAGTGATAATTGATCAGATGGCTAATGCTGTCGAAAATTCGATCTTTGGTTCGCACCACGCCCTCGGGATCGATGAGTAGCAGATGCTTGGGTGTTTTACCCTCAAGTCCAGTTAGCACATACTGGCCACGCTTGCCCTGGGATTCGCGCACCAGGAAGTCACCGTCCTGCTGCAGCAGACGCTCGGATATTGGGCGAGAGATAGCAGCATGGAACCAAATTTCGGCAGTGAGCGGACATTGTGGCCCGTCGAAGACATCGCGTATTGAGTTGGAGGCGGCAGCGGCTGTACCTGCAACGCCACCGGCAACCGAAGCTGCCTGCAGCGGATCGAAGTTGCCAAGTGCCAGTTTGTTGGTGGTTTGATCGGGTGGCGGGGAGTTAAGATCAATGAGATTGCTACTTAAGCGGTCGCGCGGCTTCTTTAAATTCAATTGAGCAACGCGCGGTGCGTGCGGATGTAGTGGAAGTTGTGCCTGGTGCTGCTTCTGTTGCTCCTCGCACGGCAACTCCGGCGGTAGCTTATTGGGTAAATCGTTGTAATACTCTTTGACATTCTCCTTGCAACTTTGATTCATGTTTTCGGCAGCAGCAGTCGCTAAATGCTCGTTTTGTCTGCTCAACGCATTGAAGCGCAGCACAAACGCCTTGCCAATGGTCACTATCAAATCCTCGCTCTGTCCACCAGCGCACTCCAGCACATAGCAAGCGCGCCATTCATCACCCTCCCGTTTAGCTATATAGGCCAAGAAGTCGAGAGTATCGTTATCGCCACCGGAAGCAAAGGAAATCCTCGGCATATTGTGATTGGCAATCACTTCGCCTGTCTCCACATTACTAAGTGTCAGCGCACGACTGGAGACGTTGATAATGATGTTAGTGCCTGCATGTTGCATGCTTGGCCGATCCGATATAAAGTTGTGCAACTTTTTGTCTAAACGTCGTTTGTTTGCAGATTTTAAGCCAGCCGCTTCACACACGCGATTTATGCACTCACTGCAAACAAATTGCTTAATTAATTGTGTGGAACTTATGAAAGTTTTTATCTTTTTTCCCCACTTACCGTGCAAGCAGCGTTCGCGTCTCAAAGTCCAGCGATTTCATGGAGGTCTTGACCTCAACGCAACCCGTGTAACGAACATTAAATGTTACGCCCTTTTCCAGAATGACATCGTCGGGGTATATGCAACCGTCACTGGTTGCATTGGAGCTTGATCCGCCGTTGCCGGCATCGCCGCCATTCCTTGGCATCTCGTTTGTGTATGCGTTGCTTGTGCGTCCTTTGCGTCCTTTGTTTGTAGAGTTGTATCAAATCGTTCCGAAGAAGTTCGGTCGAATGACTCACTTAACTAGATGAACGAACAGAAGTTCACTTATGTAGTTCATTTGTGATGCTACCAAGATAATATTACAGCTGTTACTTAACATTATTGATATTTAATGCAAATATTCTCTTAAACTGACAATAAATATCTTGTTTCTGGAGTGCTTAGTAAGCAGGATTTTTCATAAGGTTTTAAAGAAAAAGAAAATCAAATATATTCATATAATTTAATTCTCATATCTCCAACAGATTTATTAACAGTGTGCCCAGTGTGGTGCAAAAACGAATCAGCCAACCGCCACAGTGAATCGACCAATCGACGCAACAATCAGCTGCTGTAAGCGACAACTCGGCTTTAGCTTGTTGCTAGTTAAAAAGCTTGTGGCAAGTTAGAGCTTCTACAATAAGCTTATATCTTATTTGACTGTCGTTCATACAACAACGTTCAGGCGGACGCTTCTTCGTGCGTGTCGGTTTTTCGTGTGTTTTCAAGCGGGGCATACATACATACACAATAGTTCTTTGCCAAAGCTGACAAAATTATATGGACCATTAAAACAAATCAATCCGTTTAAAGAAAATAACAAAATTATGAATTAAGTAGACATATTTACAAGCTGTTCCACACCTAAAACTGCAACACGTTGAGAAATACAACTCAGGCAACAACACTAACAACAACAAGCAATATTAAGTTGTTTAAAAACACTTGAATTTAATTCCAATACAAATAGTTTTATATTTTCTTATTTGGCCACATACATAAATTCACAATCGATAAAACACCAAAGACGCCTAGACCAAAACATCCCCGCGACCCGTGCTACGAACTGCATCCAACCCCCAAACAAACGTAAAAGAAAATCTCTGCAGCAGAGATACGCCAACGCAACAGCTACAGCAGCCTGTGCATTGGAATCCAATTGGAGCGACGCTCACGCAGCGGCATAGAATCTAGGCGGTGTATAACATAAAGGCAACGTATTTGCAGTTTTATTATATTATTTGAGGTAAGTTTATTTGTAACAAACTTTCTGTTTTTCTGTTGCCAGTTTCTTTACACAATACGTACGTTTAAATGTATGTGTGTCTGTGTGAGTGCGGTTGTTGCCGTTTCTGATGCGGCTCAGTGAGCATAAAAACAATTTTTACGTCATTTGCAGGTTGAAATCATTATAATAGTGGTCGCACACTGTTATACACACACACACATACCTATATATACTGCCAAAAGTATGTGTTTGTTTGTGAGTCATTTCTATGAAACCTTTAACGCTTAAGGCACTGTGTGATAACGGTGTTGCCTTCAATTTTAAACACAATCATAAACAAACACATTTGTTTTAAGGCTCCGCTGTTACATACAAACATAATTATGTTAGGGAACGCAGTGTTTTGGTTGTTGTTGTTGTTGGTGATCTCATCGTCTAATCACCGTTCGAGTTTTGGCCGCCCAACGGTCCAGACATTCAATTTGGCCTTAATTCACGCCTCTGCCACTTGACTGCTTTCAACTTTAAACAGCAGCCGCGTCGCTCCTAATATGGCTTAGACGAGAGCAAACGGCAATTAAATCTCATAACGTTGACCCTCAAGCAAACAACAACAATAGCGACAACAACTATTCATGCCGGCTCACATTTATCGCTGTTTGAATATCGATAACACCCACATAAAAGCGACCACGACCTTGCCAGTTTGTTTAACTAAATGCTGTTCGGAACAATTGTTTGACACTTAGCGGGGCGTGTCTGGCTAATTTGTGTACCTTAATTGCATTTAGAAAGTGTGCCCAATGGCTTCAACCTTTGTGCCACTTTTAATTTTGTATGCCATAAAACGAGCGCGACGAACTTTGGCCACTTAAAAATGTACCTTAGTTTCAGTTACGAAATGATATTCCCATAAAGACTACACGACAAACGCAGAGAAAACTGTGCTGCTAATTAACAGCGCTGTTATTTTTACACAGCCTTCTTGCCCCAACTATATCGCCCTGTATTCGTAACACAAATGTTGTGGCGAAACTGTATATAAAAAGTGTCACATTTTCGTTGCTGGTTAACAGCGCTGTTAAACATGCTCAATTTTTAAAGGTACATAGTGGATGACCTTTATATTGGTATTACTTAAACAGCTGCTAAATCAAAATTTCTATTTAAAATGCTTTGCGAACATTTGATTAAAAGGGATATTTTCTTTAATTTAACTATCGTTTTCATTGTTAACGAAGTGGCTATTTAACTAATGCACACACCACACATGTGATAAAAATAATATTATATATATATGTATATGTATTTTTTATTTTGTATTTATACTAACTTAAATTGGCTATAAGCTATAACACGCCGATTAGCAATACTAAATTCGCCTCCTTCCCCTTCTCCTTCATTCACATCAGCTGCTCAAAGTCTGTTATGTAATACTGGGCGCGTCTGTAGACTTCTGTGCGCACCACATTGCCGCCATAGCCAATGAAATTGTTGGCCGGTGGCACAGCCTCCAAATCGGTGGCACCGTCACCAATCATGGTGATAAGTGCATCAGTCGGCAAACGTTGCCGAATCATGCCAATTGCTTCCGCCTTGCCGCCAGAACGCGATGTGGGCTGATTGATATCAAAGCTATCGTAGGCGCCCTTGTAGTCGAACAGCATTTTGTTGGCATACATGTTTGTTAGTGGAATGCCCAGTTCGTTGGCAACTGGCGCTATCAGGCAATCGAAGCCGCCAGATATGAGATACACCTGTTTGCCATCCGCTTTGAGCTGTGCGATAAAACGCTTTACATTGCGACTCAGTGTGCTGGGGCGCTGCTTGATGAACTCGGCTACCTGCTGCTGCGAGGGGCGAATTATGTTTAGGCGTATCTTGAGTGCGTCCTGGAAGGACATGCTGCCGCCCATTGCCTCTTTGGTGACGCGTGCCACCTCGCTGCCCTTGCCACAGTACTCGGCCAGCTCGTCGATGCCCTCTTCACAGATGACCGTTGAGTCCACATCGAAGCAGACAACATTCGTTTGCTGTATGATCTTTGCTGCCTGCAGCTGCTGCTTTGGAGGCGTTGCCGTGGGCGTGGTGGCTGCTGTGGCCAGTGCCGCATTTAACTGTTTGGCCAGCAATGTTGCTGTTGCTGTCACGTTGTTGCCAGCTGCTGCTGCTGCTGCACAACCGTTAGTTGTGGCACTGGGACGTGCCATGCTAAGAACGGAGCTGCTCATCTTTAGTATGATGGCTAAAAACACGTTGTTATAGTAGCTCTAGTTGTTTCCAAATGACGTAAAAGCTGTGCTGCTCTTACGTTGCGAGATGTTTCTTTGTTTGACGTTGAAATTTTCCGTTGTAAACGTTTTTTCTTTCAGTTTTGTGTATGTATATGTCTATCTATTTTATTTTTTTCTCCACGTATTTTGCACACGCGCGTTTTGTGCTGCGCAGCTGTTTATTGTTTTTGTTTCGGTGTACGATGTTGTTGTTGTGTATCAACTTGACATAGCTTGCTCTTTGAATTTTACTTATTAAATATTTATGTTTGGTATTTAATGATCAAGACACGATCTGAACGCGTTGACTGGCCTTTTTCAACTGATTTTACTCTTGTCGCTGCTCGCCCTTATAAGAAAACTCGAACACTAAACAAACACAAGTGCAGCCGTCGATTTAGTTTACTCGCTCTCAATCTCTCTCTCGCTCTCACTCGCAGCTGACAGACGCATTGTCGCGACGCTGTCCAGAGTGTGTCAGTGTGCGTGTATAGGTGCCGATCATACGATAGCTGCCAATTACAAGTGAGCCTCAGTTTATGATATTGTTGTTGTTGTTGTTGTTGTTGTGTGCTTGCTTGTGTTTTGCCTTTACATTTACATACATTGTTTGACGATAAACAGCTGCCATCGATAGCATTACTGCGCACCGACTTTAGATTATCTACATCAGCTGTCCTAAATCTATGCTTCGAACCTTTGAACTCATCAGTTGGCGCGAGCGAGACGTCTGTGTTTGTTGCTTTAGTAATCAAATATTTAAAGAAAAAAAGCGTCACTTGTTTGTACTAGAACTAGTTTTAACCGGTTCTTCGACCCATTCATGTCTGCTTATGGCTTCTTATCATAAACGAGCCATCAAAACATAGCGAAATTGATTACGAGTGTCGCAGATCGCTCGGCAAATTCGGGTTTTCTGTCTGGCTGATCAAAAAATTTGGAAAAAAAAACCTTGAGCGAGGGAGTTCTTTTTTTTTGTTTTGTGCGTGTTTAGTGCGAAACCGGAATGGTTTTGTCTTATCAACTGATAATGTTTGGTAGAAAAAAACACTATACAGCGCATTTGATGGTCAAGTTGACGGCTAAAAAATGAAAATTTAAACACTTTCTTTTCTACTTTTCTTATAAAAAATATTTATTCATGTGGAAATCAATTTTGTTTACATTAATGAAGTGCATGCAAAGCTCGTGTTGTTTAATGCTGATGCAATTCAGTTTTACGTTTCGTCTTACGTAAAACGTAACGAATAGCTTAGCGATCGCTGCTCATTTGTCTCCCGCTCTTGCACTCTCTCTCTGCCTCTGCCGCTCTTTAAGTAGATAAAAACTAACGTGTGGCGCGTGCAGTGCACACAATAACAAGTAAAAGAAAATGGAATTGCACTCGTTGTGGTTTTTTTTTGTGCTTTATTGCTTCGGCTTCTGCGGTTGTTGTTGTGTTGGGGAATAACAAGTTGTTTTGATCATTGTACGGTTGCGAGGCGTTTTATTGTAAACAACAACAGGCCCGGCTCAGCTCGGCCCGCAACCGCAAATGTATTTCATTGCCAACGATAATGCATTTTGTATGCAGTTTTTGTTTTTGTCCATCGATAACGATAAGTTCCACTGTGACGTTTGCGTGCATATTCGATGCCCAAAAAGCTAATGAGTTTGATTGAACAGAGCCGTTTAGGGAAAACTTTGTTTTAATTGCCCCGTATTGGATCGCCTCCTTGTTGCCTTGGACAACAAACACCTGTCAGAAATTCAACAGCACCGGTTGTTGGGCGTTAAGTTTTTCCCTACCTTGGCAACTTGCTTTACATTTATCGATTGACCTTGTTGCTGCATAAATTTGACTCAAGTCCGCTTTTGGCCAGCTAAAATTCTGTCGTGTCAAAATACAGCCTAGTTTTTTCTTATACACTCTACCCTACACCCTTTATATGCATACATATACATATATACATACACATATTCAAGTAGTTCATATAGAAAATCGTTTATTTATAGTGCCCTTTTGGTCAGCACAGCCTACGTGTGTGACTAAGGTTCGATAATAAAATTGTTGTCGGAAAAAGGCGCTCAGAGTTGTAGTGGGGTAGTTGTAACTGAGAACCCGTCGTTTATTATTTATTGTGTGATATTTAATACACGCCCACAAATAATTAAGCTGCGAAAAAAGGCTCTCTCTCAGACTTGGGGAGAGCAGCTAAAGGGGGCTTGTGTTTTTTTTTGTCAGGCAACGCTTAATCAGGCGATAGACAAAATAATTATAGCGAGACTGAAGGCCGTGGATTTGCTATATATAATTTCATCACGAAACGTGCGAATAATCATCATTCAAAAAAATACATTACATATTTGTGTTTGTGATCTGTCTGTCTGCTTGCTAATTGATTTGTTTTCGATTACAGCAGAAAACTGCAAGTTGTCAAGTGTGTTGTTTCCAAGTGCTATTCTCGCTGATTAACTGTTAAATTATAAAGAGCTTTGATCGCATACAAATTCACAAACATACCACCCTCTCGCTTGCACACGTTAACGCCTGCTGCTTACACGCGATATCAACTCCTTTGCCTGCTCTCACGCTCAGACACAACACACAGAGATGCACAATTCTTGACACATTTATACGAAACATACATACGTACTCACAAGCATTTATATATACATACATATGTGTATGTTTGTGTGTGTATTTAAGACGGATGAGAAATAAGGGGAGCAACATAAAGTTCAGCAAATACCCGCGCCCGCTCCTTATGTGGTCGGACGCTTTTGTTCTTGTTTTCTTTTTTTCTTTAGATCATGCGCTTTGGCTTATAAACAGTTATAAAGCACTTCATGGAAAGACAGTGCAAGAGCGTATAGCAACGTCAACAAGTTTGTTGTTGGACAAATAAACAACAACCAGAACAATGGCAAGGCAGTCGCCTTTGCTGGGGGGCTGACGCTGACATCGTAAACACGTCATTTATGCGCTGGCTGTTGCTTTTGCTGTTGCTATCGCATTTTGACATTCGAACTGCAGTGCAGTTGACGTCGACGCTGACTGCAATTGAGTCAGCTCCCGTTGTTCAACTTTTCCGCTGACAAAACTACTCCTCAAAATAGCAACGGGAAAAGTTTTGCATGTTCTAAAAATGATTACCACGCCCCCAAACCCACCCCTTTCCTTGCAACGATGAAATGTAATTACAAAGGCGCTTATCGTTCTCTATAGTAGCTGCCGGCGTCAGTTCGTTGCACTCGCAAATTAACAATAACTATGGCAGGAGCTGTGTAACCGCAAACTGTCCCACTTCCCGTTCACGTCATGCGTACAATACAGCTCATAATGCAAGTTTAATGACACGATAACACACGCATATCACACAGTTATCGTTATCGTGTCTGAATTGATGATGATTGCACGTTGACCTACCAAATAATAAAAGGTGGGCAGCAGTATTTTGCTGTTATTTATGCAATTTCGCCTGTCAGCACACCTACATGTGGCCCACTGCCAATTTCTGACTGCTGAATCATTCAGCTGCAACAACTATTAGCTAAATTGCATGTGCTTTGATTCCCACACACACCCAAAATGGTTGAGACACAAACAAGCTGATAATCGAATTGAGCTTTGAGCGCGCCTTTTTTTTCATTATTTTTTCTTTGCAATGCTCTATTTAATTGGAATTCTGAATTGCAATTTCAGTTGTTCGAGCAGCATCAATAATGGTGGATTTCCGTTTCGACATTAAACCGCTGTTTCCGCAGCCAATCATCAAAGTGGCATCCAATCTATTGCCGCACACCTTTCGAGGTGATCGGCGTCAGTGCTTGTGAGTATTGAAACTGTACGCGGGCGCTTAAAACATTACCCTCCCAATTCGAATAGTAAGTCAATTAAAACCGTTACGTTTTCCACACTCACACACGCAGAGATGCCACCTCAAAGATGTCCGAGATAATCGATCGCCTTGGCCAGTTATCGGCCGTATCTCAGGGCCTGAACAAGCCGGTGACAACGGCTCAGCGCTTGCGCATGTCGGAGAACCAGACCATTTATCTGCTGGCCGATACTGAAGCGGGTCACAAGTAAGTCAATCACCCCTTCAGGCGCCTTCTCTTTTTTATCGTTCAGTTGATTACTTGCGTTTTATTGCAGCGGCGCTGTTACTGGTTTGCTTAAGGTGGGCACCAAAGATCTCTACCTGTTTGACGAGAAGGGACAGACACGCAAAATGGAGCAATCGCCCTCAATTTTGGACTTTTATGTGCACGAATCGCGTCAACGTGCCGGTCTCGGCAAGCATCTGTTCGAGACCATGTTGCGCGAGGAGCAATGGCTGCCCATCAAGTGCTCAGTGGATCGCCCATCGGAGAAGCTCTTGGCCTTTTTGGGCAAGCATTATGGCCTGGTGCGCACCATTCCACAAGCAAATAACTTTGTGCTTTACGAGGGCTTCTTTGATAATGCGTCAGCACAGAATGGTTCAAGGAACGGACATGCTGATTCACCGCAGCGCACCAAGAATGGCCTGCACATAACAAACAGGTGAGCGTTGCCACTGCGCCTCAAAGGCGGGCCAGTAGGTTAATTAAGGCGTTGCGCCTTGCAGGAAACATTTCACTTGGCTTAGTTGCCCATTTCTTTTGGCCGCCAGCACATTTGCATATCGCACGCAAACATCCGGCCAAAAACTCATTTGTTTTGTTTCATTTGTGTGCTCCTTTTGTTTCTTGCTGTTACTTTCTGTTGCTTTTACTTGTAGGCGTGTGCGATAAAATTGATCGCCTGCGGAAGAACACTTATCGATAAATTCAATTCAAAGAAAAATGTATGCAATTTATTATGTGGTGGCTTGTTGAGTGCTTTTATTTTACATTAATCCATCTGATACGTTTTGCTCAACTTTAGACAAGCTTAATTGGGTTGGCTAATGGTGTTAAATAAAGATTGCAATATATTCAAGTTGAGCAAACGTTTGCAGGTTCAGTAACTAAGTATAATGTTAATTATATGTATGATTAATGTTAACTCTTTTCCATTCACATGTTGCGCCTACTAACGATAATCAACCAACTACCAAAAAAAAAAAAAAAAAAACAAACATCAATCAAACAACAACAAAAAAATATCAAGTCCTAACACACAACTCTTTGGTGCTACATATTTGGGCGATGAGGCTAACAAACGCAATCATCGACGTGGCAGCGGTTCACAGCAGCAGCAGCAGCAACAGCAGCAAACATCGCTGCTGCAGCAAATAACACAGATCTCACCAAATGGACGCTATGGCGCTAAGCGTCCCACATGCAGCATGGCCGAGGTACTCACCCATACCATTTAAATGTACAAGTTTTAACCTCAAGGTCAAGGCCCATTTACAGTTTGAGTGCTATTGACAGTTTGAGTGCAGTTGGCAGCAAGTTTGAATTCATTTGCTGTGAAATCTTAGTATGCTTCTATTTAAGTTTCATGCTCCTTTTGTTCTTACTCTAGGGCGCTATACAAATTGTTTAGTAAACATTCGTTCTCCACACGTTTCACAACCGAATTTGAATTTTTTTTTATTTTCTGGACAAAACATACAAATTATTTCCATTTGCGTATAATATTTTTATAAGTTTTTGATCAAACAAAAGCAAAGATCATAAACAATTTCAACGCGTTTTTTTTTTGCTCTGTCTGTGCCAAAGTTTTACGTGTACTCAATTTATTTCGAATTGTGTAGTTTAATTAATCGAACAAAAGTAAATTCTTATGGATCAAAAACGTGGTAATGCGGCAGCAGCACGCCAAGGTGCCTCCAAGACGAGCGTTGCCGTAAGTTAAATCAAAGTGAATTGTGTTTCGTGTTTTGTGTTTGTGTGTTTTGTGTTTATTTGTGGTGTGTGCTTTGGTTTACAGTCACGCCGTGGAGGCGGAGCAGCAGCAGCAGCAGCAGTTGCCAACACACGCAGAAGCGAGGTCAGCCTGACGCCCAGCCAGGCCCGGCAACATACCGATAATGTAAGTTGTTTGCAATAGCGATGTGCAAATCAATGTAATATGCTTCCTGACAGCCGTTGAAGAGTCCATTGGATGCACTTAGTCGGCTGAATAATCGCCAGGATCCCTTTCAACGTCGCTCTGGGCTGCAGGATGTAGATGATGCCTTCATCACTAACAATGCGTTTGCCCGTCCCTCGCGCTTGCGTAACTCTGGCCTGGATGGTGGCATGGCTATGCAGAATCAAGCTGGCGCAACGCCTGCTGCAGTAACTGCCGTTGCATCGGTACGTGCTGCCTCTGGCCAGGAGCCGCAGGCACAGTTGTTGTACCAACAACAGCAGCCGCCACCACAGTCCCAAGTGCCCATACAGCAGCAACAGCAGCAGCAGCCTCCAGTTGTTGCACAACTACAGCAGCCGCAGCAGCAGCAGCAACAACAACCACAAACGTTGTCACCAAATGCCGTTGTGCCGCAACAGCAAACGTTGACAACGCAGCAACAGCAGCTGCAACAACAATACGCGCAGCAACCGGCTGCTGGTCAGCCCACACGCCATGAACCCTATCAAGGTGGACGTGCTCATGTGCCGCAACAGCCGCCACAGCAGCAGACAACTTATGAAAATCAGAGTGCTGAAGCTCAGGCTCAGGCTCAGCAACAGATGCAACAGCAGCAGCCACAGATGCAGCAGCAGCAGCAGCAGCAACAACAACAGCAGCAGCAGCAACCGCCGGCACCAAAATCGCCACGCAAATATCAACAACAGCAACAGGGCGGCTACGTAACTATTATATATAACGAATTATTGTTCCTTTAATTGCTATCCCACCTCCCATAGCCATCTAGTGGAGCAGCTGTGCCACCGGCTGCCGAAATGTGCACCACTTGCCCCAATTGCCAGACAACGATCTTTTTGGTGCGCACACCTGAGTTGGGCCATGGCGATGCCGGCTTGCCACTGCAATAATCCAAACGACGATCCACAAACAAAATTTCGAGAGGTCTAAATATAAACAATCATAGCAGCAGCGCAAGCTCAGTTATACAACTTGTGTGTATTTAATTTTGGGGTCGCAACTTTCACTGCGGCCTGCCAGCCGTAGTGGGTCAACCCCTATTTGGACTTTTCTTGGGCTGCGTGCCAAGGGGCTGTTTTAAGGGGGCGGCCCATGTGGAATATAAAACTTCGCTTGACACTTGTGCTAGATTCGAGGCGTTAGCTAAAGGGCAGACCAAAATGAGGGGTATGCGCCAACACTGTAAAAACATTTCGTTTCCTGTGTGGTAATGTGTGTAGTTTATTTAAGCGACATGGTTGCTTCTAATAAAGCGATTCATTGAGGTCCTACTGTGTAGTATTTCATTATGCTGGGTGGTGTTTTTTTTTGTTTTTGGCCTAGATCTTTGAGCTATAGTTGTGTATGCATATATATATATTATATTATTTTCGTACTCATCTTTATTCAACCCTCGTGCAGATAATACATGCTGGCAGCGTCAGTTCCAACAAGGGAGGCGGTGGAGGCAGCACAGAATCTAGCAGGTAATCCCTTTAATGGTCCAACAACCCTTGTGTATACGTTCTCATTTCACCCTCACGAACAAAGTACATACATATTTATTATCATTTTGGTTTTATTGTTTATCATTTGTGTTTCTTCTTTTATTTTTGTCTTTTAGAATCAAATAATTACGCATACGCACATACGGCTGCATATTATATTTGCAAAAGAAAAAAACAAAACGATAAACTTAACAAATTGTACAAAGCTTTGTATACTTTATAGAGAATTATTTATAGTTTTGCATAATCATAGTGAATTTACTAGATTTAACTGGGAGAGAAAGATGAAGAAAAGAGGAGGCTGCACTTGCCGCATACCCACGCATACACGCATAACTAAAGACAACACACACACAATCACGCGCGGCACGAATCGAACATGATCGGAACCGTTAAACACACACTCACACACACACATATACACAAAATACCTGATAATTGTGATTACATTTTGTTTTTTGTTTAACTCTCAACATAACTGCATAATTTTTGTATCTTAATTTATTCTTATTTGTCGTGCAATAAACAATAATAAGTTACTTGCTTTTATGTAGTTGCATACATTTTATTTAACAGACTCTGTTAACATTCTTTCTACAGCAATGATATTGCTGAGCTTGCCGCACAAATGCAGCATTTGCAGGCTGTCGATATCGAAGCATATGAGTTGGAGCCGGAGCCGGAAGCCGAGCCAGAACCCGAACCCGAGGAGGTGATTACACCACCAACACCGCCGCGTAAATCGCACACTCCGACTCCGCCCGCAGTGCGTTCACCAGAGGTGGCCGAGAGCATCATTGGTGACAATCGAAAGCCTTTGGCTTTTCAGCTGAGCAAGCAGCATACAGGCATGAAGAATCGCTCCTTTGGCGTGGGCATGGCTGTTATGCCCAGCAATAAGATGGAGTTCAATCAGCCGGAGCGCGAGGATTTCGGTGTGGTCAAAATCAATCGTCCATTGGGCAATGAACTCCCCTCGCCAGGTCAGGACAACACAGATGCCATGTCCACAGTTTCGTCAACTGGCGGCTTGACCGATCAGGGCTACAACGATCTAAAATTCTATCACAATAAGTTGTGGTAAAAAAAGCCATTTAATGCATACTACTCAGATATCAGCATCATTATGCAGGCAATATTTGCTAACAATGTGTTTACATTTTTGTACGTGTCATAAACATAAAATATGCATAACAACAATTAATAAGCAAATAGCAGTTAAGATAATAATTATTATATATTAACAAAACAGACAGACCCTAGAGACAAACACAAACGGTTCCTGTTCGCTTTAGTTCAGTTTTGTTGTACGCTTTGTAATGTTTTTTTTTTGTTTTTGTTTTGTTTGTTTGTTAATTTGTTCATTTGTTACACCCACGCACTATTTCAGCGCAATTAAATGTTAGTCAGCAATAGCAACAATATTAACAGTCTGTAGTTAAATTTAGTTAACAGCCGTCAAGCAATAAAATACTAAAGTTAAAGTATGTAGTATGCGAATTGAATAGTAATCATTAACACTATATGCGTATCTTCCATTGCAGCAAATGCGATTATTATGAGCAGATCTATAGCGAGTATATGCTATAGTTATACGACATACTTAACACATACGAGTTTCTCAAACCAAACTTAATCTATCCTGTAAAACTTAGTCCAAAATAAAGATAACTTTCAATTCTATATATATATATTTATATGTGTATATTTATATTTATGCCAAGCGCAAGCCGCTTGAACTTTTCCATTTCCATTTGTGACACACACAACCAAACATAATTTAAATGGAAATCATCTGCTGTGTATATTAAAGTAGATCTATCGTTCATGTTGTAGCCTATCTAGGGATGATTTGAAGAACGAACCGATGTTTAATGTGCGCCCATATTGCTTTACATATATATAAAGTTGAACCTGCAAAGAGAAATAGATGTGAGCAATTTATATGTAAGGATAACGCATTGGCTCTTACCTGCACAAAGCCTGTGGTAAGGATGATATGATGGGACCATAGCCTTGTGAATTATCGTACAATTCGAATAATGGCGCCGCAACAAGCTTATAATTTTTGGGCACAGCAAAAAGGGCTAGATCACAGAAAACGATAGAGATAGAATTTATGTATGTAGCAGAGAGCATTAGATATTTAAATTAGAAATTATCACATATTATTATTATTGCAATAACTAGATAATTACAATTGGTTATACAGAACAATTTTACATAAAAAAGATTCGCTGTCATAAATATGTATGATTTATATAAAAATTTGTATTAGATTCATTTTGTTTACATTCACAGTTGTTGATACTTCGTTAAACTAAATTACTAGGTTTCGTTCATTATGCACAAAATTACTAATTAAAAGAAATGATACTTAATTGTATTTAGTTAGTGTTTGCATTTTGTGCATCAAACGAAGTCTACTAATTGTGAACAAAATTTCGATTACCATTAAAGAGAAACATTCATTATACATGGTGTAAGTGTCTGCGCGCGAGTGTTGCACAATGGATGATGTCAAGAAACTACTAAACACAAAGTTATAATTGTTGTTACATAAAGGAGTGCTTAAATTACTTTAAGGAACGACTGACTGCCTGCCTAGTCCAGTTGCGTTTGCCATGCACGCAAATCAGCACAACACGCGAGATTTGCGTACATTAACAGACGACAACCAGCAAATTGTTTACAATGCAATTTAACTGCTGACTGCCTGCCCGGTTAATGTAGGCTCAACACATAACAAAGAAAGAGTATCGTGTGTAAGATTGCGCTCTCTGATTTACAGAAATGTCGACATATTTACAAAATTAATACAAGAACAATCAAAAGAATTTCGGAATATGTGCAAAAATATGCCAACAACTCTGAGAGCAACAAATACAATTTCAGAACATGGTTGTTTTTCATTTTTGTACAAAAAATTGAGCTAGTATCGATGAACTAAGAAGTTAAATGTATTCGCCTTGGGCCTTTTTGTGATCTGTTTCTGATTCTTTTCATTTCTGTTTGTTTGCACTCTTGAGATTAGAGCGTTGTGGAAGAGCTCTATGCTTGGTTGGGCAGATGCCAGATGCAGATGTAAGATTACACAACACAACACGGCGCTATTGGAACAGCTCAGGGTACATCGTAACTGGCGTTCCCGTCCGTATCTAAACAGCATTAAAAAGATATGACATGAGGTTTGTTAGCGTAACGGTTTGGCAAATAACTTTACAAGGTTAAATGTGTAAAAAAAGGTATTGTAAATATACTGTTTTTTGGTTTGTTTGGTTTTTTCTTCTTCACGCCATAAATACCTACGCTCTGAACCACACTTTTGGATATCGCAATAGATATTTACCCTTTTCGTGTAATTGTACTAAAAACAATCGTTTGTGCTCCTTTGGTTTGGTTATATGTGGTGGAATGTACGGATATTGTGGTGGCTCAAAATTCGGACGCCACCAATTGCCAATAGTGTCCTCAACAATCCAATCCTGTTTAACGCCATCCTGACGACCCAGCGTCTGCAAAACATATCACATGTATGTATTTAAAAGTGAATGTTTCATATATTTAAGGATACTCACCTCAGACAGCAGACGTTTAAGACCTTCTACTTCATCTTCACCAGCGTTTAGTTCACCGCCTGGCAGCTTGAAAAATGTTGTGCCCAACTGCAGCAGCAATACATGTGGTAGCCCATGCTCATGGACGAGTAGCACTGCTTCCACGGAGCGACGCATACCTATGCGATCAAACTCCTCACGCATTCGTTGAAAACGTGACGGCACTGATGGATCCTTCTCAAAAAGCGGTTCCTTGGTGCCAAATGTGTAGTTGCTTAGTGGGTAACTGCAGTGCAAGTGGAAAGTCGAATTATAAGAGCCATTTAGCCTGCACACTTCTTTTACATACAGTTTGATTGTCCGATTTATAGTCAACGCTTGGTTTGGAGCATACTTTTGCGTACCATTATTACCAATACTGGAATCCGCTTGGCCTTGACTACCCCGTCGTGGCCAGCCAGAACCCGATTTGTTTGAGACTTGTGAAGACGCCATCTTGTTATACACACAATGCCGCTGTGGCTATGAGAAAAACTACAATTTTCCCCGCCAAATTACACTTGGGTACTTAAAATAATCTATAAACACCTCGCACACTTTAAATTCTTATTCAAAAAAACTTTATTAGCGCACAAATAGCATTTAATGCTTGTTTTTTTTCTTAATGTCTTACGCTACTCCTCGGTTGCAAAATTTTACGCCGGTGAAGAATGCAGAATATACAAACCATGTGTACGCACTTTTATATATGCAGACCATGTGTAAACACTGGTTAACAATAAAGGGTCGATCTGGCAGCACCGAAAACTAATTTAAGTAACCTGGTCACTCTAAAAACATTTACATTAGTTTTTTGTTTATGTTGGGAAGTCGTCGGAAAATTCGGCTGTTTTCTATGTGCGGCGCAATGAAAATCTGCTAAAAAGCTAAATATAAAAATCAGCGCAGCGCGCGGCCGTCTGCCGGTGCATTGTTTTGTAAGTGCAGTCAGCAGCAGCATCAGTCGTTTAGGAAAAATTATGTGAAGCAGAAACGCAGTTTTTGTTTGTGTATGTGTATGTACATTGTCATTTTGTATGTGTATTGTGCAATGAAACTGAAAAACCGTTATTATTAATGAAAACAACAGACAATTGAGTTTGCTTTGATGTTTCACATTTTCATGTTTTCTTTCGTTCTTCTCTGACCCCCATCCTGACTTCCTCTCATTCGCAGACAACGATAGCAGTCAACTCCTCCCACTTGTACGTGTGCTTGTGCGGGGTGCGCATTGAAGGGTGTTTAAGTGTGTGTTTTGTGTACGTGTGCCTTTGTGGGAATGTGTTTGTGTGAATATGTTGGTGTGTTTGTGCGTGTACGATAAGACTTGTATTTGAGGACAATTTCTGAATGTAAGTCTCTATGCATGTAAATGTCAAAGGGGCGACAAGTAATATGCAAACACATTAATAACGCCAAAAAAGGTCAAAAGTTAAATTGAAAACAGGACCAAGGCGCCGCAATGCTATAAGACGAAGGCAGCAAGACCAAAAGCGAGAGCGAGTGCTAGTGTTGGTGAGAGTGCACACAATTGGAACAAAGAGAAGAGCACGAAAAACGGCCGGGTGAAAAACCCCGAGCAAGGGTAAGAGCAAGAGCAACAGCAGAGGAAGGCAAAAACAAAAGACTGCTTAAAGCTAACAACAACAATAATAAACATTAAACGAAAATGTCGGCATCCGAGCTTGAAGCTGAAAGTTCCGCACAGGAACAGCACCCACAACAACAACAACAACAGCAACAACATCAAAATGAAAACACATCAAGCAACAACAACAACAGCACTGCCAATGATGCTGAAGCATCTAACTATAGCGGGGAATTGGATGAAACCATTGATTCGCTAACATCAACCAACAACTACGGCAACAATATGGACCACCATATGCAGCAGCAGAAACAGCAACAACAACAAATGGATCAGCAAGGCGATCTGGGAGTGGGAATGACAATGATGCAATCATCGCCACCACCACACAGCTATCGACACTCGCGGGCATATCGACACTTTAAGAACCCGCCACAGCCGCACATGTGCATACGCACCACAACAGAAACTGGCGAGGAGCTGTTTATCAATGTACTTAGCTGGACTCGCATTGTTATACCCCAGGAGCCCAGTGATCCCATACCCTTGTATGGCGGCATGCGTGTATGTTACCAATGTCAATATTTAAGTCAATTCAGTTAAGTTATAAATATTTTCTTTTCAGGTTCCGCCTGGTAGTCCTCGAAGTCCACCAATTGTGTTTGCTGTTATGGCCAATCCTGAGGTGCTCAAAGATTCTGGACGCCATAGCAAGGATCCAGAGGAACGACGTGCTATGGTTGAGCTTATGTGCGACTTTGTCGAGGCTATGAATCCCGGCGTAAAACTAGTCAGGTGCGTTTTTGAATTTTTGTTTAATTCCTTAGCAATTTAAAACTTCTGTGATCTACAGAAATGCCATCATACTCAAGGACCGTGACATTTCGGGCGAACTTAAAGACGTCTGGAATGCTGTGCAAGCGCAGCGGGATCGGGAGCGTGAAGAGCAAATGTTGCAACAGCGCCAACAGCAGCACTATCAAAACATTACCACACAACAAATGTTTCCCAAATCACCAGATGCGGCGCGTGCAGGCAGTTCGACAACACCATCAAATGCAGCTGAGATCGGCTTACCGCCAGCTTACAATGCGGATCTGATGCCGGCGGAACACGCTAATGGTATTACACTGGCCGTATTTGCACAGCAGCTGGACAACAAAGTGGCCAGTGAGCAGCTGGAAGAGCAGCAGCACCACCAACAGGAACAACAATTGGTGAACAATGAAACAGCGCCAGGAGAGTCGTTCATAGACCAAACGGATGCGGGTGACGTAATCAATGGCATTAGTGGTCCTCCACTTGCTGCGGAGAACCAAATGACGACAGAGCAACGCACTCCAGAAGCAGAGAGCAAATCAACTGCATCCACTGCTACCAATGGCAGCAGTACGCCCTCTAATGCACAAACAACCAATACGCCAGCAGCTGCTGCTTCTGCAGCTATAGCTCAGCCCATCGCCACGCCTCCTGCACCCATAGTAACGCCCACCCCAGCAGCGCCGGCAAAGAAGGAAAAGCTCGGTGGCTTTTTACCCAACGGTTGCATTTTCCCGCGTTTCAAAAACAACAAGCACAAGGATAAGGATAGCAATCACAAGGAGAGCAAAAGCAAAGAGAAAACGCTACTAAATGCGCTGAAGAAGAGCAAGGAGAAGAAGGTGGCGCCCAGCGAGCAAACACCCAGTGACAAAGCGGCTGACAATGGCACCACACAGTACGAGAAGAACTGCATCAATAATCTCGAGTGCGAGGTGCAGAAACTCGATCTAAATAGCAGCAACAATGATAACAATATGTTCATTAAACTGAAAGTGGCGCCCAGTGCAACGTCAGCCGCGGCCGCTGCGGCCAAGTAGTTAAGTGTAAGAAGTATAACAAATACAAATACAAAAGAGCAACAACAATTTTGGTAAGTAAGTAAGAAAGGTTAAAGAGTATCGATAAACGAAAAGCGAAACGACTAGACAGAGAAAACCTACCCAAAACTAGCACTTCACACTAGCACCTAGGCGTATTTAGAGTCGTGGACGTTTAGCATATACAAGATTTATATAGTATATATGTTTATATATATATACAATTACATATACACAGTTGTATCAGTCAATTTTTGAAAGCAAATCGACAGACTCCCCAAATGCGAATGCAAAAGTTAAAAAATATAATATATACATCTGATAAAAGTTGTGCCATGCTCCATTCAAACTTAACATACATACACACATTTATACAAATATACATACATGAGTATATAGAGCCGTATAATACCCAATCGTCTGGGTCATTGTCGTCAATAGTTTCATACAGAATTCTTCCCCGGCATACGTAACGTAACGTGAAATCAAGAAATAAAGTATTTATATATGTATACATATAGTTCAATATTTGTATGTTTCGCATACAGTTTGCCTTATATACAAACCAAAAGAGAGAGACATAAAATGAAATAAGAACAACACTTAGCAAATCTTGCAAATCTTTAAATAAGATCATCCATCTAAACCATGGCAATCCAAACGAAACTCATGCGCCAAAAGTATCATCCACATAGTGTTCTTGTTGTCTTGTGTTGTTTAACTCTGGGAGTAAATACCACCTGGAAAAACTTGGTCAATAACACCTTTACATCTAATCACAGTATGGGTTACCTGTACATAACAACATCAGTATCATCAATAGTTATAATTTGAACAACTGTCCCCTCACCTAAAATAGTAGTTATATTTGCTTTTGTTTCACGACATGAAGTCGTATCGACCAAGGCTAATGATTTTAGTGAAATGATACCAGAATTGCAGTCATAAGCTGTAAGGCCTGATAAGCTGTCAAGAGAATTCCCTTTATTTACTTGTTTATATTTTTCACAAAAGAACAATACACATAGAAAACTCAGCACTGGACACACTGCACCACTCACTAAACATCTACTAATTAGACTATGCTAACTCTTTTAGCTAACTTTACACTTCACTTAGCTCATCAACGTACGTACATAAATACTAACATACTACATACAAAAAGAAAAACAAAAAAATAATAATAACGAACTTCATAATGAAAAAGTATTACGAATTTTTCCTGTACCACGCTCAAATGATCTCCACGAATATTGAAGTTGAATATCGATGGCTCGAGTGAACGACGCAGGCTCTATAAAGTACCTTTTGTACCTTGGTATGACTATATCAAATGGTATAATCTATAAGACGCTATTTTATTTGTTTGTTTATACTCCTTGTTTCAATCAACGTTTTTTTTCTATATATTTGTTTTGTTGCAATCTTTACTTTAGTCATTACATAAAACAGTTCCAACTATAACAATGACCTGAAACGAGTTCTTGGCATCATTTAAATCAATCAAAACTATTACAAATCAGAGTTTATATATTTGTTATCGTATTTTTTATTCAATATTTATTTATACGTCGTTCGCAGCACTCGAGTGAGATAATTTCAACTTCAAAACTCAACCATTTCCGAATAAACCACAAATTCAAATCAAATCACTCAAAAAACCAACAACAATTAACATAAAATGAAACTGCAACAAGTGCAAAACTCAATATTGGACTGATTATAGCTGCCATATATAGATAACATACATATGTGTATGTATTAAACGAGTATACGGGTAATTCAACATACATATGTATGCATTTATAATGATCGCTTTTCATTCACGAAACGAAATTCAATTGTGATTCATTTGAAAATCAAATTTTTTTACCTTTATTTTTAATCATTGAAAACTATTTTCAACATTTTAAAGCATTTAGTACACACCGAAAAAAATTGTATACTGAATAAAATCGAATTTTGATTGTCAAAGTTATTGAAAAACATACATCTTTGGCATGCCGAAGATTTAAACACTCTTGCAACATTTTATTGGATAACTTAACAAGCAAAGTGAACTTCAATTTAACGCAACACCTAAAAGCATGCAACACATTTATTTATTAAACTCTTAAAACGCCACACTCTTGTGCCATAGAACATGGCATTGCAAACGATAAATGAGAGCTAAATATATATCTAAAATCAAAAGTAAATTCGTTTAGTGCATATTAAGTTAAATTACAATTTTATGTTTCTGTGAGTTAAAGTTAAATTAACATAGAAACCTAAAGCATTAATCCATTTATTAATTAACATTAATGTTAGTTTTTAACTGGTTGTACATGCAGCAAAAATATGATTCGTGTAAATTAGTTTTAAATAGACACACGACAACATCAAAAAAAAAAACCCATCACATTAATTTAGATTGAAAAACCTAACTTAAGTTAAAAGTCTTGCAACTGAAGAGCAAAGCGAAAGCAATAATTTTACTTAAAAAGCAGCTAAATAATATATATATATATATTTAAAAATGAGAAACTGAAGATGCGTTTAAATGTAAATGTAAATTCAACAACAAAGTGTATAACAAAAAGAGCGAAAACAACAAAATATTAACAACTAAAACGTTTAGAATAACAAGAAACAAACAATTATACAAGTGGAAAACAAAACCAAAAGCCACATTTTATATATATGTATATGTAATAATAAAACGAACGTATTTGAGAAATGTAATAGCTGCTGATTTTATTTATATATCATCGAATAAATATTTAGAGATACGCTATTTCTATTTATGTACGTAGGCTAACATCTAACACATCAACTAAACCAAGGAATCTCTCTCTATTCATCCTTGTTGTTGATGGAGCGCAGATGCTCCAGCTCCTCACGCTCCGCCTTGTTGCGCAACAGCGGCACATTGTAGTCGAAGGCATAGAAGAAGCCCTTGGGCTCACCAGTCTCCTCTGGTCCGGGCACATAAGGCTTCTCCTCATGCACATACTGGCGGGTCTCAGCCTCGCTGGGCTGATAGCTACCCTCGCCCGTCTGGTACTCAGCTGCATAGGGATCAGGATTGTGACCAGCGGCGGCAGCGAGCTCACCCCACAGCTTAAAGTGCTCCTCTTCGGCCTTCAGCACAGCTGGCGTTTTGGTGGCAGGCTGTTTCAAATGTGCTGGTCGATTGTCCTCCACGTGGAAGCCACTCTTGTCGGCATAGTAGGTGGCAATGAAGTCGCGACCATGTGGTTGCACATACTTGTAGGAGCCGCTGACGGTGCCAGCCTCATCACGTTTCTCGTTCTTGCCCTGGTTCCAGTCCTTGTAGCCATACACATACTGTCCCAGACCATCCTGACCATGATACTGATGCGCATCGTAGTGTTCCTCCACATAATCCTCGGGATGCTCAATCACACGACCCATATACACAAACTGACCCTTCTCATTGCGTGCCTCGGGCAACGGATTCTCGCCCGTCTTTGGTGCAAACTCAATCTCATTGACGCCACGCAATTGTGCACTGTTCAAATACTGTTGCGCCTCCTCTGGCGTAATGTTGATCTTAAATATGTTCTCGGCGCTGGCACAGCTGACCTGTTAGACAATAAAAGTGCGTGGGTAAGTAAATTTGGCTATAATATAATGCCACGCTGCACAGCATTTGATAAACTATAATCTTGCTGACGTTGATCATAATGATAATAGATAAATGATGTCATTACGGATGACTTCCTCGAGGCCACAATGTACACAAAGTTACGTTGAATATATTTTTAGTTAAATACAAATAATTAGTATTTGCACTTTGCCAGTCACATTTGACATTTTTACAACCCGGATTTATAATTGTTTAGATCTATAGATGTCTGATCGTTATACAATGATCTTAAATTGTTCCAAATTCATATGCAAATGAAATGCTTAGCACAAAACAAACACACAAAATCACCATAAAAAAGGCTTTTTTTTTGACTACTAACCAGCAAAAATGCGGCTAAAATGAAACACTTCATGTTGAACTTCGTTGTTCACTGTATGTTTTGTATATATTGTATATTGTATAATGAACACTGTTCTGCTGCTGGCGATCTACTAATAACTAAATAACTTAAGGCAACGCTTTTATACTAACTTTGCTACGTATTTTGCATAAAATTAGCAACCGAACGTTGAATGAAGATGTGCGCCGCTGCTGTCCGGTTTCTTACTCAGCAGCGTCAGCAGCAGAAACAGCAGCATCCGATTCGAACAACAACATTAGCTATATAACAATTTGAAGTTCATCATTTGAACGTCTCTGCTCAAATTCACACTTCTCACGCGTTTAAGATGCTCGCATCATTAACTGTATGTATGTATGTTTGTATGTGAGCACTCGAATGCTCAATTAGTTATTAAATAATATTTTTTTGTATATTTTTACTTATCTATTTGTTTTATGTATTTTGTAGAATATTTCGTTGGCTTTACAGGCACCCGCAAAGTGTCTGTCGCACTTTAAGTGGCATTTGGTGAGCTTCCCTGCTGCTGTCAGTTATCTCACAGATCTTTATGATACCCTATAAAACATATGGCTAAAGGTTAGTTAGTATAGCCATAAATTGTTTGGTGAGTATGTAATGCAACCTTTAAGAAAGTTTTTAGAGACGACATGCCAAAGTCTTTACTTTAAATATGAACCTTAATAACTTAACGTTTATATTAGATCGAAGATTTAAAACTGGTTCAGTTGGTGACAAGATAATAAACCTGCTTAACTTTGGATAAACGCTCTTATAATACATTTAAAAATTGGGTAACACATGGTCGAGTATTCTAGACTGATGGCAGTGTTAGCAATTGTTGTTTGTTTGTTGCCAATGGGCAGTGATTTATTTATAATTAAACATATTTTGAACACTTCCATCAATTTTTCACTTCTAATTAATGCAAAATGTATAGCTTTCAGCTTTGGGTTTGGGTTTCCTGTAGAGACGTCACTTGCTCAGCGGAAGTTTTCTGTTAAAGTCCGTTTGTTTATGCATAATTAGATGGTATGAATGGGTAATCATATCTCTAGGTGCACTATCAAATGTCAATTCAAGTGGGCAATACGATAAAACGTATGTGTAATTCCGCAAGTTTGTTGCCTAAGTCTTTAGTGAAGCAACATTCAGAATTAATTGTATTTGTTTCAATTTTTGGGATTTGCAGATCGTGAAAGGGCTTAGCATTCAGCTGTCTGCCTAACTGCGCAGTTGCTTAATTACAATTAGAAAATTATAGTGCTGTTTAAATAATAGTTAAGCTGCACGCTTTATCAAGACTCGAAGCCTGACGATTGTTACAACATTCTAAGTGTTTTAAGTTGACCGTTAAAGCATATCCAAATTGCCACCTCATCAGCGAAGCTGATTACATGAACATTATTGACCATAAATAATATTAATTTCGTATTTTTAGACTTTTTTGTTATGTGTTGTCACATTTCATAGACGCAAATGGCGTCTTTCTGGCTTTTGCGTTCTGTTCTGTTGAATTTCATTAGTGGCAAAGGTTCTCAATATTTTATGATTCACCAACAGGTTAACACACATTTGAAGTTGGCAACAACATAACAATCAATGCGCAGCAAGACAGCTAAACTTAATTTATGTTATTAAGTTAAAATAACTTTGTATTTTTCGGCTTTTAACTAGCTTGGGATTCTTGCAATTATTGGAATTTACGTTGAGTAGACCACAAATGCAAATAAACGCAAATTTGTTCCATGTTTATGGCGAATTTCTACGAATCATACTAACACGTGTAATTCGTATACTTTTATATAAAAATGCTGTAAATATGTTTGTTGTTTTTTTGTTATTATTGGCGATGATGCAAAAGTCTAAATAAAAACGCAGACCTAATTTTTAAAAGCCGGTTTTTGCAACTTTTGGGTGTGTTATTTAAATAAGTCTGTATTATAATAATGCCGTTTTATTGAATTCTGTATTATGATTGACGAGCTGATTTAACATGACCAAAACCTTAAGTCAACCAAATAAACGCTTAGAACCAAACAAAATAGCCAACACTTTCACTAGCCACAACCGCAGCACAATATTACGTATACGCAAATGGCAACAATTGATATAACTTTTGGATACACCGAAATGTATAACAGTAAATGAACAAATAACTCGAACTTCAATGCAAATAAGTAACTCAAACATTAAGCAAATTTCCAAAAGCATACTGAGAGCGCCGAGCGAAATGACCGAGCTAAAATGTTGGCCAGGTGCCCAACAGTTAAGCAAACAAAACAAAGCCAAATGGGCTCCAAAGCAAACAGCACTCAATTACACACACACACACACAAACAGGGCACAAAGAAAGAAAGAAAGAAAAAAACGCAGCAGTTGAAATAAGCGCGAGAGACAAAGTTAAGGCATAATCAGTGCAATACCAAACGACTGCCAGATCGGAGCTGTCAGCCAGACAAGTTTTTGCAAACAAACATAATCCAACTAACTTAATGACTCACTTAAAAATGCAGCTGAACTCAGCATTAATGCTGCTGTGGCTGCTGCAATTGTTGCTGCTTTCGCCGGTTTTCGAAGCTGCCGCCTTGCCGCTTGCAACAGAAGAAATTGGCTATCTGGAGTTGAAGCCAAATGGCACATTAATACTACAGCACGCATCCAATCAAAGTGGCGGCAATTTGGAGAATCTGCTGCTGTTGCGCAGCGTGCTGCAAGCTTTAAGGCTGCAACCCGGCGAAGGACAGGGCAAGCTAAATATCAAGATCTCTGGCGATGGTGAGGAGCACAAGTTTCCACCCATACTGGAGAACATTATACAACGCATACAAACCTATTTCTCCATCTATCGCTATACGGATACCAGTCGACCCATACGCAAAGATGAGCTAACCACAATACAGCCAGCGCAAACATTGGATGTTAGCACCAAAATAGCTAAAGATACAAAGGCAAGTGCAGTTGTCAATCAACTGAATTTCTAAATAGTTGTGGGCGTGGATTAGTTTATATTGTTATCATGTTATTATATTTTAAATATTATTAATTATGTGTATTTATTTGTTTGATATTTATTTTGGTATTTAGTTAAGTGAACGATTGCAAATAAAAGACACGCTCTGCGCCAATTGTAAATGTAACGTGAGTTACGCCCACAATTTGACCAGCTTAATGGCTGGGCACGTCTCCAATGGGTTACTTGGTATGCGTCGCCTAGTGTGGGGCACAATTAATGCTGAGCTCCGTGTAATATGCGCAATATTTTTATGCTGCTGGGGAATTACTGAAACGCGTTAACATTGCATAATTCCAAACGGAATCCTAAAGACTTTTGGGGTCAGGGTGTTTTGAAATAATGAGCATGAGCCGAAGCAAGTTCTGGTTAGATATTTATTATGAACCGTAACTCTTACTTGTTTTACAGTAAGAGTTTTTTTCGCAACTTAATCTTGAAAAGTACAGTTTGACCTCTGACGGCCTTAAACTTCTCGAGTACATTAAAGCACATTCTTTCTACTTACATAATTTATAATATAAATGTACTTTTTCTGTATATATTTCATTTATCAGATGCATTTCTAAATGAGAAATTCTTTTGGATTCTTGCTAGCTTGCAAGTTCGCACGTTGCACTTACCCTTGCCTGGGAATGCAGCAGACATGAACTTTATATATGTATGTATAGTACAGCTGTTCAAGTTCGTATGCAAGTTCGTTGCCCAAGTCTTTTGTTTTTTTTTTATGGTTTAGCCCATTCCACGCAGAAAATAATTCGTGCATTAAAAGACGAAACTGTTTTTTTTTACATTTTACATTCACTTTTTTTTTATTGTTCTGTTTTACTTTTTCAATTGTTATGGTTATGAATATAATGAATGAATGATGATGATGATGATGATTATGAACGTGTTCTCGACGCTGTTCGCTATGAATGAACGTTTATGCATGTAGATGTTTCTGTTTCATGATTTTCGTTGTGTGTTTTATATATTATTTTGTGTGTGCAGTTTTCTATATTTATTATGTTGTTTTATTTTATTTTTTTTTTTATATATTCTTGTTGCCTTTTCTTGCTGTTTTGTTAATTATTGTCGGAAAATGCGAAAATTGTTTGCACGCAATGTATCTCTGTGACTAATGTTAGTAAACTAAATGTTATAACCCACGTAGCCTGGTCAAAAATAAAACCCTAGGCACGAAACAGATCGAGTTGTAGAATACCAAAGTTACCCATAGATTATGTATGTGTTTGTTTGTGTTCGTTTGTTTCTTGTGTTTGTTGTTTTGATGCGTTATGGAGTACTGTAATGTGTTCGGTGATGTTTGTTTTGTGTAAGGGGCTTAGGCCTCTACTGCTTTTGGGATGGCCTCAATGGCTGGATGAGCTTCCAGAGGTTGCGATTGTGGCTGCGGTTCAGGAATGGCTGCTTCAACGGGAATGGGTATGGTCTTAATCTGTGGCTCCTCTTCAACCAGTTTGGCTAGTTACGAAAATAAATAGTTAAATAACCATGAACCAAATGTAATTTCAGCTACTTACGTTCCGGCTGAATAGACTCCTTGGGGGTCTCTTTGATGGGCTCCGGGCTGGGCTCCTTGATGGCTTCCTTGATAAGAACTGGTGCCAGCTCCTGGATGGGTTCCTCTTGGCTAGCCTCCTTCCTTGCCTCGACGCTGGGCTCTTTTCTGGCCTCCACAATTGGCTGCTTGACGACCTCTATGGTGGGCTCTTTGACGGCCTCCACGCTGGGCTCTTTAACGGCCTCCACAATGGGTTGTGGAATTGCTTCAATACTTGATTCCTTTCTGGCCTCGGCAATGGGCTCCTTAACAGCCTCCTTGATCGATTTGATGGCCTCCTTGGTGGTTTCCTGAATAACCTTGATGGCCTCCTTTTCAATTTCGATTACGGGCAACTCCTCTTTAATGGCATTACTCTCCTCCAATTGACGTCCAGCAATCTCAGCCTTAAGCTCTTTCAGCTCACTGGCCTCAATGGCTGCAGGAATAACGGCCTGGGCCAGCTGCTCCAATGGCTGCTCCAAAGGTTGTTCCAATGGCTGCTCCAGCTTCTGTTCCTTAAGCAGTGGCTGTGGCTCTGGCAGCTCAGGGGCCAGCTCTGGGGTTGCCTTCTCCTCAGCAATCAGTTTGGGGGCTTCTTGAATTGGTGCCTCCTCAGTTTGAATGCTACGTGCACGTATGGCTGAGATGGGCCACGAGTAGACTGGAGTATGGACGACATCGACAACGGGAGTATGGTAGACCTGGGGCAGGCTGTAGAAGTGACGCGCCTCGGTGGCAGTCAACAGTGGTTGGGTATTGGCTGGTGTCTCAATCAGTTGATCGCTTTTCAGCTTCTGTTGCTCCTCCTGCTTATTGCTCGAGTCTTGGCTTGGGAAAAAGCCAGGGAAGAAGCCAGCGCCGGCAGCAGCTGCAGCAGCAGCCGCCTCTCCGAACTGTCCAGTTACAACCTGAACACCCTGTTGTGCCTGTTGCTGAATTTCATTGATGTTCTGAGGGAAGCCTTCACCCTGACGGCCACCGGCACGGCCAGTTTCGGTAACGGTTGGCACCACCGATGCAGCTGCGCCAGCTGGCACATAGACAATGGTCTCCTCGTGATGCGGTCCAGAGACACGAGCCAACGGCGACAAGCCATGAACGTAACGCAACGCTGGCTCCAGATGCACCTGAGCCTGTGGTGTCACGATGACAATATGCTGGGCAGGCTCCACAACTGGCTGCAGTGGATTCGCCTGACTGCCCACTGCCAGCAGGCAGAACAGCGCAAAGATGAACATTATGCTAAGAGAAGAGGGTAGAAGGGAAGGGGTACAGTGAAGAGGTATAGATAAATAGCAAAAGACATTTGTATGCTCCTTGGCCATGTTCGGGCATTAACTGCTGCAAACTGGTATACGCTATTTATAGTTGGCCAACCAAAGTCCATTCTAAATTTAACATTATAATTGCTATGCAGACTGTGTGTGTGTGTGTGTGTAAGCCACAGGATGCGCACTATTAACCGGTTTGTCTGTTTGATTGGCTCTTGGAAAACCTCTGAAGCAGCCAATTCTGGTGTACATATAAAAAAAGGTACAAAGACTTGCAGCAATGCAGACAGACAACACAATTGGCAAAGCCAAGTTCTTGGCCAAAGCTGTTTTGATTGCACTTTGGTGTACTTTGGTTGAAGCTAATAACTGGTTTTCCTCCGATCATATCAGAGGGCATCTGATTCCCCCTAGCCACATTCTATTTTAAGTTTTTCCCCCTACTTCCAGGCATTTATAAAAGCAATTTGGTTTCTCCAGCGTTTAGAACTTGCCATCGCTGAGGGCAGCTTAAAAAGGCAACTGGAAATGCTTAGGGCGTGTTTTTTCTTTCTGTAAACTGCAATTTATGGTTGTAAATTTAATTGCTGTGATTTTTATGGCAATTGCATAGAAAAACAACTATTTGTGGAAGAACAAAGTAAACTTTTCCAACAAGAGGTTTTTTGTTTAGTTGGGCAAAGCAATACTATATTTTCTATTTTTCTATTTTTCTTTATTAGAATAAGATAACGAATGATACTTCAGAAAAAAAACTAAAAGCGATAGGAAGTACCAAAAGCGCTATAGGAAGCTTCATTCTACTATAATTCGATTACAATATAACAAAAAAAAACATTACTCTAAACAAAGGCAAAAGATTTGTTTTATACTTAACAACAAAAAAATATTAAAGAGTATTAACAGCATTCTAAAGACTTATATAAATTATTGAAGATTAATTATTCACTTTGCTGTATTTTAAATTAAAAACGGTATATTTCAAATTGGCTATCAACTCACGAAAAGTTAGTTTAAAAATTAACATCTTATGGCTCTAATTTAGTTTATCTCAACCCATATCTATTAGGGAAATGATTATTATTTTATTTAAACTTCAGCTTAAAATCAAATAAATATATAGTTTAACTAAATATTTTTGTTAAACATTTGAATCATATTCTTTTTTATCGAGTAATATTGCTTTCTTCTTTGAATAAACTCAAAAATTCATTATCTTTATTAATAATTAATTTAACTTAATACTTAGCAAATCAATTTAGCCAAACTTTAGGCAAGTTCTTACATCAATAACAAAGATCTCTAGTCAACTAAATTACTTTTGTTGCCTTAGTAAATGGTTCTTTAGGTTTATGGCAAACATGTCATAAATGCCATCATAAAATAGTTTAACAACTTATTTTCGCTTTTCTACGCCTACTGTGCTAAATTCACTAACATGGCTTTCTAAACGCATAACGAGCAAATGCTTAGAGAGCTTAACAGCACGAAGTGGACATAAAACCACAATAAATTAAGATAGCTTACCTTATGACAGCTGGTGTTGAATGCTGGTTCTGTATGCTTTTGCTTCTTAGACTTTCGAAAAAAACTCTTCACTTGAATCCGGCACAAACAAATTACTTATGTATGAGAAACGATCACAAAGAGATGCTTGAACTTGGCACAAATATTCAACTAGACTTGATGATTAAGTATGTTGGTTCTACGCTTCAAAGCTGCAGAGTAGTCTTCGTCTTCAGTCTTGACACGGCGACCACTTCAAGGAAACTGGTGGCCAATGCTGGCTGCCATGGGCCTTTTATAATGTGCCTGCGCTAACTGACCTAGCGCAAGAACAAAGAGAACCAGAACCAGTGGAAGACTACCAAGCTGGAAAACAAGCTGAAGAACAACGCTGAAAATGTTGCAGCTTCCATGGCCTGGTCGAAAGAAGGGTGGGGGGACAAAGGAGAGAGAGAGAGGTGCATATGATGACCAAAAGGAGCACACGCAAAGCAGCAAAGCAGGCGGCAAATGACCAAAGTTGGCTAAGCAAAAGCGACAACAACAACAATAACAAGCACTTATACACACTTATATACATTCACACTCATTATGCACTTGCAGAGGGTTCTGGTTTCGAAGGCAGATAGCAGACAACACAGCTACCAGGTTCCATCCAGCTTGGTTGCCTGCTTGCTTTTAGCTGCAGCAGATGGTCAACGTTGATGTTGGTGTACGTGTCTCTTTTTGGTTTTGGTCTTCGTCTTGGTCAAGTTCTTTTGCTCTGGTCTGTTCTGTTCTGTGGTGTTCTTGTCTGAGTTTGTTAAACCTGGCGTTGTAATAGAAGTCAAGCGCTGCACAGCAACCACATTGACAGCCACTCACGATCAACATGGAAGCCCTGGCATTGGCCATGGCTAGCAAAACTGGGAAACTGGTTCAGGTGCAAATTGAATACATTGTCCATTGCTGGCCGTCAATTCTAAACCCACTCTGCACACTCGCATACCGCCGCTTGCTCCATTGGCTAGATTTATTTTTATGTTTGCCTGCACCGCCTGCTGGCGGAAAAGATTAATCAAGATTTGCACATGCTTGCGCGCACTTATATCTTATATCAACTCCTTCTACCTTAACGTGTTCGTCCATTACCTTTTTGTACAGAGTATTTTAAGACTTTAACGAATACGAAGGATACGTCCGCAAACATGGTCAAGTATTATGGCAACATGTTCTCTCGATATGCATTAATTGCCTATTTGTTATGTAGCTTAAAAGCTACTTGCATTGATTGATCTGAGGCTACTTTATCTTATAGCTTCTGTTCTATTTATAAGTTGACATGTAAGTAGCTAATAATACCCCTTCTAGCTAGGGTATGCAATCTTCTGCTCACTGAAGCTGCTTTTAGCTATTCTTTCTTGTAACCTTTTTTTCATTTTAGCCCAAGCTTTGTATACAATTTATTTCGTTCTTAAATATAATCACAGCCCGTAGCTATAGATATGCAACTCTGCAGTTTGTGCCCCCCCGTTGCTGCCGCTTGCTGCGCCTGCTGGCAGGCTACACTAAATTTATACAAATGCATCGGAAATAAACACCATCAGCTAGCATTGGCAGCAACACCAGGGCCAACACCAATAAGTTCAATGACCATGTTGTCCATTAAATAAATTTGATACGCATAGTTTTATTGGCAATTTGATGTAGACAGTAAATTTCATGCTCTCTCCAACTCTCCCACTCTCCTACTGATAATGCAGGCGTCGTTTTGGCGCAGCTCGTATAACGATCGGATTGGATTGGGACTTGGCATGGGCTTGGGCTTGCATGGCTCTGGCTGCATACTCCTCGGCAATGGCAATGCGCCACTTTTCGACCAAGTCCGAACCAGCACCTGGACGAGATGGCACGTCACGTGTGCGGGGAAAGTTGGACATGGACAGTGGTGCATCGCTGTAGTCGTAATCATCACCAGCAAGACCACTGGCAGTATTGGGTGTCTTGATCACAAGCTGATTGCGAGATGGCAGCGTTATGCTAAATGCTGCTGCTTCTTCGGGTGTTACGCCAGCGATGGCCGTTGCTTTGGGTGAGGCCACTGCCAGACCATTGCGTCCCGAGAGAGCAATGGCATTGGGTTTCGAGGAGGCAACGCCGCCTTCGCCAGCAATGGAGAGACCTAAAGCAAGAAGATGTAATAAATTGATATAACGCTTTGGATTCTTTACACTTACCCACGGGCTTGGCTTCAGCCACTGCTGCATCTTTCTTGGGTGTCATTATGGCAACGCTGTCATTGACATCCTCATAGGGATCGTCGTTGTTGGGTGGTATTATGTCCTCAGGCGATAGCTGCTGTTCGGTTACCTCCTCGAGTTTTTGTTCATCAATCTTCTGATCCGCTGGATTATTGGCCTCCAAGCCCAGATTCAATGGCTGTTTCTGTGCTGTGCCAAACAGTTCCGGCTGCAACAGCACACTAAAGTCCTTAATCTGTCCGGTTTGTTGGAGCAGCGCCAAAGCGGTGGCTGCCTGACCCAGCTCCAGCAAACTATTTGCATAGATTTTGTTGTCCTCGGCGCTAAAGGCACCCTTGCGCTTGGCCAGCTCCTGTATGGCCACCAGACGAGCAGCTGCCTCCTGGATGCGATTGAAATTGCTGCCGCTAGCAGATACTGTAATGCTGCCAGTGCTGCTGGTTCCACTATCATCGGCTACTGCTGAGATGCCAGCTGCCGAAATGGTTATGGTGTCATCTGTATCCCGTGGAATGCCTCGTAGTTGCGGCTGCTGTACAATACTGCTCCGAACAGTGCCATCCTGCTGTGGACGCAGCAATAGCAGCTGGCCATTAAGGCCGCCATAGTAGGGCAGCTGTTCCTCGAAGATCAGCGGACCTGATCTGTGTCTAGGGTTTATAGAGTGGTGGGGTTATAGTTGCCTGTACATATTTGGAGTGGTGGATATAGAGAGAAAAGCATGGAATAGCAAATGGGTGGCAACAAGTTTCTACAGGAAGATTAGATATTGCTACAAGAAGGCTGGAAATGTACAAAGCTTGGATAGTTTACTACAACTTTATTTACAACTAGAGATGAGAAAGGAACACATTACTAAACTACTTAAGCAGACGGCAGCTGCAGGTGCCTCAATTATATAAGTCAAGTTCCAAATCGGCCGCTGCATGTGCCTTACCACCAACGCCAGCGATGGCCACGGACTCCGGATTAAAGTACACATTGGTGGGCACACCTTTTTTCAGAAGCGCTCTAGAAATGGGAATGGAAATGGCAGTGCCTCCATTACCAACTACTGCCTTGGAGTGTGGCTCCAGTACCAATGCTGCCTGCTTGCGTCCCTGTATGGCCCTTGCCTGGGCGGGCCTGTATGGCAAAAAGTAGTTGCCAAAGGGTATTTGTGGAAAATTCTTGGAGCTGCTGCTTGTGCGTCCAGTGGCTTCCACTTTAACTGGTGTTTGCAGCTTTGCTGGCTTCTTTAAGTGTTGACGTCTATGTGTGGCTTTGCTGCTGCTGGATATAACATGTTTGCCAGGGATGGAAACAATATCCTCTATCACGTAATTTGAATTAATGCGACTGACTGCTGCTCTAAGACGTTGATCGCTCTTAAGATCGTCGTTGGTTTGTGGCTTGGCTTGTAGTTTTTGCAATGTTTCTATTGTGTCTTCGAGTGATTCAGCGTCAGCTTCCACTTTTTCAGCGGTGGTTGGCTTAGCTGTGCTTGTGGTTGTTGTACTGGGTGAAGCAGTAGCTAATCCAACAGATGGCGACACATATGCAAGCGGTAGAGTGTATGTGGCGTAGTGTGGTGAGTTTAGTACAAAGAGGTTACCATGCGTGCTCGACCTCAAAGCGCCATATGGCGTCAGGACTGCAAGCTCAGGTTGGGCAGCCTGCTTGCCGCGATCAGCTGCAGGAGTCTCTGTGAGTTTCTCAGGCTGTGGCTGTGGCTGTGGCTGTGACGAAAAGTATGCGCCATATGGTGTTTGGTTATTTGCAGGTTGTGCAGCGACTAACTTCTCTGCTATCTGCTGCTGTGTGGAAGAGGGCGCCACATAGTTCACAAATGGCTGCAGCGGCCAAGTCTCAAAGCTTGTGGTTTGCCAGTAACTATTCGCACTTGATTTGAACAGGTAATTAGGATAGTTGAATGGACAGGAAAGGAGATGGATAACATAGGGAAAGTAAGAAAGTTAAGGATAGCAGTTAGTCTCATAATAATAATATATACAGCTCATAAATGGGATTAGTTCAAAAGCTTGCGTTACAAATTAGTGCATACTATTTAGTTGTTTTTTTGTGAGTGTGTTAGTTGGCGATGCATAATAACGTTTATATGCAAAACTCTACTATATACAGATGAATACATATGAAAGCAATGCACAAATTACAAATACAAACATTTATTACCAATACTTATTCGCTATACAAAAATACTAACAGTCGTTACGTTTAAAATCAAACATAGCCACAACTTTCAACTTTCTGGCAGCTCTAAAAATCAATAACCGATTAATTCTATTGTGCGTTGAGTTATCGAGCGCTTTTGTTCTTTAGGGCTGTCATTATTTTCAAGCTGGGCATTTAAGATAGTGACTTAAATTCCTCCTCCACGTCATCGTCAACAGCTGACGATTCACCTGTGGGCGGAGCGTAGTAAACAGTGGGACCGGTAGCCACCACTTTGCCCTCACGTGGAAAACTTTTTGCACTCACATCTGTGCGTTGCAGTGCATCCTTAAGATCCACATTGGCAGGTATGGAAATAACTTTGGCCCCAGGACCAGCTATGGTCAGGCTGCGTGGATGTGTCAGGGCATATCCACCGGGTCCCACAATTGCTGTGCCTCCACTGCCAGCCGTTGCCACACCACCTGGCCCAGCAATAGCAATGCCTCCTTTTCGCACCTTCAAACGCTGTATTATAATGCCTCCCTCACGCAGCGCCTGTTGCTGTGTTCCCTGTTGAGCGGTTGCCACTGTGCCAATGGTGCTCACCAAGTTTTGGTTCTTGTGCCTAAACAAATGTTTCTCTGCAGCAGCGCTGCTATCCTGTTCCGCCGCAGTGTTCTCCAATTGCTCAACTGTATCCATATCACTGCCATCACCACCACCTTCCTTCTCGTCATCCCACCTATAATCGTCCTGCAGCGAATCGCTATGTTTAGGTGGCTGCAGTGGCGGACTCTGCAAGATTGCCGGTTGTTGGCCAGTCATTGCTCCGGGCATGGGAATGGGTGTTTGGAACGGCATCTTAAATATGTTTTGAAAGGCATTCTTTATTGCTGTTGCCGTTTGATTCTGCATCTGGGCTAGATTGACATTGGGCACACGGAACACGTTTAAACGATTGGGATTTGGCAGCAAACCACCAGCTGGTGGCAATGTGGATATTTGCTCCGAGCTAAAATGACTAGGTGCTGAGGTAACCGCTTCTTTTGGCTTAGTGGTGCTGCTGATTCTCTTACGATTCACTTGTGCAGTTGAAGCAACCACGGCGGGAATGCGTTGTGGCTGTGTTTGTGGTCTACTCGTTTGCCTTTCACGCGAATCCATAAAAGATTCCTTGCTGCCACTGGGTTTTCTAGTGGTTGCAGTCGTGGTGCTTGTGGTGCCACGCTTTGGCGTGCCATCATCATTCAAAGCCAGCTCCCTGGGCAAAAAGAATAGATGATATTTGGGCGAGGTCTTGGTCTGCTTCTTTTTCTGTTTCTCATGCATTGCTTTGGCCTTGCCGTAGAAACTGTCCACATCGCCAATGATTTTGTAGCCCTTGACGCGATACTCCTGAGGTGCCTTCTCCCTTAAGTACTGCTCCTTGTTTAACTTGTACAGATGCACTGGAATAACAAAGTGTGCAGGCAACTGTTTGGCCTCCTGTTCGCTGTTGGGCTTGGGCAGCTGGACACGATTGGGCTTGAAGTAAAGTTGCTGCTGCTCGGGCATAACATTCCTGGTTAGCTTGACGGCGCGTATGGATGGCTCCAGTAGTGTTTGTCCCATGCTGCCCGAGAAATGATGTTGCTGGGCATGGAAGGGCTGTTGTGCGGGCTTGGGAAACAGATATTGACTTGAGTCGAGTATGGGCGGCAGCTTTGGCTGATCGGGCCTCTTCTTCACATAGCCAAAGGCCTCGTTCACCTTGGCTATTTGCTCGAGAATGCGCTTGGCCTCGTCCGCTTTGTCGGACGTTGGCGGCGCCACATTCGGATCAAACTCTTCGGGAAATTTGACCAGCCTTTGCTTTTGTATTCTGCAAACGAAAGTTTTTGTTGTTTTTTTGGGTTTGTTTTTGGTCTTTTGGTATTTGGTGTGATTAGTAAACTAATGCAGTTGGTATTAATTAAAAGTTATGTTAAATATTCTAATATGCTGATGAGTGGCTTAGTTACAGGTTTATTTTAAAATATGTTTAGTCACAATAATAGCAGGCGCGTGCTTCAAATTCTACTTTTGGCGAGCATAAGAGATGGCAGGGCAAGGCATGTTGTTAATAGAACTTTCTTATAGAGTGTATACTTACTCGATGGCATCTGCATTCTGGCCGGCTACCAAAGAGGCCAGCAAAAGTGTTGACAGCTGTAAAAGAAAAGAATATTTTTATTATTATTATTATTATAATAAGATTGCGGTCAAGCATTTGCTAAGCTTCAGCTGAAAAGTGAGAGCCAAGCCCATTTAGCAATCATATTTTCAGGCTTTTCACTTATCAAGAACCAGAACCAAACAGAAAAAAATAAAAAAAACTAATCAAAGCTCATACTTAGCAAATATTTGCCTGGTTGCTTCTTTCGCAAAATCAATATTGACGCAACCATATCTGTTGGCTCGACCGTTAGCTTGTCACCCGCTAAAGCCAACCACTCGACCGTCTGTCAAAAGCCGCAATGTCACTAAGCTTTAGAGTTCCACGCAACGTTGCCTCGCTGTGCCGTGTCATTGACCCAGCGACAAACATTCTCAGCAGCTACGCCTAAGCGTTCAGTTCGGACAAAAAAAAAAAAAAACCAAAACGAGCTCTGGACCAGCTGTGAAGATTTTGTATTTTGTATTTGCAAGTTGACTTGCATTTCGACTGTCTGCTGTTTGATTTCCAATGCGAGAGAGAAAGATGTATTTGCTACAGCTTTCTTTTGTTCTGGTTTATTTATTATACATATTTGGCAGAGCTGTTTATTCTGGGTGTGTTTCAACCATATGTAAACTGGGTTAATGCTACCCATACAATGCTGTCTGTATAAAAAGAGAGAATAGCCCAAAATGCAAATGAATGAGTAGAGTTCTCAAGTTTCTAGTTAATTAAGAGCTGCAACAACGCAGCTGGACTGGTGCTAACAAACATGTTAACTAAGCTTAGATTGGTTAATGATCGAGCCCTCAAGGGTCCATTGATTAATGTTGTGTAATACGAATGCCAAAATATTTTTATAGCTCTCCTAGTGCACACCCACTTTTACGAAACTATAACTGGGAGTGGTATTCTTCTCAGAAAGTCGAGAGGAGAACCTTATTTTATGGGCAACAGTTGAGCAGCCTACACATGCCCATTTTACGTTTATGGCATATTGATTTTTATAAATATTCATCACGAAGAAATAATTAAGTTTATACATTTTTAGGCTTTTCATTTGATTATTAAATATTCTTATTGTTGTACTTTAAAGTTGTTATGCCAGCAAGCGGACGCTGACGCATTTGTACTTCCAAAGGCGTGTTTCCTATTGAAACCCAAAAAGATTATAAATAATGCAGCGCATAGCTGACAAAGCCTGAATGAAGTGCGTGTCATAAAGACGTGTTAATTGATTTTCACTTTTCATTACAATACAATACGTTTTGTTCAAGAATTTAATAATGTATGGAGCTTACAGTTCTTTGACTACAAAGTGTATAAAATTTAGCTTGAATTTCAGCTTTTGGTCAATTATTAAATTGATTTTTGATGAGCTTTATAAATCTGGATTTACATATGGGCCAACTTAAAATTCAGGCTAATTTGTCAGCCAACAAATATGGCGAAACAAATCAGAGAGGAAAAGAACCAATTTGCGTCGTAGTGAAAGTTTGAGCTACACACTGAACGTAAAAGCCAAATTAAATACGAAAGACTTAAGGCACGAACTTGCGCCAGTTAATGACTTCAACGGCATGCAGAAGCTAAAAAAGCAGCCAACGCCAGCCGCTAATAAATGATTAATTGCGGTCACACACACTCCATTCCAACCAAATAAAAGTAAACTAGTTTTGCTCTTAGCCTTACATTAAATAAGTAGAATTTTTTTTGGTTTATTTTACTTACAACAAGGAAACGCATTTTTGTGCGTAATATTCTGTGATAATATTTTTCGTTGTCAACGCTGCTTGCGGTCTAGCCTTGAGATATGTATATCCTTGAACTGCGAACGAGAGACAAAAAAGCACTATTTTTATCACGCGTTAAATCGCAGGAACAGCAACACACACAGCGCACACACACACGCACACAATCCTGATGAGTTTTAATTAAAATATAACTGTCTCTTTTATGTGTGCTGGTATAAATGTTACTTCAGGAGTCACAGAACACGCACACGCACCGAACACTTGACGCACCTCTAGAACCCAACCAGGCAACGACTGAAGATGAACTGATTCGTGCCCGAGCCCAGCGTGGCGGTTTTATAACATTTTCATTAGCAATGCAAAGCAACAACGACAGCGAAGACAGCGACAGCAAAGAAATGTCCAACCTGACCCAAGCAGGGCAGTTGTAAACGCCAGAAAGAGCAAGCAAACAAGCGTGTGTGAGAGCGTTATAAAGTAAGAGTTGGTTTTGCTTAAGAGAAATACACACAGAGTAGCTAGTTTATTTTTGGGGGCACGTACGCAGATACCTTGGTCTCTGGACTCTTATCACTTGGCGGGCATCTAGTGTTTTTTTTTTCCAGCACTCTCTCAGCTTTAAGCTGGCCAAAACCCACCCAAAATTGACATTCATGGATCAGTTTGACTGATTAAAATCATGTTGCTATTAGATGAGCATAACTTAATCACGTTTTCTTGCACAGTTTTTGGTATAGTTTTTATTAGCTGGGAACCCTTGTTGACAAAGCTACTGCTCTGCAGAGCTTTGACGTTGATTAATTAATTGTTTGCTTCGATTGAGTAAGCAGCATCTGCTGAAACATTTGCGCTGACAATTGAAGCGGGAACAGACCAAACCGAAAGACTTAAGACACGAACGCGTGTGGGTAGCACCCAAAAAATAGGTATATAGACGCTTAGCGTAGCAAATTGGCTTGACGGTGCGAAAACGAATGTTAATTGAAACATGACATAAGCCAATGAAAGCTATTAGAATCAAATCATAAATAAAAGACTTAAGACACGAACTCGATGAATGAACCGACTCGCTCAAAAATTTATATTTATATTTAGCCTACTTTTGAGTATGTAGCACATGTTAGAAAGTTCTGTATCCTCACAACAGATTCCATATCAGCTTTCAGAACCTATTAAGTTTGACTGCAGCTTAAGCAGATTATGTTCCTTAAATATTTACTGGAACACTCAACTACAAAAGTTAACCAAGAGCATTCTTATAAGTTCAGTTATGCTATGATTACTATTCATTGGCATTTGTATGCCTATTTTTAGCATTCCTTTTGCTAGTGCAACTGCAACTATGATGGTTGTTTTATTAATACTATGCTTTAGGGTGGCAATATCAGTAGCAAGCACGTGGAAATCAATAAAAGTGCCACAAGATTTATGATTTCAAGTTAGTTAATGGTCAGACGATTGCAGAGGCGCATACAAAATAAACAGCGTAAAAAACCAAAACAGTCAGCAATGATGAAGGCACACTTTGAATGGCATTAAATCGAAAGACGGCAAATCGATGAGGCAGCAGTTACAACGGGTAGGCCAGGCATGTGCCAAAGAGGTTCAGCAGAATTCGAAAAACCTTGAAACCTATTTATAATATAAAAAAAAAACACACACACACTAGCAGACACACAGAACTGGGACTGTGATTGAGGCTTTGGATAAGTTGGAGTATTGCTGCCTAGGCTTGTGACCTTCACTGGGTGCATAAGGAGTATCAGAACCAAGTCAGAATCAAGCTGAAACCGTTGTTTAAAGCAGATAACTGGATCTCACTTCATCTCTGTTTCGCTTACACAAACTGCCCGGCTGGCATTGTTTTTGTTCTTTTTTGTTCTTTTTTGTGAGCTTTTGCACTATAATAAAAATGTTAATGCAAGGCATTACTTATGCAATTATGGCAACCCAATTATGCAGTTGTTCTCAAGTTCCCAAGCCAAGTCAAGCTTAAATAAAGTGTGGCCTACACAAACACTATCATTTCAGTTGAGAACTTAAGCCCTGAGAAATGGCTCTTAACATGAGCGAAAGAGAGTCAAATTGGTGTCAACTGGTTTATTTTTGTGTACTTATAATAAATCCAGTATTTAGAAGAAAGTTGTCGTTAAAAACTTCTTAAACATATTTTATTACCAACAAATTAAATGAAACGCAGTGAAACTTTTTGTTAGCCATGAAAATGTTGCAGCAATCATTTGAATAATTTACCTCAAAATACCATAAACTTATTATTTATTAGCCTCAGTTTTGATATGGGTTTTTATTTAAGTTTAGTTTGCACTGTTTTCTTATTTAGGCCACGCCACGGTCGCCAAGGCTTAACATTTAATACCAAATTATTTGGCAACTTCGGGCACGCTTCATACATTTAAAATTTTAGACACACACTTGTGCCCCCTTCCTGCATAGGAAACGAAAACCACAACAACCGTTTCAATGGGATGCACCTGCCAGGCAGCATAAACAATTCGGTCATTTGTTAACTGTTTTGTTTCAACAACAACAACAGCTCGAATATTTAGTGTTTAGCAAATCAATTAGGCATTATAAAATGCATAAATCGTTCAAGTTATGCGGATAAGCCACGCGCCACGATTATTCATTTGTTTAAATTGGATTTATGTTGTTATTGCCAAAATGTTTCAATCGTTTTCAACTGTTGAAACTTGCTCAATAAATGAACTATTTGAATCTTTTTACGTTTATCTACTTTAAACTTGAGTTAATCTTGAGAATCACCATTTAGTTGGGCTAACAAATCACGTAACTAGTTTAGGACACTAAGGAAGCCTTTAAATAACAAACAAAAGTTCAGAGAACTGACAATTGCATTTGTTTTTTATTATCTACAAGAAATAAACGCAATAACTATGCATATTGTTGCGATTGTTGTTCCGTTGTTGGCTTGGCCAAATTGCCGCCCATGACCACGAAGCCAATGCCAGCGCCAGCCTTATAGCTCAACTCATGATAGCCAGCGGCATCGTAGTACGAATACTTGCCCAGCACAATGCCAGATTCATCCGTGTGCTGCCTATGCGACATGTGTTGTGTGCTAAAATCAATATTATGCCTTGCTGCAGCTGGCACTGACTGGACTTCTTCTTCTTGTTGGTGTTGTTGTGGTGCATGTGGAGTCCAATTATAGTTATTGCGACTACGGAAAGGCCAATGATTCGATTGTAGTTCATAATTGGGTGACAAATCGTTGGCTTGCTGCTGTTGCTGTTGCCGTTGATGTCCATCTGTGTTGTAGGAGTACTTAACACCATTTAACTCCATATACACCTGTGCACCTTGGACCAAAGACAAGAAACACCAGCAACACCAGAGCAGCAAATCCATTCGAAGGCACTGCATCTTAAAGACTGAAAGTGCAAACCTGCCATAACTTTGTTTATATAGCGTATAAGCAATTGTTGCTGCAAACCACAAATCTGTGGTATGATAATTAATGTCAACCATCATTGGAAAAAATACACATGGTATGTATATTTAGCATAAATAGTATTACAGTTACACAGTTGGGCAACCGCAGTCAAACATGTTGGGCAACCGCAGCGGTTGACATCGTTTTCAGTTACATCACTTATATATACGATAGCTACAACTAGGAATCGCTAGTGCTCTCTGGAGGCAGCCAGCTCAGCAATCTCATCCTGACGCAATGCCTCCGATGGCGACAATGTAATGCGACCGCCCAGCGGCAATATATCTATGTTCTGTACATGGGCACGTACACTTTGACCCGGCGGCAGACTCACATACCATTTGCCCACATTCTTGATGACCGTTGAGTCGCGATGTCGTTGGACCCACTCACGATCCCGATCGATCTCCAGTATGCGATGATTGGCTGTTACCAATGGTGGCAACGAACTGCCCACGTCATCGTCATTCAGATTGTAGTTGTCACCGGGTCCACTAGCAGAGCTTGTGCCGCCCGTGGGTGGCAAATAGTCAAGGCTGCCAACTGGCTCAGCAGAAGAGGCGGCACCACCACGGCGACTACCTCCTTCGCCAGAGCCACTAGCTCCACCACCAGTGAATCTATTTCTATTTCGTGTCCCACTGGCATTCGAACCAGGTCGTATGCTACCACGGTTCCTACCACCAGAACCGGAAGCTCCCCCTCCACCGTCTCCAGCGCCAGCACCTCCTACACCACCACCTCCGCCATCGTAGCGAGTGCTGCCACGCTGTGAACTGCCCGCCGCATAGCCACGTCGATCTTCTTTCCCTCTGGGCGGTGTTGCGTTGCCCCCAGAGCTGCTGCCAAGGCCATTATCATCACCGTCAGACGGAAAGTCTTCATTGCCCAAATCTCCAGCATCATCATCGTTGCCTCCACCAGCGGGCTTAAGATAATCTGTGGCACCCCCACTGCCACCAGCTCGTCCTCTTCCACCACCGCCACTTCCGCCACTCGCTCCTCCTCCGCCACTACCACCACCCCTTAATCCGCCTCCGCCACCACCTCCTCCTCCGCCACTACCACCACCTCTTAATCCGCCTCCGCCTCCACCACCCGACCCACTTGCTGCACCCGATCCCACAGCAGAACCACTGCCGCCACCACCACCCAAACTACCACCCGCTCCTCTACCAAAATCATTTGCCAATCGAAAATCCGTATCGCTCAATCGAAAATCCGCCACAGAGGGATTTATGTGAGTGCCGGGTCCAATGCGATTATTCACCACTCGATAACCAATGCCAGCGCCCGCTATATACTCCACAGTACGCTGAACGCCTTTGTCGTCCAGAAAGGAGTAAGTACCACGCACTAATCCATCTGAGGCGCGACTCTCAGCTCGCCGATGATCCGGACCAGCTGCAATGAGCTTGTAAGTGCCACCGGGACCACGTTGCAAAGACATCTTGCCGCGCGTCTTGGGTGGCGCCCTGTACAATGGACCAGAGTAGAGCACACTGGCGGGATTGTCAGGCACAGCGTTAGAGATCTCGAAGCCAGTACCAGCTCCAGCTGCATAACGCACACTGTGCCGCTCGCCCACATCGTCCAGGTAAGAGTAGAGACCTAGAATACAAAAGTGGTCAAAATGTTTACCAGAAGCTTCCAATACTCAACTCACCCCGTATTCTATTGGTGGCATCATTCTCCTCACTGCGTGATTGATCCGGTGTGCGATAGCTAAAGCTGTACGAGGGATCATCATAGGGATCGGCCAAGGGATCATCGGGACTGCCACGTGGTAGTACCGGATACTGTGCCAAACTCATTTTCCGATGTATTTTCGGTCCATTCGCACGAAATCTGTGGTTGATAATAACAGGTAACGCTATGATTAACGTTGGGAACTTAGTGCTATCGGATTGAATAACTTTAATCAGCGAATGCTGCTGCCTGCCAAAATCGTTCGCTTGCTCCCATAAGCAGTACAATTCTAATGTTATCTAATTGATCTCGCACGTCATAAGTTGGCGATAAACACTGGGAAAAATTAAAGTCCTTAAGTTTAAAACCAGATATTTAAATTGAGTAAATACTAACAATTGATGTACTTCAGGTCCTAAACAAGTTTCTTTACACAGAACCGCATTTTTCTTTCAGTGTATTGCCACATCTGATCTTCGCTCGATTTCATTCAAACTTAAGCGAGTCTTATCGAACGCTGTGCATCTTAATGAACTTTTCGAGTGCTATGTTTCACTTACAAATTTGTTAACAACTTTTTTCTGTACGTTTTCCCAACTACCGGAGATTGCAAAAAACAACAATAATAACAACAGTGGCGAAAAAATCCAAAACAAACGTTTAGGCAACAAAAAACTCATTCAATTTGTTTGTGTTAGAACTGTTGCGACTTCAACTTTGACTGTGATTTCCCTTTGCCACCGTTCGCCCGGCGCAACGCTTCAGTGGCGCCCAAGAGGCCTGTCGTATTGCTGATATATGAGCTCGCCGGAAGGCGGACCGAACAGTTAACTCCATTTGCTACCGCACTTTAGTTAACTATGTGGCAGCTACTACCTTTTCCTTCACAGCGATCAACACAAGCGCCTCTCTTTACTCACCCACGTGGTCCGGCTGTATAGACGGTCTCTTCGATTTGGCCGCTCGCTGGACTACGCGAACCATAACGACCTCGCACTATGTTGTCTGGAGTACCCGAGGCGCTATGATAGTAGCCACCAATGTCATCATTTGCATGTCTATCCAACAAGTAATTGCGTTTTGGTCATGCGTGTGAGGAAGAGACAGAAAGACAAAGAGCAAGAAACCGTTAGTCAGCAGAGTTGGATGATGGATTTTCGAGGGGGGGCGCCACATGGCGTATGCGTGTTTTTAGCATTGTTGCCATTGCAAAATGATGGCAATTTAAAAAAGGTGTTAAAAGTGGTTAAAGGAGCCAGAGCGTGATGCCATTTGCTACTACTTGATTAAATGATTTGTTTGGTTGTTATTTAAATAAAACATACACACAACAAAAAATATGATTCAAATGTGTTCGACCAGTAAACAGCAAAGTTAAGGTAACAAAATAGAATCATCAATTAATTTAGTTTTATTTCTTATGCTTGAACTCTTGTTTAGTTAACGCTTGGCTGACTCAATTCAGTATTGAAATAAGTATTTAAAACTTGATAGCTTGAGCTTAAAGGGCACAAATTTAAAGCAGTTCTTTTTTAAGTTTATTTATTTTAATTATTTTTTAACGCCATCCATAGTTTTATGTTATTTGTTTAAGATATTATTAAAACAATGTCCTTTTTGTATAGTCTAAATACCATATTTTTATTTTTTGGGTACTTGATATTTATACTTTCACACTTCAAGCTTTTGGGTATACCGAAATCGAAATGATCCATCCGCATTGATGGTGTTATATTCAATTTCTGCTAGTGCAGGATCAGCAATAAAGGCTAAGATGCTGCCTAGAAAGCAAAACAAATGCCACATTTCCATAAATTCTCAATTTAAATGCAATGCAACAGTTGCTATTTAAGCCAATTAAAGGCGCATCCTGCACAGACACAGGATTTGTTAGTGGCAACAATAAAACTCGATGTTGCAGTTGCAGTTGCACTATTTATGCGACTATCTCAAAAGGCAGAGGAAAAGCGATGTAAAGCTAGCGGCAAGAACAACGCGGCGTTGGCGACTGAATGCGCCAGAGCGTTAGACCTTCGTATTTAAATACGATTCTCAGGCGAGTCAGCGAACGGTGGCCAGCGTTTGAGCGTTACAGCTTTAGCTCGTGCTCGGCTCGGCTAACACAAGCAGCAGCTGCCACTTGTCTCACCTGACCACCCACCAAAGTGGTGGCAGCCACGAAGATAAAACAACAACAGCAACAACAACAAAATTTTTTGTGTGCAAATTGCGTTACAAGAAATGTTCCAAGTGGGCAAAGAGCGGCTGACGAGGGGCTGAAGCTGGGCAGTTGTACTGTGGCAGCTGAGAGAATTTGTTCTAATGATGGACACGCAAGTGACTGTTGTTGTTGTTCTGGCCAACATATAGATGCTTGTTGCAAGCCAGAAGTTAAGAGCTGTAGCTCCTTGTTCAGTAAATTGCGAACAAACAACAGGACAGAAAAGTCGTGGATAGTTTTTCTTCAGCAACAACAAGAACCACAGCAGTAGCAGCTGTCTGTCAATTAGTTGAAGTTATTTTTCTTTTTTTGTTCTTGTTGTTCTTGTCGTCGTGTTGTTGTTAAACTTGGCTTCCTGTTGCAGTTGCAGCTCTTGCCCCATTGTTGACAATTTCTGCCAGCTGCAATTTCTAAGCGCGTGATCTATGCCAAAACCAATTGTTGTGCATTGAACTTAGCTTTTTGACTTTGGATTATTTTCAATATGGCACGCCGAGAACCGTTAGTTGTTTCAATCCCGTCATAAGCTATTAGCCATTATGAATTTGTTGCGCCCCCGGAGTCTAGGTCAGTGTCTTAGCTGCAATTTACGTCTTGGCCGCGCTCTATGCATTATGCAATTAAAGGTAATTACGCGATAAAGAAAAAGAAGGATGGAGTTGCTTTTAACATTGAATACACAGTCCGCCACAGTTTCCGCCTAGGATGTGGCGGCCGAAAACAGTTTTGCCAAACCTTTTTAATGAGCATAATTAGCGAGTGCCGACCACAGGCCGACACCAAGCTGTTATTGGCCATTGTTCTTGGCTTAAAAGAAATATGTCAAACATTATGATTTTGAACCTTAGAACAGAGCTAGAACGAATGACTCAGAGCACAAACTTGGCTCAATCGCTTGGCTGCTCATGATTTACTGACCCAGCCCAGAAACGTACGTATGTTTTATGATCATAATAACAATCTTGATTAGAGTTTACCTATGTTTATGTTATATGTTTAATATGCTCATTTGTTATGCGGAAGAATGTCTTCGTTTTAGTTTTATTCAACGATTGTGCAATCAAATGGAGCCATTGCCAAAAGCTACAATTTGTTTCAGGCCTGTCAATCAAATGTGAAATGTGAGCCGAAACTATGGAATTGAAACAACGACGCCACTGTACAGTTAGGTTGTATGTGTGTGTAAGGACAAGTTTTGGAGGCAACTGCACGCATGTGGGAAATGTGCAACCAGTTGTTTGTAATTGTTGTTGCTGCTGCCACAGCGGCAACTATTGCCATTGAACCACATAACCATAGAGCAAAACTGGAAATTCATATGCGTTTTCACTGCCACACAGCGACAAAATCGGAGACGGGGGAGGAAGGCTAACGTATCGTTATCGACAATCCTGGCTTTTGCCATTTGAATGAAAATGAAAAGTGAAAATGCTTTCGTTTTCATTTTACAACATTTTGCCAGCCATTCCACGGACAGTGGCCAATGTAATCGGTTCGCAACGTGTGCATCAATCAAAAAAAAGATGAGAATTACACAACTTGTGCATATTTTATGTGTTATCACATCGATAAATGCTCTCAAATATATCATACGTTATGAGACAAAGAAGGCGCGCTGCTTGAATCCACCAAGAACTGCAAGGCGGGTGGAGTCGGTCATTGGAGATTGTCAGGAAGAGGTCAAGAATAAGCTAGTAACAGGTAAGTGGCCAAAACGAATCAAAAGTGCAGCAATGCAAACGAAATCCATTTGATCACTTAAGAAGCGTACGAGATACTCAAGGAGCAGGTGTCGGAGGTTCAGCCACCTCTAAATCCCCACGATGACAGTGTGGAGCTTATCGAATCCCTCGAATGGCCGCCAGTGCATGGAGATGTTTTGCTGGAACAGCCACCAAATGAGGCGCCACACAATTCCAGTCACTATGATTACATTGTTTTTGATGAACCTGAGCCCAGGCGTCGCATGGCGCGCTTAGTGCGTAGCATCAAACGTCTGGATGTGACAACGGCGGGCATCTATCATCCCACTCTGGTGCCGCTGGAAGATAAACGCATTGCGGGCGTAAGTAACAGAGTAAACTTAATCTACAGCTAATCTCTTTACGTTTTCCAAATCTTTTGACGCGCAATTAAGTTCAATGACAGCCGCATGGCAGACGTTGCCACAAAACGTTGCCATTGATTTGGCGTGTACAATTATAAAATTAACACCGCCGCCCAACGCCCGTGCTCCCCGCCTTTGTCCACGCCCATTCAAAAGTCAGGGTTGTTGTTATTGCGAGACAATTGAAAGAAAAGCGCAGTCGCAGATTTGTATTCGAGTTTTTTTTTCACACACAACAGCATTCTGAGTTTTAGTGCTGAAAAGTACATTTTATGGTTTGCCTTTAATACACATTAACTGCTTTTTATGCATCAGCAAATTGAATGCTTGCTAACATCATAAATATGTTGTTTGCTTGTGTTTTTTTCTGAATATATTTTCTTATTTTTGTTTTTTTAGTGTCTGCTGCACTGCGTCTATGCTAGGAATAACGCCATCGACAAGAAAGGTTGGCCCACGTTAGATGGCTTGGTGGACTTTTACTCGGAGGGTGTTCATGAGCATGGCTTCTTCATGGCCACATTGCGTTCGGTGAATCTCTGCTTGAGGGCCATGTCCAATAAATATAAAGTTAATCGCAAGGAGTTACCAAAGAAGGGCGAAAGCTGTGATTTGGCGTTTGATGTCTTTGACTGCATTTCTGATCAAATAACGGGCTATTGCTTGGACCAATATAGCAGATATTAACTTGTGCTAGAGTATATAATAATAACAAAAGTATTTATTTTAAAATTTGTTAAATGAAAACTCAGTGAGTTGTGCTAGCGCCATCTACTATAAGTATTTGGAGTTATTCATAATGTTGCGGCAAGCTGTTAGCAGATGGCGCTGCTGTACACAGATGTTTGGGTCACATCGTTGGTTTGGTATTAAATCGATATTATGCAGTCAGTAAAATATTCTTAAACTGTTACGGTCACACTGGGCCGCGAGTTGGAACGCGAGTTGTTTGGAATTGGAGTGTACGAGAAAAAGTAATAATTTTTTAATAAAAATAAGGTGCAAATAATGGTGCTTATAAGTGTTATTCAGTACTACAGACAGTGCTTTTGTATTAGCGTTATTTGTTAGATATTTGTGCTGCAAATAGTATTGAAAATAGTTACAAAATTTCCCATCTTGCAATTGAGGTCAAATTCGTGGAATAACTGTGAAACTACAACTTCAATAAGTTTTTTGTAAGAAGCGCGAAAATCTAAATAAACAGCTTCAATTCTTAATCGCAATTGCATTATTGCAGCTTTAATAACAATTTTCCTTGGCCCTCAATAAGAGTGCTTATATAATGCAAGTGGGCGTCTGTCTAATGCGCCTGCGCCTGCCAAAATATAGAAAAGTGAAATATCTCAATTCAATGATGTTGCGGCTAAGGCTGCTGCTACCGGCCCAACTACGTCACATGCTTTTCTCAATTTTTCGGTGAACATTGCAATGATGACGCAATTCTATTAAGTGCCGCGTGTGCTTTTCGTGCCAGTGAATCATACAAAAAATGCGTGCGTTGTTATTGTTGTTGCTGTCAGTTAGGGGTAAAGAGCGACCGCATTGCTGCGGTATATTTTTTGTCGTACTGAGAAAGTTTCATAAGTTGTTGCTGCGATGCGCAAGTATGCTGTGACTGTGACTCAAGCAACAGGTCGCACTCCTGTGAAAGAGAGGAAGCACAGCGAAGGCACAGACACCGCAACTGCACAACTCTATCTGTTGCTCCTCAATGAACGCACGCGGTCTCCCATGCGCGTGTGTAGGTGTATGTGTGTGTGTGTGTTTTTCACTTGAATTGAAGTTGTTTTTGCATGTGCGCTTGCTGCTTTTTCCGTAGTCTCCACTGCACATTTTTCTGTGGCATTTTAGGGGGCTCGTCTAGTCTCCACTTGCGGTTGCAGATGCAGTTAGCCTATCAGCTGGTTTGTGACTTGGCTAAATGGATTTTTGGCAATTTCCAATGAGAGTCTTACACTCAATTTTAAATGACCACCTGATAAATGGCGCGTGTTTGAACTTGGAATTTGTATTGATTAGCCAGTGCAAAAAAAAATAATAATGATATATATAAATCAAGTATGTATGTTTGTTTGAGCACAGTGCTGAATCATTTGCCTGCATAATAAAAGTATGGTATGGGCGGCATAATTAAGACGGCCAGCAGTATGACGAAAAACATTTTTTAAGTATTTGACGGACTTTGACATGATTGTAAACAAAGTCTCCAACTACAATATACCAACACACTGGCACATAAGGCTGATAAGTGAAAAATGCAGAGATACAGAAAGAGAGAGGAGAGTGTGATAATTGTTATCAGTTTGCGCTTGGCCCCTTTTCCTCAAAACGCACATATGGAATGTAAATACATATGTATCTATGTATATCCATCTGTGTTACATTTGGCGTTGTCATGTGCTTTTTTATCGCACATTTCTGTTTTTCTCAGCTCTCCGCAACAAAAACAACAAAAAAAAAAGCCAAATTCGATTTCTAAAATTGTTTGTCTTATATTTTGTTTTATTTTACTCTCATCGCCGCTGCACACACACGCACACACACATACAAACAGTGAAACAGTTCGGGGTCGGGTAATCTTTCGGCTGCTCTGAGCCGCAACGTTCAGTCGACGCGTAGCACTCAACACGAACAAACCTAAACGTTTGGCAGCGTATCTATAAGATACGTCGTGACGAGTACATATATTCGGTTCGTTTTACCTAGGCAACTTTTTAATATATTTGCAAAAGTTGTATTGCAGTGCATAAAAAATTGGTTATTTAAGCAAAAACAAACTTCAATAACGCTCATTAAATTTAAACATTAATTAAATCGCTAGTTGTGGCGCTGAGTTTGCCATATTTTTAATAAGACCAATTAGTGTTATGTATTTTGTTACGCTATGATTGAATTCTGTTAGAATTTTGCTCTCACGCGAGTTTTGAATGTGTGTGTGTTTTTTTTGCACTTATGTAATCTGTTTTCGTAACAAAAGCGCCGAAGTCGACGTTGTTTGTCGTCGAGAAAAATAATTGCAAAGAAAAAAGCCGAAAAGAAATACAGTTTGTGAGAAAAATGAGCAAAATAAGCAAACAGATAAATAACGGCACAAACACAAACACACACAAATCACAAATCAAGAAAGAGATGCAACTACTCTACGTTGGCAAACCATTCAAATTGAATTATCTATTTGTTTGGTGTTGTAATCATTGCTGCACTTTCAAATACCCCGTAACGAACGAACATTTAGTGACCGGTCCGAACCGGTTTCAATATTACAAGTCCGTCTCTTTAACCCACATATGACTATGAGAAGTACTCTGAACGGATAAATTCGAATGGCTGGTCAATGAAATCATTTCGTTTGTGTGTCTCTATGTCTGTGGGGCTGCCCAGACCCTGAGACAGTGCCATGGAAAGCGAACCACGCGTCTGCTGATAAGCGCATGTGACCTGTTAACGTATTAAGCGTATTGCCACGCCTTCGAGAACTTATTGCATAGATTATTGACTGACATCCGCTGTCAGCGTTTGACTTATCGACAGTAACAGTTTAATTAATTATTCAAAATTAATTGATATGTGTCTGCAGGAAGTTTTCATCATAAAAAGATAAAAGTTTGGGTGGCTGGTTATTATTTTTTCTTTATCAGATTTTGGCCAATCAGGTTAATTCCACAAAAACAAACAAATAAGGCAATGAGATATAATTGTGGTGCAAGTAAATATGTGTATGATAATTTATTAAAGTCAGGCTGACAATTGCGCAGCAATGAAAAAAACAAACCCACAATCTACATATACGCGCACACTCACATACACAATCTACAAACATTTCACCACTGTGCAAATGAGTTTTTGGCAACTAATCAGAAAGGCGATAAATATACACGTATATATTCGACGTCATCAGCAGCGATCGTTGTCAGTTGGTCACGTGTTTGTGTGTGTGTGTGTGTCTGTGTGAGAGAGGAACTTTACTAGCTGCTGGAAGTCTGGTCATTAGTCTAGACTCTAGATATATTTATGTAAATCACACGACAGTTGAACTCGTTTATTTCGTAATCATTGTTAGTTGGCAACAAGTTGCAATCATTATTGGAGTTTTTTTTTACTACTTTGGGTATGACGTAAAAGCTCGAGGAAATAAAAAACAAATACTTGGACATTTGTCGCGACTGCATTATCTTATCTAGACAACATTACAAAAGCGAAGGCGTTGCTGCTTCTGTCTACTGTTGACTAGATTATCAAAGCACTTGTCTAAACAAAACAACAGCAGCAACTATTACACTAGACTGCAATTTATTTGTCAACATTTAACGTATTAGTCAAGCCTAATTAAAACTCTTGCTATAATTGCAACATTAATAACATTTATCGATTACTTTCTATATTTTTGCAGTTATATTTTGTAAAGCTACAAAATGCACAGAGCACACACAGCCTTTAGTCTGGCGTTATCGCCCATGGCGCATAAAAACTTTGCCACATGGCTGCTCAAAAGCGACAGCAGTCAAAAGGTAAGCGAATCATACATAACTATCTTTAATAATAAACTAAATAATATGTTTCATTCGACAGCTGATCAAGGCAAGCGCTGCTGCCGCTGTGCGCACCTATAACTCAGCAGCTGCTGAACCTTTTGCCAATGGCAGCACCGCATCCTATGTGGAGGAGATGTACAATGCTTGGCTACGTGATCCCGCCTCTGTGCATACCGTAAGTGTGCAGCTTAGTTAACATTAAAGAAGGTTCAATTGCCTTGAAGAGAGCGTCAATTAAACATGTTTCTTTGTCGCAGCTCGTTATAATCGAGTTACTTGTATTTTATATTTTATAAAGACGTAGAAAGAAAACAAGTTACGCTCAGGTTATTGACCACTTTAATGAAACCAATCACATAAATGTATACTTGCTAATTATTTTTTTCTTTATAGTCCTGGGATGCATACTTTCGCAGCAACTCGTACATGAGCCCGCCTAATTTGGCGCCCGTTCAGGCCAACACGTTGCCATTGTCGGCATTCAATTTTGGCGGCGCTGTCAGCGGCGCTGCGCCCGACTCCAAGACCATTGACGATCATTTGGCAGTGCAGGCAATCATTAGAAGCTATCAGGTATGATTTTACTGGGTCCATTTTGGTTGCCCATAGAGTTGAACAGTTGAGATTGCAGCCAAAGCAAAGCGTAATATTTGTTGGCGCTTTTTTGTTTGTTTCGTTTGTTCTATTTTCTGTTGGTTTTTCCATTTAGGTTTTCTTTTCAATGTTTATGTTTTTTAATTAGTTAGATCTGCCCGCCCAATGCCCCTCCCCACTCCGACAACCAATATATTATTTTTTGTGTTTCATTTGTGCGCATAAAAGCAAATATCAAATCCCACACACAACAAGTAGCTAAGACAATTGTTTGATTTGTTTTTTGTTTAGCCCCAACTTTCCTTACCAAATGCCATTAAACCGGCCCTTCATACAATATATGTTAACATATTAGTATTTATTTATTGTAAGCGTAACTAGTTTGTCATGGGCAGAAATCATTAGTAATTTGAACTAGTTACATTGTCATTTGGATATTTAAAAACTTAGTTAATATCGGGGCTTTCGACTTTTTTCTTTGACAATTCCTACAGTTATAATATAGTTTATTTATTTAGCAGCAAATTATCTTACATAACCTTATCGCTATGTGCACTACTTTGACTTAATTTCTATAAATGTATATCTTTTAATCTTGTTGGGTAGTTAGTTAAAAATAAAATAAAAAACAATACATTTCTAAAGCAGAACAACATAATAACATGTTAATATCCAAAAATTAAAATACTTTCTACATTGTATGTGTATAATCAAATCTATTTATATGCATATATGTATATGTATGTATTGCAAATATATATATGTACATGTACTATATATAGTCACGTGGTCATTTGGCATCTGATCTGGATCCGCTTGGAATTTTAACACACGAAAAAAACATTTGCAAGGATGGTCTTGCACGTCGCGCTAATGAGGATGTGCTCAGGCAGCATTCTGGGTTTTTGTTTGGTAAATTCTTTTTTGCAAAACTCTTTAAAAAAAAAAACAACAACAAATTCTATCTCTCTCTCGTCACCATCTAACATAATAGAAACCCCACCACCAAAACCCACCCTCAGTTGCACCCCATCCACACACACATACACAAAAACACACGCACACGCAAATATATTTCGTAATCTTTTTTAGCGCTTAAAAGCCTATTTAACCCATTCGATAATATATACTTATATTATAATGAAATTCGGAGTTGATGACAGGCACAGGCAGGCAAATAGCATTATTTTTACTATTATAATTAAGTTAGCGAGTTCTGTTTAATTCTCAAAAACAAAATGTAAGCGTAAGTGTAAGTAACTTTTGGTGTTTGGCTTTCTTAAAGTTATTCAACTCTACTATCAACTATTTCTATCTGTTGTTGTTCTAGTGCACTCCTTTAGCGTTTTGTTCCACTTCGCTTATAACGTTAATAATCAAAGACTATGAAACCCAACCATATATATATACACGATTTAAGAACAATACTCATCTCTTATACAAGTGTTTGTCGCTTTAATGCTGCTTTTTTTGTGCCTTTATTTTGTTTGTATTTTGTTCTTACATATTCAATTAAATTTGATTTATTTATTTCGTTAATGCTATATAAACTTATTAATTTTCTTTATATATTTTTTTTCATTTATTTTTATATTAACTGCTTCCTAACCCACCCAAAAAAAATAAAAAAATAAACTGCAATCGAAACGCAATTCGTCTATTTGTATAACCAAAAAAAAAACCAAAAAAACAACGTTTAAAATTCAAATTCCAAATTCTTTCTCTCTTGTATTATGTGTGTACTGTGCAAATTAAACAACAACAAAAATATACAAAAACGATAAACATTGTTAATATTACTATGTAACAAAAAACACAATCAAATACTGACACACGTTAGATTCGAGGACATAATATTGCTCACCTCGACCCACTCGAAATTAATACACCAGAATTGCCTGGCAACACCTCGACGAAATCCATTTACGCTAATTTCAGTTTTGGTAAGTAAGCTTAGAGGCTGCAGTACAAACACACTACACTACTACAATATATGTATGTTGGCAGGCGGTGGAGAGTGCTAAATACTCTTTCCTCCCCTACCATCAATACCCAACAACATTGTCTTTTAATTTCCTAACTTATGTTCCGTCTTGTACATTCTACTACCACACTATATCTAAACAAAAGAACATATATATATATATTTATATGACATTGTGTTGTACTTAGTAATAATCCCATTTTGTACCTTTCATGCACACATTCCAATAATATAAAAAATACAGAGCCAAGTAAATATCCATAAAGCAAAATATATATTTAAATATAAGTTATATTGCTAAATACTGTGTTGTCTTATACAATTAATCAAGCATTATTTGTTATTGTCATGCAAGCGTATGTTTTCTTTTTTCACTTCTTCATTTGACTTAAAGTTTGTTAATTAGATTGCATGTTGTCAAATGCATATATGCATATAGAATAATAACAACCAACGACATGAAAGTGTTTTTCAAGAAAAATCTAATAAAATGCCATTGACAGTGTTTAATCCTCAATAAGTTAATTAAATATGTAATCAAATAGCAAAATATAATGCATGCCGTGGTGTTATCAGATACATATTTATGTATATATGTATTACATATGCCAACAGTGTACTACCCAAGAACAAGGAACAAGCTAAGAACTTGATTTATGTATAAATATAGACAGATCAGCACGTATCTGTAACTACATGCATATGTATATATATAAAACTATAGAGCACAATCTACAGACAACAATCATTACACTCCGAATTTCAAAATGCCTACAACAAAAGACTAATCAGCATCACATAACTAAAACCAATTATTAGCGACATTTACTAATAGTTTTTATCTATTTACAACATAACAACTATCTACAAATGAATAACAGGCGAGCAGGATATGGAGCGTCAGTTCAAGTTGCCCAGTACCACATTCATTGGCGGCGATGAGGCATCCTTGCCACTTAAGTAAGTTAACAGCCATTGCTTTTAAACCATTAATTAATATACTATATTCGGCCTATAGGGAAATTTTGAACCGTCTGGAGAACGTGTACTGCAATAAAATTGGTGTTGAGTTCATGTTCATCAACTCGTTGGAGCAGTGCAACTGGATTCGTAAGCGTTTCGAGACACCCGGTGTATTAAACTTCACGCCCGAGGAGAAGCGTTTGATTCTGGCTCGTTTGACACGTGCCACCGGCTTTGAGGCATTCTTGGCCAAGAAGTACTCTTCGGAGAAGCGTTTCGGTTTGGAGGGTTGTGAGATTATGATACCCGCTCTTAAGGAAATCATTGATGTGTCCACCGAACTGGGCGTTGAGTCTGTCATCATGGGCATGCCACATCGTGGCCGTCTGAACACGCTGGCTAATGTGTGCCGCAAGCCATTGAATCAAATCTTTACGCAATTTGCTGGCCTGGAGGCCGCTGATGATGTGAGTAGATCAAATTCATATGAAAAGAAACAATAGCATTGAAAACCTCTTCGATTGCAGGGCTCTGGCGATGTCAAGTACCATTTGGGCACATACATTGAGCGTTTGAATCGCGTGACAAACAAGAATATTCGTCTGGCCGTTGTCGCCAATCCCTCTCACTTGGAGGCCGTTGATCCTGTTGTCCAGGGCAAAACACGTGCCGAGCAATTCTACCGTGGCGACCAGGAGGGCAAGAAGGTTATGTCCATTCTTATTCATGGTGATGCTGCATTCTGCGGCCAAGGTGTTGTCTATGAGACAATGCACTTGTCGGATCTGCCCGACTATACGACCCATGGTACAATTCACGTGGTAGCCAACAATCAAATTGGATTCACAACTGATCCCCGTTTTTCGCGCTCATCGCCCTACTGCACGGATGTGGCACGTGTCGTCAATGCACCCATTTTCCACGTCAATGCCGATGATCCAGAAGCAGTTATGCATGTTTGCAAAGTGGCTGCCGAGTGGCGTGCCACTTTCCACAAGGATTGTGTCATTGATTTGGTTGGCTATCGTCGCAACGGACACAACGAGATCGATGAGCCGATGTTTACGCAACCACTTATGTACCAGAAGATTCGCAAGCATAAGAACTGCTTGGATCTCTATGCAGATAAATTGATTGCCGAGGGCACCGTTACTGGCGAGGAAGTCAAATCTGTGGCCGCCAAATACGAAAACATTTGCGAGGAGGCCTTTGCACTGGCCAAGACCGAAACTCATGTCAAGTACAAGGATTGGTTGGACTCGCCCTGGTCTGGTTTCTTCGAGGGCAAGGATCCATTGAAGGTTGCACCCACTGGTATCAAGGAGGAGACTCTGATCCACATTGGCAATCGCTTCTCTGCTCCCCCACCAAATGCTGCTGAATTTGTTATTCACAAGTGAGTAGATAATAGACATCAAGTAACGCAAAGTATTGACCAAATCTTTATAGGGGTTTAATGCGCGTTTTGGCTGCTCGCAAAACTATGGTTGATGATAAGGTTGCGGATTGGGCTCTGGGTGAAGCCATGGCCTTTGGCTCACTGTTAAAGGAGGGCATTCATGTCCGTCTTTCTGGTCAGGATGTGGAGCGTGGCACTTTCTCGCATCGTCATCATGTGTTGCACCATCAGCTGGTGGACAAGGCAACCTACAACTCGCTGCAGCATATGTATCCGGATCAGGCACCCTACTCTGTCTCGAACAGCTCGTTGTCCGAGTATGCTGTGCTGGGCTTTGAACATGGCTACTCTATGACTAACCCGAATGCTTTGGTGTTGTGGGAGGCTCAATTCGGTGATTTCAGCAACACGGCGCAATCCATTATCGATCAGTTCATTTCCAGCGGACAATCGAAATGGGTGCGCCAATCAGGTCTGGTAATGCTGCTGCCCCATGGTATGGAGGGCATGGGCCCCGAGCACTCATCGTGCCGCGTCGAACGTTTCCTGCAGATGAGCTCCGATGATCCCGACTACTTCCCACCCGAGTCGGATGAGTTTGCTATCAGGCAGCTGCATGACATCAACTGGATTGTGGCCAACTGCACGACACCTGCAAATTTGTTCCACATTTTGCGTCGCCAGATTGCCATGCCCTTCCGCAAGCCCTTGATTCTGTGCACACCCAAATCTTTGTTGCGTCACCCCGAGGCCAAGAGCCCCTTCAGTGAGATGAGCGAGGGTAGCGAGTTCCTGCGCATCATCCCCGACCGTGGACCAGCTGCCGATAATGCCAGCAATGTCAAGAAGGTTGTCTTCTGCACTGGTCGCGTCTACTACGATCTAACCAAGGCGCGTGCCGAGAAGCAGCTCGAGAAGGATATTGCCATTTTGCGCGTAGAGCAGGTACGTTGGTTATTATTACACATTTATCACAACGAGCTGTACTAAAGTTATGTTGTGGCTTTACAGGTCTCGCCCTTCCCCTTCGATCTGGTCAAGGAGCAGGCGAATCTCTATAAGAACGCCGAGCTTGTTTGGGCACAGGAGGAGCACAAGAACCAGGGCTGCTGGACGTATGTGCAGCCACGCTTCCTCACCGCGTTGAACCATAGCCGTGACGTGAGGTATGTGCTTAGCATTAAGTGATGCCCCTTTAGCTATACAGAGAAACACAATCCACCCGTCCACATGCCACAAACAAGTTGCACTCTCTTTACTCTAACTGTCTTTCTCTGGTTTTCTAAGCTGTTAATTATGCAGTCTTATTTCGTTGGTTTTATTCCTCTGGTTTTTCATTTATATATATCCGCACTCGATGCACTTCTTTTAATTAGTCTGTCTGTTCTTTTCACTTTTTCTCTCAGTGCACTCAATTTTTGGCACTGTCTCTGTCTCTGTATAATTTGTTATTGATTTGGTTCTCTTTAATCAGTTCTGTAGTCTTTGCCCTAATATCACATTTGTTTTTAACTTTTTGCACTCTCATCGTGCCTAGCACAATCATCGCTTTCTAGCTAATCCTTTTTCCAGCTTTTACTAATTTTCTTTTAAGGACGGTAGCGTACCCAGAGTTCTCTTTTTGCTGCGTTCCTTTTCTATCAATCTGTTTTGAGCAGCCCTTTAGTCTTAGATATCTCTTTAAAACAACAACATGCTACACACACATACACACACTCACTCACACACACAAACGCGAACACAACAAGAGTATCACTCAAACAGACTTCCTCAATTCCATCTGTGCGAATTGGCACAAACACAAACACACAACAGACACACACACACACACACCTACACAGACATGTATCGTATCATATTCTATAATTTGCATGGCTTTTTAATGATCATTTATTGTTTTTTTTAACAATACAAAAGAACAATTATCGTTTAGTTTTGTTGATTTTAATTAACTAATGATGTTGTTTAAGATCAAGAATGTTTTGTTCCTTGAATTCCTTATCCGATCCGTTTATGTAAATGTATATATAGTTTGATCAAGTACCAAACAATTGGCAAGCAATTATTATAACGTAAAAAAACAAAACAAAAACATGTCCTCTCTCTCTCTCTCTTCTCTCTTTCTCGTTCTCTCTTTCTTTCTCTCTGTGTGTATGTGTTATTGTTACAGCCAAAGCGATGAACAATCCACCTTCTCCAATACAACTACTACTACTACCACTGATCATACTAATAACGAATCGAATACTGATACTGATTCCGAACAAAAATCGAAACCGTGGCTAAGTCGCATGTTCGCCACCGATAAAAGTGATAGCGTTACAACTGCAACGGCCACTGGCGAATTCAATGCCGCCAAGCATTTTGATTTAAAGAACGTACGTCACGATTTCAATAGGCCCGCGGGCATTGCGGCTGCTCCGGGTGTGCGTAAAACAAAAACCGGACGTAAAATTAGGTGAGAGGGCCAAAAATGCAATCAAAGATATATACTACTACTACTACTACTACTACTACTATGCATACTCGATGCGCGTCAATAGAACTACTTAATTCTACTCTGCCTATAACTATAAAACTCCATTGCAACAATAAACCAACAACTATCTATCTATCTACTCTTTGTCTCTTTAAATGTTTAATTGAACAATTCCAAAATTAATCTTGTAATTTCGTTCAACTTAACGAAGCATATATTCTTTTCTTTATACCCATTCTCCATGTGCGTTTTTTGTTTACGGTTTTTTTTTTTTTCTTCATTCAAATGTGGCATGTTTCTTTTATTTATATGGGTGCTACATTGAATTCATCAAAACGTCCCAAAACTCTATTCCTCAAAAACTAAACTACTATTCAGCACACTAACTTTTCCACTACTACTACTACTACTATTTCTATTCTATTTTACTATCTTAACTAATGTTTCTAATCTTATTGCACCAATTTTGTGACCTAATTTAAGTTGTTTTTGTTTGAAGCACGCGCATTTTTTCTATGTCTTGTTTTTTTTATTACTGTTATTACAACTCAAGCTATATGCTGTCCAGCTACCAAACCTAACTGAACCATAAACGTATTATCTTGTATGTTTGTGCAATGTTTGTTGTATTACCAAACACAAACAAACATATACAAATCCATTGATACACTTACTCAAAGATTCCAATGTTGAGAAACTTTTTTAGGACAAAAGACCTTTAGATCTTTCCTCTGACCAAAGCAATATATGGTTTCGTAAAAAGGTTTGGGTGGTTTGGTTTGGTGCCGTCGCAACAACAGCCATCTTTTTTCTTTTTCAGGTTCTGTTCCTGATTATTTTATTGCGCTGCATTAGTCTTGTTTATTTGTATCATTTATAATACTCTCGCGCTGGCAATAACTCTTTCATATCATCGAACATGAATTTCATAACTGTGCTAAAACATCAGCTATATAGAAAACGATTCTAATCTAGTGCACGTTCTCTAACCAAATCAAATAGCTAAATTGTTATGTGTACTCACTTTTAATACGCCTGTCTCAATTGATCTTTATTAATAAACTTGTTTGATTATTGCCATTGCCCACAGCTATGTTGGACGCGCTTGCAGTGCATCAACTGCCACTGGCTCCAAGGCTCAACATATTCGGGAGATGAACGCGCTGTTGAACGATGCGATGTCGACTTAAGGATGGACAAGGGAGTTGAAGTTGAACCGGATGAGGATGAGTGTAGAGATGGTGGAACACTAGTGGATGGAACATGAAAAGAATACAACAAAAAGAAAATTAAATGAATATAAATTATGATTATATATCTACATATATATATATTTTGTAATAGAAACGTATGCAGACTCTTTGATACGATTTTTTCTGACGAAATTGTTAAGTGCATTGTGTGAAAGTAATGAAATTTTAAATATTTATAGTTTAGTAAAATTGTTGCAAATGAGCAAAAACCAACAAGAACACGAAATTTTATGTGTTTAGCAGTTAAACAAATTACAACAGAATAAAACACAAAAATCAACTCACAAAGAAAAAAAAAAAACCATAAATTTCAAAAAACTCTAAACTTTAGTAGATTATAAAATATTGAAAAAACACAAACACAACACACACTCTCCCACAGAGAAGAAGAGCAACAACAACATTTTTAAAATGAATGTAACTTTATTTTATTATTTTTATGCTTAATATTTATTATTTTATTGTATTATATATTAATTAACTATCTCAACAATTTAGTAACAGCAAATTGAAAAGTGAATTAAAAGTGTTTTTGTTTGCCTTTGCTTAAGTTATACACATTTTTTGTTTAAATAAAAGTAAAAGAACATAAACTATACATATGATATGCCAATACAGACAAAGAAATCTGTGCTTCAGTTGACTAACTATACTAAATCAAGGGGTGGAACAACAATGTTTATCAGGGATCGTTTAATGTATAAAGTGTATCAACAAATGTAATGGGAAGGCTTTAAGTTTTTGTACTGTCACAATTTTTGAATATACTTAGAATTAAACGCAATGCAATCGATATTCTACATACGTATGTGTATGTATATTTATATATATTTATATTTTTTTGTTGTGCACCATTTTGCAGCACTTGTGCTTTAATTTTTAAAGTTTACCAAATGACAAGTACTTATATACCATTTGCACCCTTTTCACGCACCAATATATAATATTGAACGTAGAGTGATAATGAGAAAAAAAACAAAACTATTTTAATAATTCAATACTTATACTAATACTTTGAACCACACACAAATGAGAGAGTATGTTAAGTGTGTGTGTCAAAACTAAACGTTTACTACATCATATTTTTAAAAATTCTAACCCAAACTAAACTTTGCACCAACAACAAATACTTTGCTAAATGTTAACAAGTAAATAAGCATGTTTACTGAAAAATATACCAACTAACAAAAATGACAAGCGTATAACAGATACAACAATTATGTAAGAAAAACAAATTATGAATAAACTATACATACAATTATGCATAAATTAAATGCCTTTGAATTGGGTTTACAATGTGATAAACTGAAACAACAAGCAAAAGATAACACTTAGCCTTGGGTTGATGATCTAATAGGCTCAAACTACTTGCTTACTTATAGAGTAAAGTATCTGTCTGTGTCGAAATCTGTTTTGTTTTTCGTGGCCAAGTTTGTAAGCAAATGAAACTTGTTTTACAGCTTCCAGCAAGTCAATTAGATTTATTTTTTGGACTCGCCTAGATTTTCCAATTATTATTTTCTATTTATTTTTCTTTTTGTATCAACAGGAAATGAGGCAGTGCATTTTCCATTTTCACTGCCATTCTACATTAGTATTCTCTATGCGCGCAGCACTTTCACATTATGTTGTTTTCTGTTGATCCTCTGCCGCCGCCGCCTCTTCCGCCATCTTCCTGTCTGACAACACAAATTGGGCAAGTAAAACGCTCACTTTTGGCCAATTTCCACACAGGTGGTCAGCTGCAGTTCGCAACACACACACACACAAGCAATTTCATTGAACATCTTCGAGCGTTTTACTTTACTTTCTAATGTCCGCAACATTTCTTGTTTTGTGCTGATCGAACCCCCTTAGGCGCTATAAAAAAAAACCACACACACACACAATAATGCCACACAACCAGAGGAGCTGTGTAACGTGTTTTGAATTCTTTATTATTGCGTTTTTGTTTACACAAGTTTGTTTGCCAAAAAAATGAGGTCAACATTTCGTTTACCGCTAAGCGGGTAAACAGCCCTGCGCAGCGTTTCAAAGAATTTTACCTAAATCGTGAGCTTTTGAGTAAAATGTCTTAAGCAGCTGTTAGCGCCGCTCTTATACGCCCTTCATTCGTCGTAGTAGAGTTTGGCTGCCTGAAAGCTTTGCGGCGCAACAGACTAATTGGCTGCTGTCCAAGCTTTTCAATCAGAGCAACCCATATTTGTAAGGCATCATCATTCACATTCGCTGTGCCTTCGTGCGCTCTCTGACCTCCTCGTCACTAAAGCTCCAGCGGCCGCTCCAAGCTTTGCTCTACCGTTGGCGTTGCGGCGACAGCGCTTTAGCTTTAGGTCTCATTTAGTTTTCAGTCTTGTTGTGCCCGCGAACGCGATCATAAGAAAGCTATTAAGGCAGCGAAGCGTTTTCGGTTTCAAATTGTTGTTATCGAAACCAATTGGGATTGTGCAACTAAATGGTGGCAGACCCGTTGTGATTGATCGATTGTGGCGCGCAAGCAATTAATCCAAAAGTGTTTGTGTTTGTGCTACAAAACAAAAGTAAATGTATGCGCCACAAGATGGGGCAAGTGCTTTGCCCCTAGCCAACAACTTAAACAACAACAGCTGCTGGCCGGCTTTTGGGAAAGTCTATAGAAATTCGCATATCAATGCGATGCCCAAATAATAATAATAATACATAACAATGCTTGGCGATTTGAATTTGAAAGAAGTCGCATAATTTTGATTAAGTTTATATAATATAGCTGAAAAAGCTTAAAGATTTTTATCACACAGTGTAAAGTGTTAGTTTTAGAATTAATTAAAAAGCAGACGAAAAGTTACAAAACACCAACAAAATGTAAGTAAATAATCGAACTATAAATAAATAACACCCCGAAGGTCCAACTAAACAACAAAGGAAATGCTCTTCCCTATGTGCTTTGTTCAAATTCGCGTACACTTTACTTTTTATTGTTATTTATATAGCGCATTGAAAGCTGATAAAATCGCGCAGTTGATGGCCCTTATCAGTTCCCCCAAGTTCTCTTCTTTATTTTTTATTTTTTTTTTGTTTTCTTTTCTCAGAAATAATACTTATCTAAACCCTGTTTCGTATCGTATATCAATGAAAACTGTGTGATTCATGCAAATTGTATTTGTTTTTCAGATTTGCTCTACTTTAATCTCAACACTTATTACGCACTGACACTCAAAGTTATCCACAATAATCCTATATATATACGCATACATATATGTATATAGAAGCAATGACCACAAATTGATTATTTGTTTGTTTATTTTGAGTTTGCGTTCGCACTTCTTTCGCAATTTAGTAACTTTAGAAAGCTGCTAAAGGCAAATAAAGGTTGGACTGGTTGAGACCGTTGAAAGTTTTTCTGTTTTGCCGTCAAAGTGTCTACACGCAATAGATCAGCTAAGATCGGTTTTGCTGGCACACACCCTTCCACATCTTTTTGTTTGTTGACTCAAGCGAAATGCTTGCCCATTTGTGGCAGTTGCATATTTATTAACACTGTGCAACAATATTATTATTGTTTTATCAGTAACTCATGTGTTTGCTTCCAGTTTTTTCCTGTCTCTATTGAAATAAGCTAAGCAAATATGCTTAATGCTTGTTACATGTGGCGTATACATAATATGTATACGTAAGTGTGTCCACTTTAGTAATTCTGTCATAAAGTCATTTGCCATATTTCCGTTGTCTTGTGTTATATTCATCATAATAACATACTTAGGTTGTGCACACCACAAACACACACACACACATTTATACTTTCCATTTTTTTTTTTGTTGGTATTTTTTCATGTAACGAAAGTCAATGGGAATTGGAACGCAGTTAATTCGTAGCTACAGCAGCTGATGCTGCTACATCTCTATTTGCATAACTATTTATGAACTAAGTATTATTATTTTGATTGCCGCCATGTAATTTGGCTTTAACGTGGGTGGGTCTTGGCTTAGTTTGTAATTGTACTTTGTAACTCATAGATGCACATAATTTGTTTGTTGGTGGGCGCGCTGACAGTTTTGTTGTTTGACTCAACGCTCAACGTTGTAGACACAATCAAATTAGCCTTATGCTAACGATACACTGTACAAAACACTGTGCAACTTGTAGTAACAAAAATAAGTAACAAAAATAGCACGTCCGTAAATACTTTAACTCAAGATTAAAGACATAACAAACGTAACAAAGAATGAACAAGAAAGATATTAAAAAAATCTTTAAGTGTTTTCCGCTTATAAACAATTCGTTTATCTGGTTCTTTTCGCTTGAGTGTAAATTCCAAGCTGACCTGTTTTTTTTTCGGGCTTTAGTTGCTTGTTGCTGTTGCTGTTGTTGTTTGGGGGCATTCCTGTGGCAGTGTGAGTCATGGCACAATGATAAAGAAAGCGCAGTCAAGTGGTCCGGAGGCTGGACAACAACAGCAACAACAACAAACCGGTCACAACAACAACCGTCCATTTCCTCACGTGGCTGTAGTTTGGTTCGCTCTCGAATTTGGTTGCCTGGCCAATTGCTCGTTTATTGCATGGCTAAATTACAAATTTGTTGAGCCAGCCAATGAACTTTTGTTGTTGTTGCTGTTGTTGTTATTCACATCAGCAGTTTTATGTTTTTGCAATATATATATATATATAGCAAAAACACGTCATTGCTTTTTCCTCAACAATCACTCGACATTTAACCAGTTTTGTGACATTTTCAGTGAATTATGTATGCATTGTTAATGCTGCGACTATAACTAATCGATTGATTGTTTAACAGCTTTCTTCACGTATCTTCTGTTTTAACTTCGTGGAACATGCTCATCAAGTTGTCATCGTCATGATCATCATCACTTGCTGACTTGTATTCTTTTTCTTGGCATTTTTTTTTGGGTTTTTGTGAAATTCCAATATATATATTTGGCTCATTGTTATGCATTTGGCATTTGGCATCAAGTCAAATCGTGCGACAATGATTTCACATTGAATATGTTTATTTAGTACACACAATATAGTTCAATGCTGCCGGTGTCAGACTGTGTCAGACTGTGGGCGGCTCATCATTTAAGCTGTGTTGGCCCAGAGAGTTCATTGGCAGAGTGTATTTGGTTTCTGTTTCTGTTCCTAACATGCTAACGTACTAGCCTGACTTTCATCTCGTCTTACCTATTTGGCTTGGCCAGTTAGCCGATTAATCACGAACCATCAACGAACGGCCAACGAACGCGTGAAGTACGTGGCACAGTCTTGTTGCCTGTAAATCGCACACAAATCACGTTCAAATCAAACCAACTGCCAACGCGCCAAGGTCGCTCTAACAAAGATCTTTGGCGCTAAAATGAAAATGCGACATTTGCTATCGTTTTTCATATTGCATGCGACATTTGGAAAGTGGCTTTTGTCACAAAATAATATCGTCTTAAGTCGCTGCAGAGCTGACAACAAGCAACATTAGGTGCTAATTGAACTAGTTATTAGTCAAGCTAACTAGACTAAAAAAAACTTAGTGCAACCAAATGTGGCTTTAAGCGAAACTTAAGAATTATGGCGTGCCTGTAGTTGGTTTAGGGTGTGTGTTTGCCACCATATAACACATAAAAAGAAGAGAAGGAGCTGAAAAATGGCAAAGTTAATTAAAGTTTTAAGTACTACAACAAACGAAAAATATTCGTGTAGAGCAATTGCAGTGGCAGCTGCTGTGAAATAAAAATGATGAATGTGCATTGTTTCGCATACGGGGCGGGGCGGAGCGGGGCGGGGCGTGCTGTTGTTGGCCCACAAATGTGGAGCGCCCACTTGTGGCAGTCACTAAATGCAAATTACGAAAGAGGCGTGGTCCTTGGGGTAGCCCAAAAAAACAACAAAAAAAACCATGCAACAAGTGTCGGGCCAAATGCAATGCTTGCCACATGCTGTTGGCTCATAACTAGACGCAGTCGCAGATGAGGCTGTGCACCAGTCGCCCCTCCAATCTCTTCCTCTTCTTTGCTCAAGTGGAAGTCGCAGTGAGTTGTGAGCTGTAAGTTGCTGCTGCTGACAGGCAACCATGTTTGGATTGTTGTTGTTGCCGCCTTAGCATTTTTTTTTGTGTGTGTTTCTTGCTTTATAGACGCATTGAATTGAATGAAAATGAAAACCAGGTTTGCAGGTCAACATAGTTTTTGGGCTTGCGAAATTTTGCACAACTCTGTGGCATTGTCTTGCGTTTTTATCGCATCCTCAACTAAGTACTTTGTATTGTTGACACCGTTTCGAGTGCGTGTGTGTATGTGTATGTGTGTGATAAGCGGCTGTTAAATGCATTTCAATAATTTTACCCGCCATGATCACTTTAACAGCGTTTCAACTGTTTAACATGGTCACCCTAAACAGTTAAGCTCACTTGCTGTAGCTGCATCTCGCTCACACACAGCGCGCGCGCAATATGTAAACAAAACAAAACGTTGCCAGGCAAAAGCACAAGCAAAAAACAAAACGCAAAGTCAACAAATTGGTTTTGTGTTTTTGTTTTTTGTGCCGTTCGCTTTGTGCTGCTGCTGCTGCTGTTGCTGCTGTTGCTGCTGCCCTCGCTGTCTGTTGAACTTGGCCAGAACTTGCGACTCGAACTGGTATTGAATTTTATTTGTTATTTTTCTGTGTGTTTGTGTGTGTGTAGTTTTTTTGGTGTTAGGCTTTCGTCACGAGAGCCAAAAAGAGCAAAGCAAAAACTTGTTTCCGTGCGCGTCTCTAATGCGATTTACGCTGGCTCTGCAGAGACATTCCACAGGCCAACAGCATGATAAGCTGATGTGTGGAAGTGAGAAAACAAGTACAAGCTCTAAATCAATTAGAGGTCCCAGCGACTTAATGAAAATTTGTTTAGCTAATTAAAATGCCGCCCTACAGCAAAAGCCAAATGCCAATGAACGCTGCCCACAAAGAACAGGCGCTGTTTAATCGACGGCAAGTGAGCTGCATTCAGTTGCACAAAGTGCATCTTGCATCCGCCAAAGCGCAGCTTCACCCAAGCAACAGCAACATTTGTGGGTCGCTGCGGCGTCGGCGCCGCATACTTCTGGAGAAATGCAGCGCAGCAGCAACAGCAGCAGCGAAAAAGCGAATAGCGAAATCAAAAGAATCAGAACAAAATGCAGCCACACTGCACAAGAATGCGAAACGGCGCGCGACCAACAACAACATAAGAAAAAACCAAAGCCAAAGAAGCAGACGCAGGCGCAGTGCTGTCGAAACGACGCTGACGCTGACGTCGGCGTCAACGTCGACATTCGTCGAGTCAATCGACACAGCAGCAGCAGCTCAACTATTCAGTTGCCTTGCAGTCGTTCGTTAAGACGGGCGGTTTGAGTCGTAAGCTCTCTTTCGCTGTCGCTCTCTGAGCTGCGCGCGCGCATTAAGCTCTTGATTTGTGTTTATGCTGGCTTTTGTTGTTGATTCTTTATAGCTATTGAAATTGTTTAACAAATATGTGCAATAATCAAAGTAATCAACATTGGGCACACACCAATTTTCAAAGGAGTGTATAGTTGTAGTGCGTGTGTGTTTGTTTTTGTGTGTAAAGTGAAACGAAAGTGGCTTGGAAAAAGTGAAACGCCCACAAGCAAATTAAGCCAAGAATCTAGCCAAACCACTTGGCAATAAGAAAAAAGCCCACACATATAATAGTTACTTACAACAACAAAAACAACATCTGCAAAAATTTCACCCAAGAACAGGCTGCCAAGCCTTCCAATTTCAGGAGTGTTTTCGCCGTTGCTTCTTCTTCTACTTCGACTTCTACTTCTACTCAGCAGTTGTGGATTATACTATATGGCAACATCTGCTATTTGTGTCTTGACTTAATGGTAATTAAATGAAATGAGGCTTTAGCTCTAAGTTTTTGCGCTCTTAGCTGTTCTTTAACTGTAAACTGCTTAGTTGCGACGTTTTTTTTTTCTCTCTTGTTGTTGTTGTTCTTGTTGTTGTTTTTGCTGTTTACTGTCTGGCCTCAGAACTGACCTCTGCGCCTGGCCTATGGCTAATTCTTTTCATGTTGTTTTGCCTACAATCGTCGGCTCGTCTTACGGTTAAAAAGCATATGCTACCGTTGTTAACAACAACAACAAAGCTTAGTTTGCCAATGCTGCACGCTAATTACACGCCTCTGTGCCTTATGCGGTCTCTTAAGACTAACTACCCCACCTCCTTTGCTGCATTTGTTGCGGTTCTTTTGCATTGTATAAGTGTGTGAGAGCGTTGCCACAATGCTTGGAATGCAGTTAAATATGCATACAAGTGTACTAACTAACACACACACACACACACACATTGATAGAGACACACTTTAAAGTTTTAGTCAGCAAAACAAATTAATTTGAAACAGCTTTGTCAATTTTGTGGCCAAGTTGTGCAGATAACTTATGTGTGTTTTTTTTTGTGTGTATTTGGTAATAGCTTAAATGGCAATAGATTACAAATCTCACTAACTGTAGTTGCTGTACAATAATTATACATATACAATAAAGTGCACATTATTTTGTGGTGTGATAAAAGCCAACACACTTAATGACTAATGCATCAGCAGTTTTTATCAGCTTGTATATATTGTTCTTTATATTTAACGCATTTATTTACTAATCGAAGCTTGCCAAATGCGCAGTGTTCTAATGTGGAGCAAAAGCTTTTCAAGATCAACTCCCTCTGTATAAGAGTTGTAATTGGGAAATTTAATATGGGCAATTATAAATATCCCTTTCTGTTGCTTGTTTGTGGGTTTGTTATACAAAGCTGATTATGCTAAACTGATTATTGATTATTAATGGCATAAGTGTGCGAAGTAGGAAAGTTAAGACTTAACAAAGTCTAATATGTATGTATGTATATTAATTTAGCAAATTGACTTCGCCTTAAACTTAATACACATGCGAATGAAAACAGATAACAGATGCAAATAATACAAATACAAAGCGCGACAGTTCGCAGAAATGTGTATAACTGGCATATGGCGTGTAAATAGTTGTAGGCAGAAACCCTCAAGTGGGTAGTGTGAAAAGTATGCAAACTATCGACCCAAGTGGCAGACCCCCTTTATTTGTTTACGCTCGTTAAGCATACAACACGTTGACCAGCCTCAATGTGTGGTGGCATTGACTATTTAAGGGTGAATTTCCGTTAAATTTAGGGGTTGGCCTCGCGCCTTTCAGTTGGTTGAAAGCAGTTTCGAGTGGTTGCCCCTAATGGATTGGTTGTCCCGGCAACCGGCACAACACAAACCAAAGGCAACAAAAATTTAGTTTCAGTCAAGTTTTTCCTTTGTGGGGTGTGTGGAGTGTGTGTGTGACGTAAATTGAATCAAAAAATCTGTTTTTTAATATGTATCAAGAGATTAAAAGTTTATAATAATTGTATGGTGAGTGAACATTTGTTAAATTTGTAATTGTTGCTCTTAAAAGCCTTTCAAATTGTTAGCTTCACTTGGAGTTTGCTTATTCACCTGACGTCTACTTTCCCAGCTATAATTCACTCCCTGTGTGAGTGTGTGTGTGTGTGTGGCTAACAAATAACAATACGGAATTCATTATCAACCACTTTGTGGTGGCTCATTAAAAAAACAAGCTTCTAAAAATCTTGACGAAATCTTCACTAAATCTTCGCCTTGAGACAGTTCATTAGTTTGCCGGCGAAATGCTCAAAGATTGTCAAGACAAAATAAAAAGAAAAAAAAGAAGAGTAAAACTTTCACATTTCTAATGGGCTTCTGTTGTTGTTGTTGTTGTGATTGTTAGAGTGCTTTGCATTTTTTTTGCCATGCATTTTTCTTTGATTTAATATTCACCATATTCGTTTTCATTAATCGTTCTCTCTTCCGCATTCATTCATGCTTTAAGCAGCAGCTGCGTTTTATCGAATCATCCACTTATTACAGTTGCTTTTAGCCAATGCGTGTCTAATCGTTTGTTCTTCTTGCTATGGCTAACAATGATAGCCAGTCATTGGCCATTCGGATATTGTTAAGCAGCAGTCATTGGGCTTTAAATGGGCGTTTTTCCAAGGCTTAGCTGCATCACTTTCACCGCAGCCAGTTTGAGTTTGTCAATGCGGTCTAACTGTGAAAAACTCACTAAAAATTATGACCAGTTTTTATAATGCAACATCCGACTTAATAAATATGAATGTATATGCATTTGTTTATGTGCAACTGTGTATGCAGATTACTATATAAAAAACTTAAAAAGTTTAATGCTAGGCTGTAATATACCCTGTAGTTGGTTGGTTGCTTTTGTTTACTACTCGTTTGATCGCTATTCGAAGTGACCTTAAAGTTGAACAAACTACAACAAACTCTTGCCTATTACATCCTATACTCTTATCATTTCCAGGGTATACAGATATGCATTTTAAAAAATGTCACAGCTGCAAGGTGCAGCATTGCATATTAAGAGAGAGAGAGCGCATCTTTTCTGTTAAAGATTTTGCTAGACTTTTGTTTTCACATATATTTTTAATCATATTTGTTTGTTTTTTTTTCGCTTTTGTGCATTGTTTACAATTTCCCCCTTTTTTGGTTTGACGCTTGACTCTTTAATATGCAAAGCATTTTATTGCTGTTGTTTGTGTTGTTTTTGTAGGTTTGTTATTTGTTTTGTGTATTGGCCAAGCCAAAAAGTTGTTAACCTGGCTATCAGCTGGCCTTTAGTTTAGCATTTATTTTTCGTTTTGTATGCCTTTCAACTGTGTGACATTGGCGTATCTCAATCAAAAAATCAACTTTAATGCGTTGCGCCTTTTTCAATTCAATTTCAGTTGACTTTGCATGCTAATTTTATTATGAATCTATAAGCATGAGACTCTTTTTTGTGTTTGCTTAGGTTAAGAATTTTTATCAGATTTTGTTCACAGACAAAGTGGTTTGAAAGCCATCGGAAGCGTTTTAAGTATTGCTTTAATATATATTTATCGATTGATTTTCACACTCAATTAAAACGAAACTTGATGTCACATAAGCTGAATAAGATAAATATTTAAATGCCTGAGTTTCAATGGAGACCAAATGAAGTCAAATGAAAATATGGCCAAAAAAAGACGTTTGCGTAATCAACAATTTTAGCTTCTTATTTACATTGCAAGTGTGCGTGTGTGTGTGTGGCTCGTATTTAATATTTTGTTTAAATACCATTTGCTATAGCGCACAAATTGCTTACTTTTGTTGTTGTTGTTATTCCCAACGCGTTCGTCACAACTGCTGCTGCCAAGCAGCCAACACAGAAGGCTTGTAGAGTGGGAGGGGAGGTGAGGGGTGAGTTAGGCAGAAGACCCGGCTACAGCAAGCGCAAAAGCGGCTTAAAAACTACTTGACTTGTCGTTGAAAGAAAGAAATTTTGTTCGCTCTTTATGTAATCGTTCATTATAATTGGCATTTGTGTATGTGTGTGTGTGTGACAAAAAACGTGAGCAAGCTTAAGGGAGAAGGGGGGGCAACGTGTGCGGCAGAGTTAGGCAAGCTTTTAATTATGATATTTTAGTTGTTGTTGCTGTTAGCTGTGCGCAATGCTGTCGATAAGATCGAGTAGCCTAAAAAGCATATCACGTATACGCAATGCTGTGCCCAGACACTAAACCAACACTGAGCCAACTTTTGAGGACATACAAATCAAATTGAGTTTAGCTGACATTTTATTTGGTTAAATTATTATCAATAAAATGCACATTTTAAAAGCTTATCTTATCTCTGTTGCGGCGCTATTTGAATAAAATTCTCTTTACTTTTTTTTTATGTATGCCATGGCCTAAATTATTATTATCTTTTATCAGCAAACACTTGTTATAATCACATATATTGATTCAATGCGGCCTGCTGCCTTTAATCCCAACTTGTTTTGCAACTTAAGCAACCAAGTGGCACAATTCTACAACAACATGTTCCCATTTATTGAACAAAAGCATGCGGCTGCCACTGCAAGTGCACAAAAAATTTGCATATATGAGCTTAAGCACTCAATTTGAGAGTTATTTCTTTGAAACACTTTTTTTTCGTAGCGCTTTCTCCTCACGCTTTTATCTCCAGCTTCAACTAATGAGTTCTCTTTTTTTTGTAGGCCTTGCGGCGACAGCTTCCATGTGAATTGGCCACTGGCCGAAAGATGTCGCTTTACGCATAATCATAGCAATGCAATTAGCAGCGGAAGCCATGGCGACCTCATCTGGTTTGAATTCGGATGCGGCTGCAACAGCAGCAGCAGCAGCAGCGGAAGCATTAAAATGCGATCTCAATGGGAATGCAAATGCAACAGCAATAAAATCATCGCCGCGTAAAGAAAAGACAATACTCGGTTGGTTGGTGAAAAGTGCAAGTGTGAACGATAAGCAAAACGATAATAGCGATAAGCATATAAACGATAGCGATAACAACAACGGTTGCAATTGTGAAACGCGCGCATTTCGTGACTTTCGCGGCGTTCAAACATTGCGTTTGCTGTGGAGCAAACGCATCAGTAGCGCCAGCGAGGAGGCAGCCGCATATCAACGACAACAAAATCAACAAACATCACATTCTGGGCTGGGCACACTGCGCAAGCTAAATAAGTCCGTTAGCTGTTTGGTAAATGCGTTTAATAACGCGCGCGATTGGCCCAGCCTGACAAACGCGCACGAAACGCGTGCAAAACGCGCGGCCAGCTTACACAATCTGCAGGAGGCACAGCTGCAGGTGCAGCTGCAACGCGACAAGGATAATTTCTACAAATACAAGAACGCCGAACAGGCCAAAATGCAAAATAAACTGAGACGCGACTGTGACGCAACGGCAACGGCAACGTCAACTGCGCCGGCGACTGCGACTGCGACCTTTCCCGCTGTCAAGGTGGGCGGCGCTGCTGGCGTTGGTTTGCAGTGGCCAAAACGCGAGGACCTCATGCTCAAAAGAGAGCGACATTCGCAATCAGATAATGAGCTAGACAGCGAGCAAGTGAATCTTATCAGTAAACAAGCAACAGCTGAAGCTGAAGCTGAAGCAGAGACGGCGGCAGCAGCAGCAAAAACGCCGTTCGCGATTCGTATTAGTCTCAGCGCAACGGGCGGCGGCAGCAGTGAATCGCTGCAAACGTTAAATTCAATTAGTTCGACAACAACAACGACGACGACGTCGACGTCAACAACAGTGACGTCACGCGGCACACGACGCAAATATAGTTTTAAAACACATGCGGGCAAATCATACACACAACATCATACACCACGTCGCATGTCCTCACACACTCATACACACAATCACAATGTGGGCGTGCCGCAGTCGGAATGCAGCGCCCCCAACTCACTGGCGAGCAGTGCTGGCGGCAGTTTGGTGCGTCAGCTGACGCAACAATTCAATGAGATCATCCAGAAGGATGCCCGTCTGCTGGAGCAGGTAAAGCGCAAGAATGGCGTTTGGTTATCGCGTGGCGCACATGTCTACAAGATTGTGGAAAAGCCAACAGCAATGCCACAGCAGACCCTGTCAGAGTCTCAGTCTCCGTTGCCGTCAACCGCGTCGCAGTCGCAGCGCAGTTCGATGGTGCAGCGAAACATTAAGAAGTTTGAGAAGATGGAGAAGCCAGCGGTGCCGCTTAAATCGCAACAGCTACTGCGCAAGCATCAAGAGCTAATGAGCAGACCCAGCACGCTCAGTCTCAGCAAGCAAATGCGCAGCAAACGCGCCAGAATGCAGCAACAGCAAGAGCAGCAACAGTTGCTGGAAGTAGAGGAGCAATTGAAGCTGCCAGCTGTATCGGAGGAGATTAAAACGCCGCTGGAACAAGGCCTAGACGAAGGTGTGCAATCAGATATAGATATGGAGGATAGCAAAGCTAGTAACGAACCAAAATCACCGCTGAGCCAGAGCAACAGCGACGATGAGCGGGATGAACGAGACGAGGCGGCTAGGGAGGAGCATTTGAAGCAGCGTAAGCACAAATATGCCACTATCTATGAGAAGCTGCGTTTTCTGCCTTTTAACAAGGGCAACAAGAAGGCAGCCAAGCAGACAGACAGCCAGCTGGAGGCAGATAAGGAAACGAAAACGGAGACAGAGCTGGATGGCGATAAGTTGCCCTCGCCCTGCGTTGAAGCCGATGCCAAAATCTTGGCTGCCCTGGAAGAGCTGGATCAGAAGTTAAAAGTCCTGGCAGAGCCAACAAAAACTTCGGATGGTGCACTGCTGCTGGCAGCTAATGATGACTTCGAACAGAGAATTCTGCCAAATAGTTCGTTTATCTATCAGGCCAAACAGATATCCAACAATCAAGTGCTGCTCAATCAGGCTGTCAATGTGAGTCTGGTGAATGCCATCGAGGGTGAGCAAATGATAATGGAGCAAAAGCAATTGGAGTTGGATGCGCTGGAGTTGGAGGAGCCCATGTATGAGCCTATTACGCCCACCATGGAGAGTAAGACTGAGCCGCAGGCGTCCGGCCTGTTTAAGTTAACAAACCAAAAGGAAATTCCTACAGAGGATATCTATCAAACGGTGGAAGAAGCAACAACAGCAGCAGCAGCAGCAGCAACAGTTGCAACAACGATGCCAACAAATAGCAATTGGCTGGAGGGCTATGAATCCATTGCGGGCAGTAATAGCAGCAACAGCAACAATGATGACTACGAAGCCTTTGACACGACAGCAACATTAACAGCAACATCACCAACAGCAACAACAACAACAACAACGGGCACATTGGGTCGCAATACACGTGACCAATTGCCGGAGCTGCCCAAACCCAAGCGTGTGTTGCCCAAATCTCCAACAATACTGCGTCCAGCGCCTGGAAAGCCCAAGCAAGTCAGTCGCCTGAGCAAACCAAGAACCGGACAGAACTCCACGGACGAGGATGATGAGAATATCTATGATACCATCAAAGGTTGCTACGAGTCCATGTCCAACAAATGCAGTCAGCCCAGCACAGACAGTATCTCGCTAAGCTCCAATTGCTACGAGAGCATCTCGAACTATCGCAAAAGCAAAAGCTCCGCACTAAACGCAACGGGAGCAGCAACAACAGGCACGGCAGCAACAGCAACTGCCACTGGGGTGCAACTTTCTAGTAGCGGCTCTACCTTAACCATTTGCTCGGATCATCGCACCAATAGCCTTTACGAATCCTCGCTAGCTGCGGGCGTCATCTATGGAAGTGCCAGCGTTGGCTGTCGCTCCTCCTTGGCCAGCAGCAATGCTGGAAGTGCTGGCAGTGCTGGAAACAGCAGCACTGGCAAACCTGGTGATAAACGATCCTCCATTGCGGGCTCCAGTGACAACAGTGATGCCTGGGTGGATATATCCGATGGCGAGGCAGCTGCCGCCGTGGCAGCCACTAGCGAGGCGCAGTTCATTGTGTAAGTAAAGAGTGAGAGCGGGGGGAGAGCGCAAGGGAGAGAATGGGTTAAGGTGCAATAAAAAACTCTGCGTAGATTGCTGATAAGTTTGTTTGGGTTAGAAGCGCTTATCTTATCTCGTAACTGGAACTTCGACTGCGAATGCGACTGCGGCGCAGCTAACTGTCAGTTTCAATTGTTGTTGACGCCAAATGTGTGGTGCAGCAAAAATAAAAATAGCTTCTTTGAAAGGGCCGAGGGGGGCGGTAGTTATAGTCAGAGTCCACAGATTGCATATAAGTCTAACAAATGTTTAGTTTCTCTCGATTTGTTTGATATATTTGTGTAGGTATTCCATGGTTTCTCCCAAATAGCTTTAAGGTAACAAACGTTAAGCTCTTGACTTAAATCGACTTGCCATAGCTTGGTTAAAGTGTAACAACAGTAAAAACTAAAAGAACTTTAATTTAGGTTAAGACAAAACTATAGGAAGTCTAATCCCAGCGACCCTGAACTGAGATTCAACCTTTTGATAGCAATCCCTTTTGTTCACGTTTGATTGTATAGTTTTATATAAAAATCGTATTGAAAAATCTAGTTGCAATTGCTTTTGTATACAGTCTTTAGATAAGATACGAATCTATAATAAAGATTAGACTTCATTATATGTATATACTACATAATAATGTGTCATTGTTTTGTATAGGAAATTCACAACCGTTTTAAAATGGGTTTAGGGATTTTTTGGCGATATTTTTCTATTACATATTTAGCTTAGGCATTTAAAGCTCGAATATTCAAAGTGTCAGCGACACTTTAAGTGTTTAGTCAATTAGCCTCGATTAAGAACTATTTAACACAAACTTTTAACAATCATTCGTTTGTTAAGAAACCCAATCAGCTGCCCACAGAAACATTTTTATGCCAATTAACAACTACAAAATTGTCATGTCATGAAAATTTCTTAAAAGTTTCTTGTCGAGTTCAGTCTCTGCACAAAAATTACAAGAAATAGCTGTACACAATGAGTTTTCTTCGTATTTGTATTTGTTGCCACACTATAACAACAAATGCAACACACACCCCCTTCGCCGCCCACATTAATTAGCGCGTTGACCTACAATTCCATCTGTTATCGAGCGATAAGATTGGACGCCTACTTGGGTAACCCAATTGAAAATTACAATCACAATACTTACGATATTGAAACTTGAAAACGACACCTCGAATTTATTCTATAAACAGTTTGAAATTGTGTGCCTGGCTCTGAGGTTTATTTTGTCATTTGATCGATTGTTATGATGTACTGATAGTGAATATGTTAAGCTTTTGCATATTTGACGCTAATAACATATTTATTTTTCTTGCAGTGTACGGGAACGATTCAAGCAGCATCGTGTTCGCAGTCCGGATTGGTCGAAACGCATCAGAGACAAAAGACTCCAACAAAACAAGGCAAAAAGCTGCATTGAGGGTAAGTTGACAAGTTGACTTAACAAGCAACAAACAGAGTCTTCTGCTTTTCTTTTGTTTCGATATTAGAATAGTGTACAATATATACTTTATTTACCATGGCTCTTCTTTGTTGCCAGATTTCCATATGTTTTTCTTTGTTTGCCATTTGATTTCCTATAAAAATAATAAGCTTAAATGCGCTGCAACCAATTCGAAAGCTTCGGTTGAATGTACAAGCTTTAAAGTCAAGCTTGCTTGTGTGGTTTGTGTCAAAGCTAAACTCACGTTCCACTTGTGTGATCTGCACTCGTTTGGCTCTCGCAAATCAACTTGACACTCTAATAGCTTAAAAAATAGTTATCGTCATTAATGCTTTTGTGCCCATCATCAGTGTTAATTAATTTTGTTGATAAATATGCAGCAATCATGCCCAGCAAGTCAAGGTATTTTAAAGTGTTGCCCCAGGCAGCCAGTGTAAAATGTTAAAAGTAAACAATGCATAAGCGAAATGGAAACTAACAAGGCGACGGCAACACAACTTACAGTTAATTATGCCCAATGCAAATGAGAGTAAAGAAAGACAGCACAATGAATGCACACAATACAAACACATAATGCAAGTGAGTAAGCATCATGCGCACATTTCACACAGCAACGAAAAATTGGAAGTTGAATTTGCAATTGGCGCCTGCCAGAGCGACTGCAACGGGCGACAGGTTCCACATAAGGCAATAACAAGTTGAGAGCGAGCGTAAACAATGCCCATAAAGTGGACGGCAAACGTTTTGTTGCTGTGCAATTTTCATTCCACGGCTGCCAGCGCTCAGTCGCCCATTCAGTCTCTTACTCAGTGTTTTTTCTTTTTTTCGTTTTGTTGAACACAGTCTGAGCGCGTCTGTTTTAACGTACGGTTCGTCTTGCGGACGCTGCCTGTCGAAAAGTTGCCCAGCGAGTGGAACTTGTGCTTTTTGAAATGTGAACAAAATATAAAATATTTCTTAAACATTTCCTTTTTAATAAATGTTTGCTGCTTTAATTATATGTTGTTGTTAGAGTGCGCTCGCATCTCTGTGAAAAGTGAAAATAAAATATATAAAAAAACAAATGCATGCAGTGCATGCAAAATTAGCAAACGACCCCAGACAAACGTTAGCGTTGACTGCGCAGCGGGCGGCGCAGCTAGTTTTTAAATATTGCATGCTAGTGTTGCTAGTTGTTGTTGTTGTTGCGGCTGCTGATATTGTACTTTATGCAAAGGCAGCGAGACGTCACGAACTTAAACTGAAACTGAAATCAACCCTGCTTCCCTTCCGCTAGCCCCTTATGCCCTACACCCGCGATGAGAGCTTAATGTTTCACTGTTACCGCTGTTGTTGTTGTTGTTTTTTTTCTGCTGGTGCTGCTGCTGCTTCGTGTGATGACGAAATTGTTAAGCGAAAACCAGTCTAGAAATACTATATGGCGTTCAAAAGCGCACAACCTTGAAGAAGTTAAAAGCACATAAATACAAAACAGCGATGACTGCGTACAGCTTAAGGAACTCACAAGCTTAAAAACTAAAAAAAAACATAGCAATGACTGCGCAAATAATAATCAAAGTAAACGAAATAGTGTATTGTTCAAATGCCAAATTGCAAAATCAAAATGTAATCATGTGCAATAATTGTGTGTGAGTGTGTGTGTGTGTTTGTGTGTGCATCCAAAAGAGGGGCAAACAACAAAAATAGCATTCCATAAAGCTGCGCAAAAATGGCCGCACAAAAGTTCACTGAACGCTGGCAGCGACGCCGCGTCGCTGTCGACTTCCAACTGCAACAGTACCAACTGTTAAATACTTACAGCAACGGACGGCATTGTAATTAATGTTTGGGCGCATAATTTATGAAAACCCGGCAATGCGATTGTTAATTCTCAGCTTAATTTTTACCCAGGGCACGTTCGCTTTTATTTTTTTTTGCTTTCCATCACGCGATGATTAAAGTCTAAGGGAAAAAGCGAAAGTGTCAAGAAAACTGTACAGTTTGAGGTGCCACCCAATTGCATGGCACGCAGTTGCGGAAAAAGGCTTTACAGCAATGACTTATTGTTGTCACAATCAACTTAAACGCATACATATTTGTGCTTATGGGAAGCTCTCTTCGGCTTAACTGATTAAAACCAAATGGTTTCAAGCTGGCGCTGACACTGAACAACTGGCAGACAATGACATCGTTTGGCACTTAATAAGTTTAGCCTCAATGCCTCAATCGATCAATCAATGTGCCCCCGAACAGTTCAGCTGCATTCGCATTGGAATTGATAGAATAATTAAAAAATGTTTGTATAAAACAGACACAGAGAAAGAGCCTCAATGATAAAGCGAAGCAAGTGAAGCGCACTTTTCCAAGGCTTTTCATGATTATAAACAAACAGCATCAGCAGTTTCATCAACGTGCAACGTCTACAGTTATATGGCACGTTTTAATTGTTTTCTTTTTTATCTTTCTGCGACGTGCAACGTCTGGTGTCTGTGTTTTTTCGTATAAAGCGATGCGTTGCCCACACGCAATAGTAAAAAATAATTGGCCACAAGACACAACAATAGCGCCAAACACAACTGACAACATTTCCGCATCAGCCAAAACCACACTGTGCAAAACATATACTAATAGATTGGCTTTAAGCACGAAATAAAAGAAAACTTAAAAACTGATTGCTGTCAGCTTTTAAGAAATTGGCTGGCTTTTAAGAAATTTAGCTGGCTGTGCATTCTGAAAACAAGAACCGGCAACCAGTTGTTAACCACAGGCTAAACAAGCTAATCTCGACCCACGCGCAACAAGTGTCGCTTTGGTCAAGTCAACAAAGCCACACACAAAAAAAAAATATCTCATTTCATCATGTGGCCTGTGTACATTATGTACATGACTATGAGCAGCTTACGTATCCATTCTTTTTTACAACCATATACGTTGTGTCTGTATGTTGTTTTTGTTTTGCCTAACCGGTTTGCTTCGCTGCGTATGCGTAATATTTCGGTGTGCTCTGGTTTTATGTAGACTCGACGCTTTTTGGCGTCGTTTTTTTCTCAATGCTACCTGCTCTTTGGTTATTTGTTGTTGTAGCTGCATTGAAGCGTGATTTCATTATAATTTACGCTATTTTGCATGCCTCTATGCTAGCTAAAATCGCGCATACGACACGTTGTTTTATACCCGTTTAGATTTGTGTGTTGTGACACTTGAAAAGTTTGCTTAATTAGCGTAGAGGTGACTTAAGCGAGAGGGTCATTTATTGACTTGTAAGGGGCGCAATAAAAACGTTATTTAATAATCCACCTGTGGTGTTGAATATTACAAAATATATGTAACATTTGATTTGTCGAATCGAAAGAGCTTTGAAATTGACTTTGCATGAAAATTTATTTTTAATGAAGTTTTTTTCGATTGAAATGAGGATTAATCCATAACTAACATCAAGCTAAGCAACTTATTGTGCCACCCTCGCTCAAAACCCAACCACAATCTTGACTTAAGCCCAAAGCAGTAAAACAGAAAAAAAACTTGTCGTTTTGCAGACACTTTTTCTGATTGCTTTCAATTAAGAAATCGAGTTGCAGCTGCCATGCAAAACAAGTTCAAAAGTTCAGCAGCGACAACAAGAACAAAAAACAAGTTGAATTTAATACAAAGAATTCGTTTAATGCAGTCGTTAGGAGAACGTCCAAGTTGTATGTTAAAAATATGCTGCGATGGCAACCAACAATAGCAATTATAATAGTGAACGCCTCAGCTGCACGAGCAGCATTACAACGAACAGTAATGGTAGCCACGCCCACGTAGAGCTGGTCACACTGCCACGCAAGCGACGGCCACGTGCCGCCGGAGAAGTAAGCATTACGTGTCCCAGCAGCAGCGTTTATCTAAATGCTGAACCAACTGCAGAGGTTCAGTCGCCGGCCCAGTCCGAACCGGAGCCAATCTATCAGAATGAGGCAGCGGCAGCGGCGACGCAGCCACAATGCCGTCGCCTGCATGTGCATCGAAGCGTGCTGCGTGTGTCACATGTGGAGCCGCATAGTACGCCCAGTCGAGAGTTAATGGTGGTCAGCACCTTTGTAGGTTCGTTGAGGCGTTTCAGCAGTTATCACACACCGCTTGCTACTAAGACTTAAGCTAATCCTTCGCTTCTTTGTCTTTGCAGATGACTCGGATCATTATTATGAGACATTGTCGCCGTTGGGCAACAAACGGCATTCGACGCAACTGTTGCCTGGACAGCATCACAAGCGGAATCAGGATGTGCCGCGTGGTTCACAGCGTCGCAGCAAACAGCACTCGGCTTCGGCCCATGCCCTGGGTCAGCACTCAGATGACTACGATTCCTTTGAAACGGATAGCGATGATCACACAGAGCCGGAACAGCGCTTGCAGCATGTAAGTAATCTATGCTAACAGAGGCATCCACAGCTACTAAATAGCTTCTTTCCTTCTTGTTGCAGCACAATGACAGCGGCGTTGATATGCGTAATCTTCGCTTGCCGGATCCACCGGCGCCCCAGAATCAAGTGTATGCCATAGTGCGTAAGTTTAAGGACTTCATCTCCAGTAAAAAGTCACCCAAGAGCAGTCAGCAAAAGCTCTACGAGAACACCCAGTCGCCAGTTGGCAATGGCACAAGCACACAATTCTATGTGGAATGCCGCAAGCAGGAGCTGTACGAGTCTGCCCGCTCGCTAAGCAATTCGGAGCGTAATCTCTTAGCCAGTCAGAGTCAGTCAAGTGCACAGGATCAGCAGCAGCAGCAGCTGCAGCCGCAGCCGCCCACAGCTTCCACATTGATGCGAGCCAAGCAGAAGAATGGCAAGAGTTTGCGTTCCCGTCTGCGCAAGAGTCTTGTGGGCTCATCCTTCGACACCAAACAGCTGTCCGCACTGACGGCGACGCGTAGCACCTTTTACATTGAGGATCCGCCGACGCAACAGCAGCTGGAGCCGGAACATCATGGCTCTGGCGAGTTGGACTCGGGCTTCTCGGAAAAGGCCTCCTCCGGCGATATACCTGTGCAAGAACCCAGCGCCGAAACGCTTAAGTTCTCCACTGTGGCACGCAAAGCTAAGAAGGAGACGAAAGCATTGCGTCGTCGCACCACAATTGGTGTGCGTCCGCATGATCCACCGCCACCACCGCCGCCGCCGGGCATGGAACAGAGACCGCGTCTGCATTTGGATACGAATCAACCCACTTCGTGGTATGCGGAATGTGGTGTCTTCAAGCAGTCAACGCCCACGGGCACAATGACAAACGATGAACCGGCAACGCCGACGCCAAGTGCCAATGGTGGAAGCAGCTCGTGGTATGCCGAATCGGGTCTCTATCAGACCAGCGGCAACTCTGTGGCCAGCTCAAGCGGCAGCTCTGGCGTCTCTACGGGCAACGAGGCCGGTCTGGGCGATGACCTGCAGCCGCACAGTCTCTTCTTCAATGAGCCGCTCTATCAAGTCTACAGTGCAGCCAAATTGGAGGTAAGCCAACAAGATTCCTGACCTGTTTTTTAGTATTTAGTACTTATGTGCCGCACTTTGCAGTCAATTACACGTGACCTGGAGGCGCATGAGGGCTCAACGGATGGCTACGAGGAGATTGGACACTCCAAGACAGCTCCCACACAGCAGTCAAAGGCACGTCCGACCGCCCTGCAGCTGGTGGAGCCCAAGAATGGCCCGTCACGCACACTATGGAGCGAAATACCCGAGGTCATTCATTCCTGCATACTGCGTGAGTTTCCTTTAACCTCTTTCTAAGTCTTTAATTAATTACATTTTTCTTAACGTTGCTTTAGCTACTTTAACACCACGCGAGCGTGGCTTGCAGGAGGCCAAGTTTGAGATCATGACATCGGAGGCCAGTTATCTAAAATCTCTGAATCTGCTGCGTAGTCACTTCATGAACAATTCCGCCTTCTGTGACAGCACGGTGCTGAGCATAAGGGATCGCAAGGCGCTCTTCTCCTACATTGTACCGGTACACGAATGCTCGGAGCGTTTGCTAACCAAGCTCGAGAATTGCTGGCAAAACAATATCATGCTGCTGGGACTGAGTCGTTGTATCTATGAGATTGCCGAGCGGCACTTTCATGTGTACATCACGTTCTGTGAGCATCAGGGACGCATGGATCGCACGCTGCGTCGCCTGAAGGAGCCAAAGAACGGCGCGTTTCAGCAGCAGTTGGATAAGCTTGAAAGCAGCCCCAGCTGCTGTGGTCTCAATCTGCATTCGTTTCTAATGCTGCCCATGCAGCGAATAACACGTCTGCCGCTGCTCATCGATGCAGTGTTTAGCAAGGAGTCGCCGCACAATGCCGAAGAGTATGAGAGCTGGAAACTGACACTGGCGCTTGTGCAGAAGATTGTTGCGCAGTGCAATGAGGCAGCCAATCGCTGGGAGCAGGCTTACGAGCTGGAACGCATCTCCAGACAACTGGAGTTTTCCAGCCATATACGCGCTCTGGCCATTGCACCGGTGGGTGTGCCCAAGCAGGGCGCCAAGCCTCGGTTTCTGGTCAAGCGGGGCGAACTGACGCATCTCATGTGGCGTGGCGACGATGCCAAGTTGACGTTTGGCAAACGCTTTACCAAGTCGAGTATATATGCTTTTCTGTTCTCCGATCTGCTGGTGCTCTGCAAGCGCAAGGGCGAGTCTAATTTTACCGTATTCGACTATTGCCCGAGGAGCATGCTGACCATAGCCTCGGGCGACACACTTCCTCAGCTGCCCACCAAAGATATTAAGGATTCGACTAGCAAAAATCTCATGCTGATGACACTGCTGGAAAACTATGAGCGCAAAACAACTGAACTTGTAAGCTACCAAATTCCATTTCCAGTTGTATTTAAACTAACCCCTTGTGTGTTTACCAGGTGCTCTCCTGTCCGTCAGTGTCCGATCAGCAGCGCTGGCTAGAAGCCATGCGTCCGCCGGAAGCGGAAACGCCTGGTGAGAAACTGTACGAGTCCTGGGACTGTCCGCAGGTGATTGCCAAGCACAGCTACGAATCTGATGAGCCAGATGTGCTACAGCTGGAGCTGGGCGACGTGGTTAATGTCTCACGCAAGCTGCCAGATGGTACGTTAATCCTTGCTACAATTGCACACTTTCTATTTTAATGAATGCTTTCTTCCAACAGGTTGGTATCAGGGCGAGCGAATACGTGACGGTGCCGTTGGCTGGTTTCCCGGCAGCTACACGGAGGAGCTGAACTCGTCCCATGTGCGTGCCCGCAATTTGAAGCAGCGCCATCGCCTGCTTACCTTTACCGCCACCTATTTGGAGGCGCAAAAGGGCAAATGAGAATGCACACTCACAATTTGATTCTCAATGCCATCTCCAATACGGTCTGTTTTGAATGGCCGAGTATTTAAATAATATAGTCCTTCAACAGATATATCAATTAGGAAATGTGATAAATAATTAGTTATTTGCTTAAAGTGGTTAACAAAGTGAAACATAAAGTAAACAAATCAATTGCTGCCCCATAATTTATGTGCATTAGTTGGAAACTGATCGATTCACTTGCAATCCAAATGTGTATGTAATTTAGTTATCTTTAAAGTATATATCAAAGTGTGCATAAATGCATATGTTATTAAATAAATTTCAAAACAAAAAACTCTACAAGATCTAGTGTTTTGTAATGCAAGCTAAAAAGTAGGCAACAAAAACGTGTACGTGTTGCAAAAATTAAAGCATACTTTTAAGGTAAAGTATGAATACTTGACTAAACAGGCTCAAAATTTAAACATATTCATTGTTCTTCAAAGAAGTTTAGTTTAAAATATATTTATTGACTTGAATGCGAATAAAAAGTCTTCTATTTGTATGTTATTGTTAACTTTTGTTTTCAAAAATAGTTATACAAATTTATTCATTGCTTAGTTATACATATAATGTATGTATGTACTATGTAAATTAATTCTCGAATGCTTACCGGCGCTCCCTTACTTAATTCAGTTTTTACTTATTTAGGCGTATCGTTATGGGTGAACAATATAATTTAATCGATTAATAGATTATTGCTGTCATAAATTATTAAATCTAATTCAAACACTACACAACGCTTGAGCACATGATACAGCGTCATGCGATCAATCGATCGATCGATCGACCGATCGATAGCAACTTGTAGAGAGTGCTACTAAATCGTGTACACAAACATTATAACTAAGCCTAAGTCAAATAATTTACAATACTTCATTCATGTGACTGCGATGAGTGGGTTCCCTAAATTATATCGCTGTATGGTTTATATATTAATTTAAATGTTTTGTATTTATAAATATAAATATGTATTGATAGATGGTGTTTGGATGTATGTGTGTTCTGCCGTATGCCCTAACTAACGTAACCTGCTTTTACACTACACGCTATTATTCATAAATATATATATATATATATCACAAAATCAGTGAAATGAAAATTCGCTGGAGTATTTGCTTGTTTCGCTTTGGATGATGACATGAGATGATGCGTTGATGAATTATGAATATTGGGTTGCTTAGTAATGACAATGCGAAGGAATGATGTGAATGATGATGTTGATGGTTGTGGCAATGATTGGTCCCGCCAAGAGGCTAACAGCTCCAGCTAAACGTTTGTCATCTGAAGCTGAGGCCGCATTTTCGACTAATCTTCGGCGTATGTATATAGGCAATTGACAGCAACAGCGGCACATCGTTCTCCGATAGCTGCAGCGGCGTTGTTATATCGCTAAGTGGACAAGGTTCAGTTTCTAGAAGAAATGCGGCCAGCGTTTCCGATTGCAAGTAAATCTCTTGCAGCTTGGATTCCAAAAACGACAGGCACTGCAATTTAAAGGGATTTTGGTTAAACTTGCATAAAAAGTGTGGTTTTTTTTTTTGGTAAACTTACGTCATAGGCGGGTATGCCACCAATGTGCATGGCCTGCACAGTTTCAAGCATGCTGGACACCAGCTGGGACATGCCAACCGGTGAGCTCTGGCCACCGGCATAAGGAAACTGTTGCGCCTGCGATGAGATTAGGCGCACATCCCACTTGTCCATGTCCGCAACAATGGCAATATTCTCTGCCGGCTGTGAGATGAGCGATGCGGAACGTGCGGCCAGCGCCAAGTCTTCACGCAAATTCATTTCCCACCTATTGGGCGGAGCACAGGTGCCCTAAAACACAAAGAATACAAAGATTGTAGGACAACTGTTGGGACAGTAATTGAAAAGTAGACCTACCTGTAGCACCATGTCGGAAACGTAGTGATCGCTAACGCTTAGCAGCAGCGATGGAATAAAACCTGCACGCAACTTATCCCCAGGCGGCTCATCCTCCTGCGGCAGCTCCTTGATACCCGGCACCGGTAGCTTCAACATCTGCTGAGACTCATTGACAGCCGCACATTTGGCGGCCACCGATGAGACAGAGCTGCGCTGCGACGGCACACGTTTAGCCTGCTGGCGTCGCGTATAGTTGGGCGTTGTCGCCGGCTCCGGCATCGATTTGAGCGTATCTATTGAGGCGGCCGAGTTGACAGGCTGTAAAACGCTGGAGCTATTGCTGCTCTCATTGTAGCAATGCACCTCATCCGTTTCGAACTCCAGCTCAGTGGCATTCGAGGGTGTTTGATATGTGGCACTGCCACTGAATGTTCCGCCGCTGTTGCAAACTATGCAACGATCACTGCCAACCGCCGTGGTGATTGTTGAGCTGCTGCTGGCCGCAAGTTCTGCTAGATGTTGCTGCTGCTGTTGCTGCTGTTGTTGGTATAGCGTTACGCTGCTGTCGCTGGATTTAAGCGACTCGTTGGCCTCCAATTTGGAAGCCTTATCCATAAGCAGATCATAATTAGACATGACCAGATTCTTGCTCTTCATATAGTTGGTGGCAATCTGGGGATATTGCTCAAAGTTAAACTTCATGCCCGAATGCTTTTTATTTGCCATGGAAGCGTCATGGGTGCGTTGATGCAAGGCGCACAGCATTGTGCTTTGCTTTGCGTCATCCGTGAGATCCTCGCTACTCTTTTTGAGATTTATCAATGGCTCATTGTCGCCCAGCACAAAGACCACACCGTTGCCATTGTCCGCTGAGGTCTGACGGCAAATGCCGTGCTCCCGTTCAATGAGTTTCTGACAGAGATCAAAATGGATTTGCTCCTCGAGACTAACATTCTCCTTAATGGGCTCAATGCCCCAAGTCATGCGATCGCTCTTGCCCATACTATTCTGTGTGATCAAATACGATAGCGACAAATGCGATACACGTCGCTCCTGTTCAAGAGATTCCAGTTCCTCATTGCTAATGGCCGGCGTATCACTCTCCACAGAGTAACTGCTGCAGCGTCGCTCCAGCTTGCGATTAATCATCTTAACACCTTTTTGTAGCTTGGCCAAGTCGCTTAGACTTATGCCCTCCTTAACGCCCGCTGGCACAATATTCCAAAGGAAATTCTTTTTACATTGCTTTGGCTCGGCGGAGTCTGCAGCTTGATTCGCTGGTGTCTTATGCTCATCGAACTCCAAAGCCTCAATAGCGCCATCATCGATGCTACCACCCGTGCCCAGAGTGCTGGCATTCGAGTCCTCATCCATGCACATCTCAACATTCTCCGGCGATGTTACAGTCAAACGTATACGTCCATCTTTGCCAGTACGAAAATATTGCTGTGCCTGCCGGGCCAGAAACGTTTTCTTCTCAATGCCCGTGTCCATCAGATAGTTGCCAATACGCAACTCCTGTTGCACAAAGTGCGAATCACGAAATGCCAACACCGTGGGTATTTCGTTCTTTTTTTGCGTGCCAATAAATTGAGCATCGCCTTTATGTTGCTGCATCTGCTGCTCCGCATCCAGCTCATCATCACCGCTGCCCAGTTCGTCCCGATGCTGCTCCCCCAGCTGATCGGCATCACTAACAATTGAACTTAGATTCTGTTTGCAGGTTGTGGTGCGACTTAAGCCAGTGCCCATTGCTGCAGCACGTCGTCGCATTAGCGGTGGACTTTTGTTGCGTTCCGGATTGCTCTGATTGTTGACCAGATCAGTGATCAGTTGCTTATTGAAATCCTCCCGCTTGGCGGCACGTCGCACCTCGCTGCAGCGTATGAAATATGTCAGCACATTCAATAGCTTCTCCACCCACATCTTCTCTGAGCCATAGATAATGGTGCGTGCCAATTTTGGTGGCATACCAATTGCTCCATACAAATCTCCCAGCTGTGCCCAGAGCGCATTGTACGGATGCTTTTGCGAGACCTGCAGCAGCTTGGCACGTCGATCTATGGCCGCCGAGGATGCCGATGCTGTTGATCGACGCGAGCTGGAGCTATTGAATGCCGAGACAGTGGCCACCCAGCCCAGATGATAGGTCAATATGCCCGTCAACATGGTGCTAATGAAGCTGCAAAACAATAGAAACAAATGTAAATCAACTGATTTCTGCTATAACCACTGAATTGCTTACAAATTGGAATCCTTGGTGTCGGCAAAGGAGAGCAGATCGCACAATTCCTTGATAAAGCGTTCGGCAACGTTCTTCGAGTACTTGCTGCCACTGGTCGTAATGCTCAGCCAAACGGGCGTCTTAATACGCGGCGCTGTAAACAGATCGCTAAACCATTGTTGCGTATCCCTCCAGGCCTGGAACATGATCTGCAAGTGGTAAGTGCGTTCGTCGTACATAAAGCATATACCAAAAGAACAGATTGTGTTTTACCTGCAGGAAGTTCTTGTGATTAATGTAGGCATGCTCTGTGCTAGCCCTCAGACGACTTAACATGGACTCGAGCAAGGCAATGTGCTCGCTGCAGAAGAGCTCCATTTCCTCCTCGAAAGATTCGCTCATGGTTATGCATACGGCGAGGCCAAGTTTGGGCCGACGTCGCATATTCGCCTGGCGGCGACCCATCTCTGGATTGCTGCGCGACTCATTGGCACAGTAGCTGGCGCGTCTGTATTGTGGTGGAGCCATGCCACCACCCTCACTGCCACCGGTTGCAGGACCAGCGTTAGGAGCATTACCCGAATTCGCCTGACCATTGCCAGGGACATAGTTGTCGCTGAGGAAGCCAATGAAATCGTTCTTGGAATGCTCATACTCAAAGGAGGTACGCAAATTGCGCGAGATTCGGCGCTGCAGGCAGCCATCGCTGGCAAACTCATCCAGATGCGGCGAACTGGCATAGACGGCCCAATCATCCAGACTTAGCTTGAGCATGGCATCCGATTGATCGGAGAGCACACTGCCAAGGCTGCTGCGCGTTGAATACTGATACGACCATTGATCGCCGCTAGAATAGGCGCCACCGGTGCCACTGCCACTTGCACTGGCCGAGTAACCCGAATCGGTGGCATTGCTATATGTGGAGGAGAAACGTGGCCCGCTGTCTGCAATTGAAAGCGATTGCTGATCCGACGCTGGCACATCCAATGGTGGCGTCAAGCTCAAATGTCTGCTTACACTGACACTGAAGGGCATGGAGAAGGAGTTCATGGACAGGCCATCCATGGAGCCGTGCTCACTGCAAATGGAGCTGCGCGGCGTCATCGAAAGCGTTGAGTAGGGTGAATGACCACCACAACCTGGAGCAGCAGCAGCAGCAGCAGCAGCTGTACCACCGGCTATACTATTGCCCGTTGGCGCTAAATACACCTGGGAGCATAGTATTCTGGCCGGCGTTGGCAGCCAGTGCACCTTGAGCGCTGTGCCACAAAAGGACATGGCCAGCGAGCCAAAGACCATCTCACCAATGGGCGTTATATCCGGACCAGTTGGACGATTGTGCTGTATTTAAAGAATACTTTACTTTATAAGATTTGAATTTAAAGTTAGTTGGCTTTACTTACCTTATAGCCATATTCGGGACAAACTTCAATCAGATTGCTGACATTATTGTTGGAATGTGCTTTGGCCTGAATCTTGCCATTTTGCAGCGATGTGTATTTGTCATTCTTAAGGAACTTGCCACCGCCACTGCCAACACTGTTGCAATTGGAGGATCGACTGCCCTTGCAGCCGGCATCCTTGAGCGTCACCTTTTGCAGGGCATGGGAATCGAAGAGCAAACGCCTGCCACGACTATCATCCTCTTTGTAAAGCAGAACGCGCACTTGGCTGGCATCGAAAGGGAATTGGCTGCAAAAAGAAAAGAGAACGAAATGTTTGAGTTACAGCAAACGCTGACGTCTTTGAAAAGAAGGTGACGCAAAGAAAGAAGGGGAAAGAATTGTTGGCAAATTGACTCGAAACACCCACGCAACAAGCACGTCAGGCACTGAACTGATGATAGCATCAATAGATGACAAAAGCTTTTTAGTTGTATTGAAAATACATTTGATCATGTGATTTCTTGACTTGAACCGTGACTCAGTTTGCAACAAATTGTTCATCTCCAATAAAACAACAACAACACACACAGACAATCCACTCAATTAGAGTATTGGTCTTCGTCTCCGTTTTCGTCTTCGTGCCGTCTAAGTTGCGGTACTTTAGAAGGCGACAACAAGAACAAGAACATTTGTATAATGCGCACATCTTCTTAACACTGCTCGTTCATTGTCGAGTGTGGGTCATTCGGGTAAGCTGTATACGTATGTGTGTGTGTGTGTGTGAGTAGTGGAACTATTAATAGAATTCATTTGGCACGTGACAATTACTCATGTGCCACACAAGTGCCATTTCAATTGCCTTGTCGATCGTTTATTCACTTGATTCTGCTTGATTATTTTGTGTTTGTTGCCAAGAAATGTGTGTTCCCGTGCATTCAATGCGACGTGATGATAAGTATTATCGGTTATTGAATTTGGCACTTTTACAGCAATTAAAAAATGTTTACCTGGTAACATCTTGGAAAACAGTCTGGATTAGTGAGCAGTGTGGGTGGGGGGCAAAGGGGATGAAGGGGGTTTGGCAACGTTTCGAAACACAACCACTTAAAATTAGCGTCGCAGATTTGAGCTAATTTATTTTTAGTGGGATTTATAAATGGCGTGTCTAACAATAAGTAACGCTAAATTGAGAAATATGCCAACTGCCCAAATTAGCGCTATAATTAACAAATATTTATTTGTGTGTGTGTTTTTGTAATCATAAGTTTCGGGTGTGTGTGTGGTTGTGTGTGTGTGGAAGTGGTGGCAAAGGGAAACTTGTTTTATTGTTTTATGCCACCGCGATAAGATGGGGGAAATTCTAACATACACATTCATAGATTAGTTAGTGGGCCCGACTGGGATCACGAGTGTGAGACCAACAACAACTACAATAAACACAGATCCCATGTACACACAAATGGTCGAAGTGCGGCTCGTTTGTTCTTGCCTAAGCCTTAAATCGCCAAAGTGACCAGTCTTTTTTTTTTATTACTTTTGAAAATTCCGGCTTACCTATACTTAAATGGCGTCGTATGCATGTAAATTGTCAACTGTTTTGGCCGTTTGGAATGTTTTGTTTATCGTTGGTTGGAGCCGCTCTAATTGCATTGAGAAAACAAAACCAAAGACGACGTGATGGTTAAAAACAATCCGTGTATAATATGTTTATAGGCGCGATGCTTGAAGCCAAATGAAGTTCAAGGCGTTGGCGAATCGCAAAGCAAATGGCATCGGGAAACACAATCGGATCGGATCGCATCGCATCGGATCGTCCCCGTGACGACTTAAAAACAAAACGACGATAAACACAGCCGAATAGAATATGAGTGCTGCGAGTGCGAAAAAGTGCGCGCATGATCGATATACACATATGTATATATATAAACACATACATATCTTATACATTTATATAAATAATACTACGTATGCAGATAGGCGACAACGACGACAACAACGACCATGACTACGGCATTCGGGCGCATCAATTGAGGCTCGCTCGCGCTCACATGATTCCCATCCAGCTGTGATAGAGCATCACATGTATGACACCAGCAGAGCCCAACCCATAACAAGCCATTGTCATGTCAGAGTGTCATCATGAAGAGTGATGTGTTAATACACTTTTAAATGTTGTTATTGTTGTCATGATGGATTAGTAAAGTTTGTGAACTTTAATCAGTGCAAAATTTTGAATTATGTTTGGACCTTGCACCTGACAAGCTGATAGAGCGATTGAATGATTTCTGTCCACTGACCCCAACACTGGCGCCTGTCAATTTTGTCGATTGTCAGCTGCGAGTTCAATTATCGTTTACTTGCCAAACATTTTTTTTATTTATTTACTTATCAGCTTAAATATTCCACTGATTATTTATTAGTTTTATTTTTAAGCTCAAATGCAGCGGGAAATAAGAATAGATTGGATTGTGATAGACTGCAATTAAACGTGGTCTTTATCAGCCCTAAAAGGCAATGACATATGGAGTTTTGTAGATAAGCAATTGAACTTTAATCGCAACCCTCTTAATTTTAGCGAGTTCAACAGGAATTCTAAAAGTATATGGGCAAAAAAAAAACATCCTAAAAACTGTGGAAAACAAACACTTTGAAATACTATTAATAAGGTCTATATGATTATTAAAAACCGAATTCAGGCCATGTGTAAGGTATTTAGGCCTAAAAGCAAGGTATAAAAATTCAGTAAACAGTTTTAAGTTGAAGATTGCAACATTGAAATAATAATTTCAAGCTTTAATACAAGGGTATGCTTTGTGTCGGTGCATTCATACATATATTGCTTTTTCGCACTCTCTACTGCTTTCTCGCTCTGACGGCTGCGTTTACTTTTTCCGTTGCTTTCTGTGGCGTATTGTTGCTTTTGTACATGCTGCGATCATTGCTTTCATGTGTGCTTCTTGGCATACGCTTGGATCACATGCTTTTTTGTTCAGCTACGCAAGCAAAAAAAAAACAAAGCAAGACAGAGGAGGAAAGAAAAAAAAATTAAAATTAAAATGAAAACGAAGGCAACAATAATACTAAGCAAATACATGCAAAGAAACACATTAACTCATCTATTCAAACACATACGAGCAGAGGAACAAGCAAGTACATACATACATATGTATGTTTGTATGTATATGTACAACATAATGTTTTACTCTTAAGCACAGGCCACTTGAGATGATTGCTTTGCTTTGTTGTTGCCTGTTGGTTGTGTCTTTGGGCCAAGGCAATGGGGCCACTCAAATTAATTGATATGCTGTTACTTATCAGCACAAAAACAAAAAACCAAGCACCAAGCAGCAAAAAAAAAGAAAAACACTCAAATTAGTTATGTTTTTATTAGCCCTTTTGGATTATTTATGAATGTATGTACATGTGCATGTGATATATTGCTATATATGGGCAGTCCAATTGGTGGGCATAATCAAATCAAGCGCCAACATCTGTTAATCGTATTACACAGAGAGTCTTTGTGTCTTTGTATGTGTGTGTGTGTGTATGTATGTGTGTTGTCGGAAAGAGAGCGTGCAAATAACAACAGATTTCCAAAGCGACTACAGCAGCAGCAGCAGAAACAACAACAATAAAAAACAACCAGTTGCTCCATACAACAAGTCACATGACCAAACCAAACCAAAGCAAACCAACCAACCAACGATGGCGACGACGATGCCGTCGTCGCTGCCAACGCGCCAACAATAACAACGAACCGACAATGAAAATGACAACAAGCTGAGCCGGCAAAGGCGCAAAAGTCGACAACGCTGTTGGCTTTGGCTTTGGCGTTGACGTCGACGCCAACGTCACTTTGTTTGGTATATTTTAAGCTGTGTGTTGCGTTGTGTTCGAGGTACAACAAATTGACTATCATTATCATGAGATGCAGCGAATATATAGTGCCTCAAAAGTACAATATATTTACTTACTATATAAGATAACATTGACCTTCACCCCATCCCACCAGCGCCGATACTGAAGTCAGCAAATAATCGAATGTCAAGTTCAAACAAAAAAACAAACTGTATGTTGTAGTTGTCGGTAATTGCCAATATTGTCATGTCCGAATGCGCAAAGTGGGGCCAGACAATAACCAACAAATAACATGAGAAATGTATCTGGGCAAACAACCGTGCAAATGACGACGACGACGAGCTCTGATTGCCAAGAGACACTTGAACAAAAAAAGCAAAGAAGCAAAAAAAAAAATGAATGGAGCACTAATATATGTACACATATGCAAACATACATGTCTGTGGAAACACGTGCCTGCCAATCGATCAATGAATAGAACTAAAATCGGAACACTCGAAAAACAACAAGAAGAAAAGAAAACAACAAAGCAAATAAAAGTGAGAAACAGAAACCAGAAGCGTTACAGCAAGAAACCAGCTTCAAATGCTAATGCGGATGGCGGGGCAATGGAGAGGAGAGAGAAGTTTAACATTGCGTCTCTCTGTACGTTTGGTCATGTGACGTTTGGTTATGCGTTGGTGTACGTGTTGTACAGCATGAGTCAAAGCTGTGAATGGTTTTAAAATAAATACAAAAAAGGTGATGAAACTACACAATATTTGTGAATAATGATTAATGTGTACTTGTTAAAAAAAAAAAAAAAAGCTTGTGTATGCGCTTAAAGACGACTGCGAAAGTCTATTGATCATGCCGAAAACGCAAAAACCTTCAAGTCTGGCAATGCTGCAAAGGTAATGGGGGAGCGGCAAAAGATGTTTGATCTTCTCAAATGGCAATTTTCTTCATGCTGGCAATGTTTTAACGTTCATTAAAAAGTCACAACAACAAACAGCATGCGAACTTACTTGCACCATTTACTTAACTGTAAAACTATGCTTTCTTGAAGTTTCATTAATTAGAGAGCTAAACAGCTGAATGCAAGGTTAACAAAGCTAAAAGCTTAACAATAAATCTGATTAAATATGTTTGTAGGCTCTAATTGAGCAATTTTTACTATAAATTTATAGAGCAACAAATTGATTAGTCACAAACTTCAATTACGGAAATCTACGAGCTGCAAATATAAACAGCCAGATTCCATTATTGATTGTCTTGAGTGATTTATGTGGCAGATTGAAACATATACATATACAATTGTATAAGCGTGTGTGTGTGTGTTTTTGTCTGTTTGTGTACGTCCTACTTGACGTGGCTAGAGCTTAGGAGCTTTTATTTACAGCTGACAGTAGCACTTTCTACTTTTGGGTATTATGTCTAATTTGACATTTTTGGTCGTTGAAAAGCAAAAGCAATTTTGTTAGCTGATAATTACTACCAACGACAAAGAAACGTCAAAGACGATGACAACAACAGCTATCAGTCCCGACAACACAAAAGACAATAACAAGAGAACAACAACAGTAACAATAACAACAGCTGCGACGACTCACTCATATGACTTGGCAGACCACGAGACTTCACACATGAAGCCACAGTGGCAAAATCGACAGTGTTGGCATTTAAATGTGATTATACCCTGTTAAATGCATTCACACCCACAAAGTGTATACTGATTGAGTTAGTTTAGCTTGTTGTTAAAGTAGAAATACATATATTTACGGTATTGTTATAGTCTGTAGCATATTTATTAGTTGCTGTTTACTGATGGCAACGCAGAGACAAACAGAGACTAACAAACAAACACACACGCACATCCATTTAAATCACATATTCCCCCACTGATAATGGAAGCGCACAGGGTGATTATTTGCACTAAGGCACGAGGCTGCTGCGACGCAAATATTTCCACAAGGTGGCTCACACACAACAACAAAAAGTCCCAAGCACAACACACAAGGCCCAACCAAGACGAAAGAAAGAGTAAAAAAAAAGAAAGAGAACGCACGACAAAACGCAAAGTGCAGAGGCTTAGTAATATGAATGTGTGTGGTCGAAAAGTACGGTTTTTTGTGTATATGTGTGTGGCCAGCAGACATTTGGGCGCCGTTTCAATAGTATATTAGATGATCTGGTAATTGAAGCAGTGTAAATCATAATATTGTTATACCACATAAGCAGGTGGGATTACGTGCGCTAATGATTGATGTACATGCGCTTGTGTGTGTATTTATTTAAGTAATTTGCTCACACTTATCAAATAATGAATTTCCAATTTACAGTACATTTTTTTTTGGCACACGGCTGCAAAAGGGCTTTTGTGAAACCCAAATTATTTATAACATTTGTCCAATTTATTTATTTATGAGCTTAAGGAGGTGGAGCAAATTGGCAGCCAAATTTGGTTAGCAATCAAATAAATTCGAATATTTCACACGATCACACCACAAACACACACACACACACAGATGCACGCACGCACACACGCACAGAAGAACAACACACCCAAGCTCATTGTGAATAGAAGAAAACGATTGTTGGCATAAAGTTTCCACAATCGAGTGTTAATTGAATGGCATAGTGGACATTGATTATATAGACTCTATATAGAGATGTCGATTGCTTTTAGCCACGTGCTCTGTCTGACTCATTATTCGTGTGAAAGTTGAATATTCCAAATAAATTTATTGGTAAATTATTAACCACGTGCTAATAACTAAGCCTAACAGAGTATTTTGGGCGTCTGTGTGGCCCCTGGGTCGTTAGGGTATTTGTTGCTATTGATGAGCCATGAGATGTTTTGTTTGCTTTTGTTTATAAGTCTAAACAAATGTCTTTAGGCGATGTCATGTGACTCAGCTCGGTAAGCAAATGTCTAAATATGGACACGATTTGGCCATGATTCAGTATATCTCCGCATGTGTGTGTGTGTGTGTGCTTGCTTTGAGGGGAGGGGTTATATGGCTGACAAACTTATTCAACTGTTAAGTAAACTCAAAGTTATAGCCATGATTATGGCTATTTTGTTTTTATTATTTATACATAGATATAAAATAAAAAGTGGGTGATAAACTGAACGCAGAGTAGAGTTCTTAAGAATATGGTCGCAAGCCACATGAAAATATACGATAACGTAGTGTACACACACATACACACACAGTGGCAAGTTGATGGAAATTTACCCAAGCGTGTCGCCCAATATAAACAATTTTTTAATAAATTAACGCTTACTGTCAGCAAAGGCAAACACAATTTATATTTATATTTGGTTTACAACAACGTTCAAATCCAAAAACCTGACCTAACACAATGTGCTTTTTTTCTATACTCCCACATGACGCCCAGACGCTCCCTCCCTCCCCCTAAACACGCCCCCCTTCACACTGCTCAGCTGCAAGTGAGTTTAACTGCCAACAATTTGAAGTTTACATTTAGCAAAGTGCAAAAACCCCGCATTTAATTAGCAAAGCAAAAAAAATATATAAATGTTTATCACGTGATGGCAAACGGCGAGAGCAACGGCAGCTATCTGTGTGTGTGTGTATGTATCAGTGAGAGTGTGGCTGAAATGGCAATATATAGAGGTATACACCGAATTGGCCAATACACACTTGAAAGTGCCAAAATGCTGCTGATATATGCTACTTTTTATGGCCTTCTCGGGCATTCGAACGTCCGGTGAGTGTGTGTGTGAGGGGAGGGGAAGGACTATTTGCCTGCCGCCCCACTGCTCCCTTGCAATACCTTCTAGATATGTATCTATGAATATGTATGTATGATCGCATTAATCGATTAAGCAACTAAAGCAGCACAACAAAAAAGGAGAGAGAGAGAGAGAAAAAAAAACGCTGCGCAAACGGTTCGTGTACATTATGAACTAAATGGGGGAAATGCAAATTGTAAATAACTGTTATTATACTTGTTGTTGTTCTCGTCGATCGAGCACAATTCATACAAACAACGCGCATAAAAAGACCGCAATCAGAGCAGTTGATGGCAGAGTGCAAGCGTCAAGAAACAACATAGTAAACGCGTACAAACAGTTTAGCATAGAGCATAAACAAATGAATTAACAGCAAAACAACAAAGCAATGCAATGCATATTCGGAACAGCACAATGCGAATTCCAGATACCCTATGGTAAAGGTTAGAATTACTATACAACGCAAACGTGTTCAATTGAGAATATCCTCAAAAATAGGGTATAATATACACAAGCATACATACAAACACACAAACGTCAGCCAACAGTGCCAAAAGCAACAACAAAATGTGTATGACATAATAATCACGAGAGCAAGCAGCCAGCGACTGCGAACGCCGATTAGCAAGTCATGTGATTCGCTTTTATTTACATTTGCGCCTGACGTCCGCCTTCTCGCTGTACCCCAATGCCAACACAAACATACATATGCACACGAACACACTCACCGATCGACGAGAGCGGGAGAACGAGAGCACGAGGCGAAACTAGCCAGCAAACGAGCCGAACACACAATGATAATGTGAGCGTATGGCGGAGGCATGTAATGGAGAGCAGTGCTGGGCAAGTAATAGTATTGGTGGATGAGGGCACACCTCTGACTTGCACTTTGACTTTCCCAAGAGTTGTTAGAACGTAGATAGACGGATAAATGGCAGCTCAGCATTGCAATGTGGCGTACGTGACGATAATCGAAGCATTAGCATTTGCCAAAATGTTTGTTGGGTTATTGTCCCCGTTTACGTACGCCAATTTGAGTACGCGATGCAAAGAAGAAGAAATAAAACGCGTTGCGAATTGACAGACTAGGCGAAACAAATTACCCAATGGAAATGCTTTCTTTTCAATACTTGGCAAAAAAATATATATGTATGTTTGTATGTGTTTAGGTACTTTATGGTGTGTGAGTGCATGTGCAGCTGCCAATCGGGCCACAGGGGTTGGTGTGAGCGCCTTTGTTTGTTCCGTCCTTTAACGGCGACTTAATGCCAGGTGTTTGGATTTTACGACAACTGACATTAGAGATGAGTGCGTGACAAATATTTCCACCGAATACTGCAGTTTGTTCCCACAATTAGCATGACACGTGCCGATCTTTAATAGTTTGTATGCATATCCATGAACATATCATATACATGTATGTTTATAAATAGATATGTAGATGTATGTATGTGTGTCTGACAAACACTTACCTCAGATAATTTCTGGACGTTTGCGTAGCTTTAGCGGACGACGAACTATTGTTGACGGCAGAGGCGTGTTGTGTACGTGATGCCGCCTCCGCTACTGTTTGTTGGCTATAATTTGGCGTTGGCGTTGCTGCTGTTGTTGGTGTTGCGGGTGTTGTTATTGCTGTCGTTGTTTGGTTTGTTTGAGGGGCCGATGGCGTTGATTGTGTGGGTGTTGCTGGTACCGACGGAAAGAACAGTTTATTCAACAAGGCCATAATAATATACAACTGGCACAATCGCATTCATTTATTAAACACATTTGGCCAGCCAACAATAAACTATTGCAATTCACTTTAAACAATTGCACAGCGCTGCCTTTTCTTGCTTTCCGTTTAAAGCTCTTTCGCTTCACACTGTCGTGTGTATTCCTGTCCATGTGTCTCCCGTTGCAACTGCCGTTATTTGTCTAACACGCGCGCTCTTTGAAACGCACAAACACAAGCAAAAAATAAACTTATATGCACATACACACATGCATATGTATGTATAAGCTTAACAAACGCTTCGACGCACTCAAGATTTTACACAATTGAACTTTCGCTTTGCACTTTTGTTTTTATTTACATTTACTGGTATGCATACATACACAAACCAGCATGCACATAAATACATACACAGGCACACAGACGTATGCTGCTTGCTGTTTTTGGCAAATGATCTCTTCCTGTCTTAGCGAAAATACACAACGCGCACATACACATACACACGCTCATACAAACAAATATATGTATGTCGCTAAAGGCGCGCGCTGTTCTTTTGATCGAATATTGCTATTTTTGTGTTTATTTTGCTGATATTTCGCGGAATTATTGTGGGGCAGCACTGTAGGGGAAGCAAAACGATTTGCCAATTTCACAAGCACTTAATATATATATATATATATGTATATTTTTGTGCATCTATTTACTCGGACTTTTTAATCAAATTTATTAACGATTTTCCGCGAACACACAACCACCGCAAAATCAGGTGTGTATTTACTGTATATCTTTTGTGATTGTTAAAACGCACATATTGGTTGTCAGCTTTTGATGACTTGTTGTGTGGACTGTTTATTTATTTCTTTCTTTTCATTTTAATCGCGGACCCCGACGTGCATGCTTCCTCGACTGCAAAACAACAACAAATGTTGTTTGTACTTAATGTAAGCTTTTTAACAGGAACCACCGCGTCTTCTTGTCATACTGTTATACATAACATGTTATTACTCAAATGAACTGTTATCTGCCAAGCAGTTCTGTGAAAAACATTTAATGTAAATAGCAAACAAACTATCGATATTGATTTATTGAACGTTTTAAATTTGAATTCGGAAAAGTTTTTGTTCTTCTAAAAAAAATGTACGCACACATGCAAGTATAAAGTTGATGTCCTTAGAAAAACATGTATAATCAATGTAGTTGTTACAATATCACTTTCGGATTTTTAATATTACGAATAACTCCACGCTTTACAGTGCTGCTCCACACTACAACATATATCGATATTATTATTAAACTAAAATTGTTTATATGAATGCGGAATAACAAAATTTCAAGTCTTTTTAAATATGCTATGCCTTTGAAAATATCCTAAAAATTTTAAATAAATTCACACAAAGCCGGGTATTTGCACTGTAAAAATATATATGCAACATTTTATTCAGCGATCCTTAAATTGATTTGTTTTTATATAATCAGTACCTAATTGTGTGGTTGATTTTTGTTTTGGGTTTCGTTATACTTTAGAAATACATTCACTTATCCTATCATGCTAATATGAATGTGGTCTGCGCCGCTAATTACAAATTTATGTATTCTAATACGCATGATTAATATGTTTAATATTTTGAAATGTACAGTAAGGTGTTTCAAAAAATAATATATATATTTGAATATGCATGTGAATCATAGGTAATTTGTAATAAAATTGCAGCAATTTGTTTTTTAAGTAACTTGCTTTAAAATATTCATATGTTATTGCATTATTATATGTTAAAGTAATAAGTATTTGAATATTTAGAGATGAATTTTAGCGAATTTTAAAACACTTAACACAACACAATACAATATTTGAATACTTAAAATATGCCTAAACTCTTATAATAATCAAATAATCTTCTGCTGAACTTGATATCAATAATAAAAAATTATAAAAAAATAAACACCTATCAAAACCAAACCACAACTTCAAACGAAAAATCATCGTTCTTAATTTCATTCTCGTCCTGCGGGTCGTCAATTTTATAGTTGTTTTTTTTTTCTTTCTTTTGTTTTGTTTTAGTATAAGCAGCAACAGCAGCAGCGTCGTTTGCGTCAGCGCCTCTCATATTTGGTTACTGGCACAGAGAGACGTGTGCGCAGTCCATGAGAGGTGGCTGCGCTGCTGCCGCTGATGCTGCCGGCAGTGCTGTTTGATCTACTGCGCTCCAGTGCAGAGCGACGTCGCTTATTATTGCTATTGCTGTTTGTTGGCAGTGTATGATTATGATTATTGCTTTTGTTGCGCGTCGATGTTCCGTTACCGCTGCTGGCGCCACTGTCGCTGTATCGATGCCTTTTGCTCATCACAGCCGTATCTATGCATTTGTGTGTGTGTGTGTAGGGGAAGGGGAATGTGGTAAAAAGAGATTAATTTATAATAATGCAAGTATTATGTTTATGTAAATTACAATTGCTAACTTAATTATCATTAACGTGGGCAGTCGAACTCCCTGTTACTTCATCAACATCATTATCATCAATATGATTAACTGCTGCATCTTCAACTTCATTAACATTATTGCAAATCCCATTGTCATTTTCAATCATGTCATTGCCAGCAGCAAAAACCTGAAGCATATCCAAAGAGGCCATTGCTTCCAATTGCTCCACATCAGTCATTTCTGTTGTTTAGCCAAAGCACAGTGCACAATAATTGTTGTTTGTATGTATGTAAATCCGAAACAAACCAAAGATAGAAAACAAAGAGAAAGAGAGAAGAAAAAAAAAACATTGGGCAATTCGCCATCATAATCATAATTTTGATGTAAAATTTTGAATACATTTTGTTTGTGGTTTGAAGTAATTATTATTGTTTTGTATTTTTGGCTTTACAGTGCATTATCAATAGAATTTTCTTATTGATATGACGATGGCGATGGAGATGGCGCAGTGATCCTTGATAATGTGAATCTCTATAGTATGTACAATATGCATGAAAATGAGGTTGATTTATAACGCTTGCAGCAGTGTTGGAAAAGTATGTACGGTATATATTAAGTGTTTTGATTAAGGGTACATTGAAATCGATATGTTATTTAAAGAGCTGATAATTTTTGTTTATAGAATTAGCATAGCTCAGAAATGTCAGAAAGCTTATGATTAAGCAGAATGTTGTGACTTAGATAAATGATTGTTAGTTGTAAAAAATCTGAACCGACTTCACTTACCTCTGGCGCCGATCTTGCGCTTGGACATTGTGTTGGCAGTTCTGCTTTCGGGCGCACTGAGGCGTCCGCCGTTGGCGCTGCGTTTGAGACCCTGTTCAGATCGGCGCTCTCGCGTATTGGCCAAATTTGTGACCGTCGGCTGGTCGGCACTTTTCTTGGCCACATTCTTACTACTGTTGTTCCCATTACCAGCTCCATTATCTGGGCCATCAAACCCGGCAGAGGCAGCAGCAGCCGCAGCGGCATTTGCCCGTTTTAGATTTGCTGGCATTCGCTTTGGTGGCTGCATAGCGCTGGAGCTGCTGCCCGATGAGGTAGTTGCTATATCGCTGCTGTTGCTTGTCGTCGGCTTTTGTGGCGACTTGTGCTTAACATCGTCCTGCTTCTTATGCATGCCCACGTCCAGCCAGTATTTGAGCTGAGCCTCACGCTGACGCTGCATAAGTTCCTGGCCTGCAGCGTATTTGCTTAGCAGACCCTGGAGCTTTTGCACCGTCTTGTAGACTGTCTCTGCCGCAATCAGGCCGTAATCGAATAGTGAGCACATGTGCAGTATAAAATTGCGATAGAGATTCTTGCGCACAATCTCGTGCCCCTTGGCATCAAGGAACATTTCGCAGGCCAACGGCAGCTGGCAGTCACCAACAAAGCCATGACGCATGACATGCAGATTCCATAGTTTCATAAGCTCCTTTTCGCCTTCATTAACGTCGGAGAATTCATCGATCATTTGTATGGTCTTTTGGCGCAGCCAAAGCGGATCGCTCTCCCCCTCCGAGTCAATGTCTAGCTCCTTGGGATGTACAGGCAGGCAAGTCTCAGTATGATGATACAATCTGTTAAATTAACACGGCATTCAAATGTGTAAAAGTACTTAGTGTTTAACCTTGATGCTCTCACCTATTGTGCCCGGTTATGTATGAGCGCTGATTGCTTATGTCATCCTCATCTAACTCAAGAAATTCATCAAGGCAGGTCTTTTGGCGTCTGGGACGACATACCATCAAGCTAGTGACCGAGGTGCGCCTCACTGGCCCACAAGTACGTGCAAAGGACGAGCCCGACGGTCCAGCCAAATCATAAGGCGAGCCAGCATATGAGCCATCATATGCATCATTAATGGTCACATCGATACGCGCACCACTGCCCGCCGGCTGGTACGTAAAGTTGAAGCGCGCATGACACAACTTGAGATGCTTGAGTAGCGCATACAAGCGCAGGCAATCTAAGCCACACCATGGGCAGTTAAGTTCCTGAGTATACTCGGTCTGTTGACGCGTATTATTGCTGTACATAAAATTGTAAACGATTTGTGTGTGCTCCGGTGTGGCCTTGCAAATGATGCTGCCATTCTTGTGGCCGCTACAGTTATTGTTGTTATTATTATTGTTGTTGTTATTGTTAATGTTAAGGTGACTAATATCCGAGTCAGCATCCAGATGCTGCACATAGCGCGGCATCTCAGGTGCAGCAATAGTATCCGGCAACTGCTCATTGGACAGAGTCAAGTGGAATTTGAGCATAGGACTCTGCTGGTACACATCGTATGTCAGCGAGAGTGGAATGTAGCTGTCGGGCATTGTCTCCCAGGTGCATTTCTTTGGTGAGAACGACTTAATGCTAGATGAATTCAATGGCTGTAGCATTGCCTCATATTCGCCCTCAGTTATAAAACCACTTGACTTCTCATACAGTATCAACTCGGAGCCGTACATCTTTTCATTGTTGCGTGCTCGCTTGTTCGGCGGTGTTGCTGTTTAGTTAAAACAAACATATTAGTGTTTTCGCTCGTAATGCTTTCAACTGTTCCTTACCTGCGTTTTCATCGTTGCACGCTTGCGACTGCATCTTAATGCGAAAGAGCAGCTTATAAAGTGTATGCTGATCACCCATGGGTCGCATTGTCTGCAATGGTATGCTGATGGTGGCATGTTCATCGATGCCCTCCTTTGGATTGTAAACAATTAGAGAGCTCTTGCTGAGCAGTTCCTGAAAGTCCAGAGTACTGTCCTTGCGCTTGCTGCGCGTTATCTTATACAATGTTGTCTCCACACAGACCCTTTCGCCTGCCTCACAAAGCAGCTGATCCGGCGCTTGGCGTAGCAGCTCGTCGTTGTCTTGCGGCTTGTGCTTCTCAAGCAGCGAGTCATAGATGACATGCAGGAAGTTTTGGGATACAGCCTCAGACTTTTGTGTTATTGTGTCCAATATAGAGTCGATCTTGAAAGTAGCTCGTTTCTTATTATTGCGTGACATGCGTTCCTTCATATAACTGAGTGTGCGGCTTAGGAATATCGGCTGTAAAATGTGCAAAGAGTTAAATAAATATAACATATAAACAGAAATGAGAAAAACACTCCCCGCCCAAAAACTGGCTTACGTTTGTCTCGTGGCGATTGCGTAGGTAGCGATAGATTTGTGTGGGCTCTGGATAATATTATTGATTAGTTTAACGTTATTGAATTTTGTGGTGTGCTGAGAACAAAGCTTACTTTCAAATGCCTGTAAGAAGAGTTCCTGCTCTTGTTGATGCCCATTTAGTTTTGTATGTGCATCGTGGGGCAATGTTGATAAAGCCGCTGCTGGCGCTGCCAACGCTTCATTTGTAGCAGCATCTGCAGCGTGTGTATTTCCACTGTTTAGGCCATTTAAGTTGCTAGAAATAACGGCAGCTCCGTCGGCATTGTCCCTTTCACGTTTTTTGGTTGGTGCCATTGTGTTTTTTATTTTCATTAAGGGGCTTAATTAAGGTGGGGGGACACGGGGCTTTGTCTCAGCCGTTTTACAAACGCGCTGTGCCGCTTGCTTCACACTCACACACGCACACACACACAAACACACTTGCACTCATACACACACTTCGACCTTCTGCTTGTAGCTTTGCTGCAATTTGTAGCAAACAAACTAGTGTTGCATATGCATTTTAAAACATTTTTACGTTTGTTTTTGTGCATTAACTATTGTTCATGTGTTTATTTTTGTATTTTCTTGTGTGTTTTCACCGTTTTCCTTTTCGGCGCGAAACCGTATGCTTTGTCGCAGCCTTTCTGATGTTTTTGTGTGCATCGTGTTACGATACGACTGTATGATGAATAATTGTTAAATTTCTATAGCTCATGAGTACTTATTTTCTAAATTGTTTATGAACCAATAACTTAATTGATTTGTAATCTTTTGCACAGTGTGTATGTAAAGTAACAAAAACGATCAATTTCAATGAGTCTTATAAAAGATTAGATACATGTCGTACCGTTGTGTTTTCCACAAGCAAAAACACACCCTCTTGGCGTTTTACAGCACTGCAATGTGTACAACTTGATTTTTATTGTTTTAATAAATATATGTCACAAAAGTTATTGCCATTCAACAGCATAAGGTATATTACATTAACTTTTTAAGGATCTATATATATGTATTTATTAATTCTATGTATTTATTAATTCTATACATTTAGTGTCAGCTGTTCTAAAAGTTTTGTTTTCTGCGTGTGGCAACGCCAAATGGTTAACATAAAGCGTGCACTGATGATTCGCAGCTCTGCACATATAGTCCAAAATATAGTATAACAATATTTTGCGTACAATTACAAGAGTCAGGTAATATAAAAATAAAACAATCAGAAAATCTTCAAACGTCGTAAGTTGCTGAATAAGAATTGGTCAAATATTCACTGGAAGAACATATGCGAAACTTTAACCTGCACACTCACACACACACACCCAAGGGTGTCAGCAACACCAATTGACTAATTTTGTATAACAAATTACATACATATATTATAGACACAAGCCGGCAACTGTTTTCAAACTTTCAAAACTCAACAAGATCCTGCATTTAAAACCTACAAAATGAGTAAAAACAGCGCAGCGTTGTACAAAAAAATGCAAACGGAGGTTGAGTCATACAAGAATCTTCAAAAATGTAAGTTATTTTAAGGTAATACCAATTTCACCCAACTCAGACATTCATTCATTATTTCACAGCTTGCGTCAAGGTGGTTAAACAGCGAGCACTCCTGGAGAGTCAGCTGAATGAGAATACGTGTGTTCTTGATGAATTAAATTTGCTCGGCGCAGACAACAAAGTGTACAAATTGTATGGTCCAGTTCTGGTAAAACAAGAGCTGGAGGATTCACGACAGAACGTTGGCAAGCGCATTGAATACATTTCAAAGGAATTAAAGCGTTTGACTGACTCGCTAGATAACATGTAAGCTATTTGTGCAGAACACACGAATTGTATATGTGTTGTAAACTGTTGCTTTTATTGCAGTGAAAAGGATATGCTGAAACACCGTGAAGCTGCGGCAAAATACCAGCAACAATTGCAGCAGCCATGAAGTAAACAGTCTGCCTAAATTATTTATTCACTTTTGTAACGCATCCACAAAGCCCATGGACATAGGCGTTTGTTTAAAATCCATTAAACGCAGTTGAACTCAATGGCATAATTGTTTATATGATAGACTTTTCAGTTGTTAATGGTTTTTTATTAAGGTGGGCTTCAATGAAAACTTGACGAATATTGGGATTATGTTATCGATATACATGTATCGATCCCGAGATGCATTGCTCACACCCACAATATATCAACTAAACGGTGCTTCCCCACAGCATTTGCTGTATCTTAAACATTTAACAAACAACGTGATCTTCATGAGTTTCAAATAAATATAGTTTGAAAGTGTGCTTGTTTATTTGGGCATTGAAAACAAAGAAATATATATGTTTTGTTTTTCTTGAGTCGTGTGAATGTTATATTAAAATGATTTTATTTCACTAGAACTTTCACAAGTGCTGCCTGCTTAATGTTTAAATTGGGAATGCTTTTGATGATTAATTAGTTTCCAATCTTCTCGATTTCATCAGCGTTATCGGTATTTAAATAAACAATATCTTTCTGAAAATGTTTCTCAATTGTGCGACAAACAGCCATGCTCTTTTCGCCATCGACGAGATTTATAGCAATACCCGACTTTCCAAACCGTCCAGTGCGTCCAATGCGATGTAAGTATGTCTCACAATCGGCATTCCCACGCAGATCAACTGGCAAATCAAAATTAACAACAATTGTGACCTGCTCGATGTCAATGCCACGTGACAGCACATTTGTGGTAATTAGTACTTTCTCCTGGCCGGACCTAAAACGATCCAGTACCGCCAGTCTTTGTTCAACATCCAAATCACCGGAGAGAACAGCAACCGAATGACCATCTTTACCCATTCTAGCCGCAAGCCATATAGCCGTTTTGCGAGTATGACAAAATATAATTGCCTGTCCGATGCTGATGCAACCATAAATATTCAGGATTGCGTTGTATTTGCCATCTTCATTTTTGCAAGTAACGTAATATTGTTTAATATTGTCCAAGGACTCCTCTTCTCGCATCAATCTAATTATTGTTGGCTCGGAGACAATCAAGCGAGCAAAGTCCATAACTTCCTTGTCGTATGTCGCCGAAAAGAATAACATCTGGCATTGCGGGCTAAGCATTTTATGGATACGAATGCATTGATCGTGATGTCCTTGCGTGGCTATCATTACGTCTGCCTCATCCAAAACAAACACTCGAACCTTTTTTATATCGAACAGACGCATTTTGATACCCCAGTCCAACATTTTTCCAGGAGTTCCAATCAGAATGTGCTCCGTTATTTTTGAGCTGCGATCAACTAACAATCAAAATAAGATAGAATGTGCAAGAAAATTAACTTGACTCGGAACCATTTAATTTTTAATACGATACATTACCTTCTTCACCGCGCACAGCAAATCGCAGCTTAATATCGGGACAAAATTGACCCATGCGCGCGGCAACCTCGCCAGTTTGAATCGCAAGTTCGTATGTGGGCGAGAGGCACAGAACTTGAGGATGATTTTGAGCGACATTTACGCGGCTAAGCATTGCCAACACAAAGGCTGCAGTTTTTCCAGTACCTGATTGACTTTGGGCAATCATATTTTGCGGTGGATCAGCGAGCAGAGTTGGCAACGCGGTCTCTTGAATTTTTGATGGCGTGTTGAAGCCCATCGCATAAATGCCTTTGAGTAGTTCTGGCTTAAGATGCAAGGCCTCAAACGTTTTAACCGAATGCAACGGTGAATTCGGGTTTTTTTGTTGAACATCTAGCGACTGCTTTGTGTTAACTAAGCCCTTGCCCAATATTTTAATAAGTAGGCTCGTTTCAGCTGGGTCGGCGACGTCCGGCTCGTTGTCCTTGTTAGTTGCTGGTGCCGAAGCTGGCTCATCTGCATTTAAATCGATATTTAATTTGGGCACCTCTTGGTCCTCGGCAATTTTAACCCAGTCAGTCATTTTTATATTATTTATACTTTATTCAAAATCGAATTACACAAATATGTATAAGTTTAGGCAATGCCCGATGCAGCTGTTTTCAACAAAAGTGTGCAACTAAAATTATCGATAGGTGGAGGTAAGGCATGGTATGCTGTTGCGCAAGGAAGCCATTTTGAATCAGTTCACATATATGCTAACATATATAAAACATATATTGCTATATACACACACATATTTTTACTTATTAAATGACATATTTAGATTATTAATTTCTTTCCATGATCAACTTTCTATTATAAGTGCTGAACTTGCGATACAAATATCAATTATCGATATATTTAGACCACAATCTGATATGTCGTGGTTCTGTAATGTACACTCATTGGAAAAAGTCTACGTTCTACGCTCAAAATTATCAAGTACAATTAAAGCAGTAGAGTCAAATAATACGCCCACGTGAACTATTTGCTGTTTTTCGAGATAAGTTTTCAAACTGGCACTAAGTTAAAGAAGTTATACGCATTGGATATACCAGAGGATCTGCTGCGGGCACATTATCAGCGAGCGTGCATAGCTAAACCAGATAACTGCGCAGTTATATAGTATTTATATATAAATGCATACATGCCTATGTATTTTACTCATGACAACAGGTCCCTTAATTTTGAGCAAGCAAAGTTATACACAAGGAACCGAAAGAAACAACGAACCAACACTCGGCAATGTCAACGGCGGGAAATGCTGCTGAGCCAGCTGAAAATATGACGCTTTATTTGAACGAAGGAAACAATAACAACAACAACAACCACAGCAGTAATAACACAAATAAATACATTGCGCCCGCAACAACAACTAATCAAAACATGTGCGCCAGCAATTTATCAAGTGGCAAGGAATTTGATGAGATCTGCAGAAAGGCACAAGCTGGCCACAAAATCATGATAATTATGCGTGGAGCACCAGGCAGTGGCAAATCGACATTGGCTAAGAAACTACTACAGCAAAGCAAACTGCTGGTTGAGCATAACAAGATCGAGGATTTTGTCCACAGCAGTGATGATTACTTTTTTACACGCCGTGGCTACGAGTTCAATCCGACGCTGCTGCCAGAGGCCCACGACTGGAACAAGCAGCGTGTGCGACGCAAGGCTGCCGCCGGCTGGAGTCCCCTCATCGTGGACAACACAAACATAATGGTGTGGGAAATGCAGCCCTATGTGCAAATAGCCGTGCAGCATGGCTACGTACTGGAGCTCCTGGAGCCCCAGACCAACTGGTGCAAATCAGCATCCAAACTGGCGCAAAAAAATGTACATCAGGTGCCAAGGGAGAGCATTGAAAAAATGCTTATTCGTTACGAAAAGACCAGCGTAGCCGAGCTGCTTGGGGTAAGTTAAAGCGATAGTCTGCAGCGCCCACTTACTAGGTATTTTTATGTTTTCAACAGTTGCTGAAAGAAACCAAGTATACGGTGCCATTGCCACAGATGCGTTTATTGCCGCCGCTGCCACAGTTGCCAGTGCCATCGCCAAAGCCATCGCCGCAGCCAAAAAACTCCAGTACAGAACCGAATGACATTAAGCTCAATGTAAAAGCTCAAACCTGGGTACCTTATGAGCAACACGCGAGCAGTTATTGGGCACAGCAGCAGCAGCAACAGGCTGTGCGACCCATACAAATCGACGTTGGATCTAGCGTTACAGCAACAGGCGAAAGTTCATTATTAGATTTGTTGCGTGATGAACAAACGGCAACGGCAGAACCCACATTAAATGCTGACTCATCGACGGCTGGAGATGCCATCAATAAGCTGTTGCAACGTCATAGCTTAAACTGTCCAAACGAGCCGACTGGTTTTGTGCTGCTGCGTCAAATGTATCCAAACAAACAGTTGGTTGGTCTTTGGGACTTGTATGTGAAGTGTAATGGAGATGTGGACTGGGCCGTAGATATATTACTGAAAGAAGACGAGCTTACGGCAAATGACACCGAATACGCTGTAGAGGCGTTTCCTTTGGAAAGCGATAAGTTTAAGTGCGATTGCAACAATCAAGATCCAAACTTAACTGTGCAGCTGCAGCCACCAGCGCCGGCCGTTCCGTCGAAAAACCAGGCAAAGCCACAGCGTCAGTCACGTACAAGACGCAATGGCTCCGGCCATAATGCCGCCAGCAGCAGCGCAAACAAGGAGCTGCAGTTAGAGATTGAAAATCGAATAGTGTTGGGTGATAAACAGTACTCAGAGCATACGCGTAAAATACGCGACATACGCAATGGAATCTTGGATCAGCCATTGATTTCCAACGATGCGCCACAATTATTGGCACCAATTGCAGATGAAGACGATGAAGACTCTGAGGATAATGCGCTAATTGAAATGGATTTGGGTGAAAACCTAATAGCACAACTTCGCAGCCACTTTCAGTGGGAGGGTGAAATGCTGCCAAACGAACCGGATTCATTGCCCAGCAAAGTGTTTGTGCCGCGTGGCCTAGCTAAACAATTCTATATGGTATGGATGGAAGCGGTGCACAATCAACTCGAAGAACAACGTCAGCAAACATTGCGTGACGATGAGCAGTTTGCACGTCTGCTCAAGCATCCAAAATACTCCGATTGCAGCGAATCGCCCAGCAATGTCAATGAGCTGCTCGATATGGAGCTGGCCTGGAGCATTTACAATAGCGAACAACAGGCAGCTAAACAGGCAACGCAATACTCACCCAACGATATTGCCACGCACTTGACCAAAATGAAGTTATGCGAGAAATTTCCTGAAATACCAAAGGATACGGTATTGCAGGTCTTTGCAGACACTAAGAACAATTATGTGCAGACTGTGGAGGTATTGGATAGCAATGTGCACAGCGATCTAACAGGCGCCGAACTCTATGAGCAGGCACTGCGCGAAAACAACAAGGTAAGCGGAACAACATATTGCATTTAAATAATATTCTTACTCATTCAATTTAATTCGTATGTTTCAGCTCAATGAACAGGAGCAACAAACACCATCGAAACCGCCAAGTCCACGTTCCGTTGTTAAGTCCAAATCGCAATCGCCGCAATTGCATGAGGAGGCAAAAAGTGCGGCATTGCGAGACTTTGAAGAGACACGTAATCTGGCCGCACATCATTCCCAATTAAGAGCCGAGTGCAATTTGAAAGCCAAGCAGGCAATCCAGCAGGGAAATGGTAGTGTGGCGCTCTACTATTCAGAGATTGCGCAGCTGCACAAAAAGAAGATTGATGTGTTCAATCATCGCGCCGCAAATTGCATTATGGAGGTGCACAAGCATACTCAAAATAATCCGGATTTACTTGACTTACACTATCTGCATACCATGGAGGCGGTTAGCTGCCTTGATCTATTTCTCGATCGTCATATCACCGTTCTGCGCAACTGTACACGGGTCTATAAGCATGTTTTTATCATAACGGGCCGAGGTCTACACAGCGCCAATGGTGTTTCCACCATTAAAAAGAATGTTAAAGCCCGTTTGGCTGAGCGACGTTTGCGGTAAGTTTTTTTTGTGGATTTTAATTGCAAATCGTTATTATGTGTGTTCTTTCAGCTGGCAGGAGGTTAATCCTGGCCTGCTTCGTGTCAAGGTCTTCTCGGCATCGCGTCACTCCAAGAACTTTTGAAAATATTAAGAAGCGTGAAAATAGTGCTGATTTTATTGTTTTAAAAACCATTAAAGACAGAGCTTATTTGTAGACATCAATAATGGGGCTAACTCATTTCTAATATCTTTTCTAAAAACCAATTGATCATTAATTACGTTCGTATTATTTTGTGTGTTCGTCAAGACATTCCTCCCTTTAAGCATCCAGTGAAGCCAATATAAAATATTCTTTAAGTAGGCTTTAATAGCTTACAATTCCAAAGAGAAAACTCTACGTTAAGAAGATATGTTTATGTATCTTTGTTTTGTTATAAATTTACTATTATTATGCGTTTAATTATGTTTTGAATGGAGTTTTTGATTGGAGGAGTTATCAACGACGTGCATCATTTAGATTTAAGTGTTCCATTGTGAACTTTGTTGAGTGATCTTTTTTAAAAACAAAATTAAAGAAAATTCAATGTATATATGTATATCGAGTATGTAATTTACAGAAATCACTTTAATTAAATTTTAAAATATATAAATGTCCAAACTAGTTTGATAAGTAACAAATTTGCAGTTTTACTTGTTTTTAATGAGGATGCAAATGCAAATATGGCAGCTGATCTTAATCCATTTATGAGACTTACAGACAGATGTATTTTGTATAAGCTTCCGTAGCTGTGCACCTGCTTGGATCCTAATGTAGAGCGTGCCCGTTGCTGGACTTAGGTAGCTAGCAATGCCACAGCAATTTTTAAACAGGTCGTCGAGTTGCGCCTACCTGAATGAAAAGGTTCATCATAAAAGAAAAACGCACATGCCTTTTAATGTTTAAAACATGGAAAGACAAATGTTTTTATTACATAAACTCAATTTTTCAAAAACATAAAACTATATAAACATTATTCATTTGTTTCTCTTCAGATACACAAAGTGTACATAGGTGCATGCTTGCAATACATGTCGAAAACTAAAGTCTAGAAAATTCGGTGGCAATCGCAATGAACTCGTATTAATATATGGCTTTGGTTCGAGTCTGGATGACCCAATAGATACAGTAAGGGGACTAGGTGTGTTCATCTTGAAGCTGGTTGCATGGCGACTGATTTTCCTTGCCGTCAATGTTTAGACGATTCATCGCTACCAGTTCCATGAGGTTAGCACGACTACGTTTTGGTGTGGAACGTGTGGCTGAATTCAAATTTGAGACGCAACCGGCGCTCTTGTTAAGCTTTTCACGTGGCGGTGTATGTAGAAAAACTCCCTCAAATATAGTCTCCAAGCTGTTGTCATGACTAACACAAGCAGCTGTTGAATCATTTCCATTGGCGGTGGGCGCACTGATTTGTGCATTGATTTCGTGCAAGGCTACGAAATCGGGATTGTTTTGACGTCCAGGACTATTCTCCCGCTGTGTTGACTGTTGTTGCTGTGTTGGTGTTTCAATGTCCGAAAAGTTCAAATCATCGATGGGCGATGGCGAGCGGCCATGTGGTGAGAAGGCGCGTATTTCAAAAACTGGCAGCTCATCACAATCTGCCGGTTCACCAAGTTCTCGCTCAAATGCTAGCGATAAATCACTCTCGCTCTCAAGCGAGGACAGCGAACACTGTAGGATATTGGAGCTGTTTAGCTGATGTTGCTCAATGCTGCACGAATTCATTGTATTTACCGCATCCGCATCCGGTGTTGTGTCCATGTTGTGCGCTGTGGCTGCTGTACTTATATGAAATGCCGAGAAATCGTCAAGCATTACAAATATGTATGTATTTGGCAAATGCGCTGCCTGTTGATCGCTGGCCGGTTCGTATTTTGCTTTTTATGGGTTGCTCGTTTCGCGGGATTCGAGGGTAATCAGCGCAGGTAGTCAATTTACAAGCTTACTTTAAATCATTGCCGCACCAGTCGGCTGGTAAACAAATAATGTTATTTATCGAAATTCTATCGACACATTAAACATTGGCAGTGTGACCATATGCAGAAAACAACAAAATACAAACTTCTTATTGCTTACTTAACATTACAAACAAATACTAGATTTCAAAACGGACGTTTGTTGTGAAATTTGTACAAAATTTTGTAAAAGGCTGTGATCAGTATTCATAACAATTTATTTAATTTGTGCTTCAGATACATTGTAATAGTTGTTATAATTAATAATACGTATAAGGTCCTCAATTTGCGTTTGATAGCCGGAGGCTGCAACCTTATTTCCTAAATAAATGGCATAACGTATAAACTTTTCAAACTCGCTCTCTTCGTGTAACAATTTCTTATAGCGTGGATGAATAAAATCCTCCTGTGCCTCATCCAACACAAACTGCTTCGAGTGTAATACCCTATAAATAAATAATTTTACAACTCATTTAAATTACAATGAAATAGAAAAAAACTTCAAAAACCTACTTGCAAAAACGCAGCACAGTCACAAGTATTTTATCAATCGTTTCCCGAAACGTAATGCTTCGTCGATTAAGCAAGCAAAGGAACGCGATTTGTTTTAAGTACTCCACGTGTCGCTGATATAAACCCTCAAGCGAATCAACGGTGCGCAGCTCATCGGTAAGAGTTTTCCATGTAGACTGCAAGGCGTTTGTATCCAAATGATTTTGCAGCGTGATAACAAAATGCGACAGTTTGTGTCGCACCATTTGAAGATGGCGATACTGCGCTGACCTCTGCATGGCACGGCCATGAAGCTTGGCCAACTGCTGCAGATGCATATAGGCACGCTCTAGCATATAGTTGACGTGACGTAGTTTTAACAAATGTGAAAATATTTGCGCATATTTGGCTATTGTCTCAGGACTTATTATTAAATTAAGTGGCCAGTCGACTTTGTAAGTCAATTGGAACACGGACAAGAGATCAAGATTCATTAGATCGAGAGATTCCGGGATATGTGTGATGTTTAACTGAAGATTGTCCAAAAATTGAGATTCAAAAGAGCCATCCATTCTATTGCTGATTGCATTATGAAATATCGAATCAAGAGTATCTCTATTGCATAAAGTTTGTGGCTTAATGCCCGATTCAATTTGCTCCAGCACGCCGATAACAAGCTGAGTGCCAAACTCGCCATCCAGCAAAAAGAAATAGTTGCGTAATTGACAAAATTGACCAAACACATTTTGATCCTGAAATATTCGCAGCACTTCGTTACGCAAGAGCGATAAATGGGCTTTAATTGGCACCATCACCGACAATTGCATGTACCGCTTTATCATAAATGGATCACGTTCAGTTGTTGTCTGCATTTGCGCGTTATCTTCTACGGTTCTGAAACTGAAAATTGGCTTTCTTACTATATCAGTAACTCTTTTGGGCTTCGTTCGAACTGGTAATGGTTTATGTGTGTTGTCGACAGCGGGATCGTCGATGGCAATTGTCTTGATATTATTGTTATTGGTTGCATCAATAACCTTGTTGGGAATAACATTTACGAATGTCTCATCTTCAATATCCGATGTGGTTGACATGGGCGTTGATATATCTTGTGTTGTCTCCACACTCAGCTCCTGACGTTGCAATGGCAAATGCAAAGCATTTTCGGGTTTAGTGACATCTTTCAAGAGTTGCTGACTTTGAAGTCCTGTGTCGGAATGCAGCACTCGCTGATCACTGGTCTCACTGTGTCCATCCTCATCACTGTTGAGCGAACCAAAATTATTGTGTTGCTGCATGCGACGTCGATTGCGCTGCAGGTCGCTTAGTTCCTCAAGATTCATATTCATGTCTGGTGGCCGTTGTATTATCTGTTCCGAGCAGCTAATTACGCGCAAACGATTTACTTCGGCTTCGTTTAATTTAGAAACAGAGGTCGTTGCGCCTTGATTCATGTCCACCTGTATATGACACTCCTGAAATTGTTCGGAGCATAGATTTCGCATACGATTGCGTGACATTTCCTCGTCATTATTGTTTTCGTTCGAGTTAAGTACATCCGATTGGGCATTTGACTCGAGCTTGCATTTGGACAGGCCTTCGAAATTTGCTTCCTCGCAAGAAACAAAGCTTTGACTGCTGCTTGTGCTTTCGTCTGGACTGATGGCCACAACATTCGTTTCTATGGGATTGGCATTCTCTACAAGTAATACGGAAATTTGATCTTGCAATGTTCGCGTGTGTTTTTGCAAACGTTGCTCCTCCAGTTGTGCACAATTTTCGCGAAAGACCAGCTCATCCACAAGATCCTTGCGCCTTTGCTCCAAACGCTCCTGCTGCTGCGCCTCTTGTTGTTTGTTAAGCTCCTCATAGTATCGCAATTTCGCAGCATCAGCTTTTATTTGCAACTCTTTCTTTTGCTCTAGCCAATTAGCAATGTGCGCTTGAGTGCAATCCCTCATGCGGTTACCAAAGCGATGGCTACTTGCTTTGTACTCATCCAAAATGCTTTGCATTTGGAATGGCTTTTGAAGATTCTGCAGCATTTGTTCATTGTGTTGCTCCAATTTCAGTTGCATTTCATTAAACTGCTGCCTAGACATGCACACAACCAGATCCTGGTGTTGTATGGATAAAACTTCGTGCTACAAATAATTATGTTGTTAAAACATATCCCTTTTTGTTGTACATTTAACAAACCTGAGCGTTGTAAGCCTGGAGCAAACGATTATATTTTCCACACTGCAGAATAATCTCCTCACAGCCAGACAGAAAGCCAGGCACTGCATCAGCTCGAACATAATAGCCCCTGTCGAAAAATTCTTTACTGCGCTCGTTTACTATTTTCGGCGTACTGCTGCTTATAAACAGCTCGTTGTACCGCTCGTCGATCTTGCCCTGATAAATCCAAAGCTGCAGCTGGCCATAGTATGCCACACATAATGATTTCAGTAGGTATAATAATATTTGTGTAAATTCTGGATTGACAGACATCTCAATTGCCGACCAAACGTAGCTTATTAGAAACGAGCCGTTTATTCTCTTGGCGGCATTAACTGTTCAGGGCATAAACATAAAGTTATACTTTTGATTGATGGCAAAACCAATATATATACTTACCGAAAAATTCGATCTGAAACATTTGATCAAGCTCCTGTAGCAACTGCATCGCCGTCTCAGCCATGTGTAGAAGCTGTGGCAAGTTATTGGCAACAAGTGATAGTAAAAAATATCGACTATTTGCAAGAATTTCAACAATTGCCAGACGCAGAGACTTTAATTGATGAATCGGGCATTAGCTATTACACTTCAAGCAAACTATTCAAAGCACTTTTCACTTACTCGGCTAAGCGGGCGTTCATTGTATTCGGATAAGCCCAGCATATCAGTACGGGCCTTTAGACTCTGATACGCATTGCCCGAGCTAATAAAGGGCTGTGCAAAGTCACCCAGAGTTTCGCACAGAACTGTAGGAAGCGTTGTGTTTGGTCTAAGTGCAAATCTTTTTGCCTGTGTGAGCGGAAACGTTGTTGATTGCAGACCAGCTAAGAACCAAAAATGTTTTAAAATATGTAATAAGAGGAAAGCGTTTAACACTTGCTTACCTGCAAGATACTTCAAGTCATCGATCATATAGGACTGCTTAAGATAATAATGCTTTAGTTTCCTGTTGGCAAACAATTCAAGTTCGTTACTCATATCGAGTTCTGAGATGAAATTCTTTTCGGGCCCCGGCGTGCTTAATTTCGGAATCGGTTTCTTTTTGGGTGCAGTTGTTTTCGATTTGTCTTGCGGCGGCAAATTGAAATTCACACGAGGTTTTCGTACCTTCGATTCCTTTATGCGTGCCAACGAATCAATAAAGATATTGCTAAACCGTTTGTTGTTCTGTTGTTTGGATAGTTTGCGATACGCCTCCATATTATTTGGCAGATAGTTTGTGTGACGACTGAAATCGCTAGCTTTCATTGCGGAACGCATTTCGGCAATTGGAATAAAAAACTTGTATTCCATTGGCGGCGGTTCATACTCGCCAATCCTCTTTTCCAGACGAAACGGCTTGGGTAACAGCATTCTGATGGGCCTGCCTTTAATTTCACTTGGCTTCGGTGGTTCCGGACATGTGCAAATGCGCTGAAGACATTGGCCAACATCGCCACCGAGTTCTGCCTCTAAAACGGCACAAATGTCATCTAGTTCCTTTTGAAAATAAGTCAGTCTTTTTGAACGAGGGCGGGCTAGTTTTACGAGACCATGTAAGGGTTTTCGCCACAGCACTGTCTCGTATATTTGTGATCGTTTCTTGGCAACGGCGGCTGTTTCAGGCACAACTGCACTTGCAAATGTTCGCTTTTTTTCACTAAGCTCATCCTGCAGGAGTAGCACGGCCAATTGGGTAATTTTGTCAAAGACGCTCTGACACGAACTGCTGGCTGCATCCATTCAACGTTTTATATTACAACTTTTTACCTTAAATATTAAGAATTCTTTATCATTAAAAATCAAAACAAGAGCAATTGGATTTTTGTTGAATATATTGGAGATGTAAAGTCTTTCGCGTGTAAGTGTTATTCATCGTAAACTATCGATAGTTTTGGAAGCGCATAACTACCTGGTGCCGTGACAAGTAAATTTTAACCTAGAATTATCGAAAGTTATCGTTAAGTTGCCTAGGTAAAAAATATTAAAACTTGTATAAGACGTTTGCTTAAAATTTAAAATATATCAAAATTTACTTTTCGAAGGAATGTCTAATGCGTCAATTTGTTTCCATTCTTATTGGTCTAGCAAACATGGCCACCTTAGTTCAGTGTCGCATTTTCCATTTGGGCTAAATGAATGAAAAACACATTTTATTATTGTAACACTGATTAAAAGTCAGCTTTCTTTAATATTTATTTGCGTTATCATTTTAAAATTGTATTCCAAACACTGTTTAATTTACAAAATAATATTGAATAGAGCTGATTTCAACTTAAGTTTATTACGATTTCAATAACTTACAACTATACACGATCAGGATTATATATATATTTTGTTATAGAATATTTGAATAAAGAAGGGCTGCTTTAAGAGTGCCATAATACATTCATTGATATTGAGATTAACGGCATCAGCCAGTTAGCCAGGGGCACAAATTTAATTGGAGCAAATAAAAACAGCTGGGTATTTGGGAATATAATAAATCAAATATAACAAAACTGGCATGAAATGTTTATAATTCGGCAAAATTAGCGCCAGCGCAACGGCATAGTGCATATAGATCAGCCAACCTAGCAATAGTAGACTATAATATTGGGTAACGAGCATTTGGGGTGCATCGGGGGAGCTTTGTAGGATAAGAAATCAGACAGCTTAGCTTGTCGTTGGGAACTTGTTGCACGGTTGTATAATTGATGTTTTACGCGCTGGCACCGTTTCAGGCGTTGGTATGGCTTCGCCGGTGGTCACCTTGTTGGCAAAGACCTGCTTGACGCCGCCACCCTTCTGTTTCGCCATCTGATAATCGCCCGAATCAAAGAATTTTTGCTACAAAAACAAACAAAATAGTGAAAAGAAGCACACCAACATAACATTTTTTGGCAAAACTTACTCCTTTTTGCAGCCGCTTTTGCAGGAAAGCGGAATGGCCTCCAGGCACTCGAACACCACTTGGATATTTAGACTTGAGTTTCTCCTCTTCGATTTTCTCCAAGTCTCTGGGATTGGTTTGATCACCCGATGATGCCTCGTTCTCCTGTGGCGTGGTCGCCGGGCTGTTTTCTTCAGTAGAGCTCATATTTTTCTATGGCAAAAAAATATATTCAATTAAATTAATTTCGATTATTGTCAATCAAAACAATATGTGTACACATGTAAATAGCAAATATGGCGAAAGGACAACAACAACCACATCCAAATATAAAAAATGGAGCGAAAATGGCCTGATAAAATTGCATTTTATAAAACGCACACTTGCGAATGCCCATGTATGTACACATTCGCATACATACATACACCTATTTACATAGACTTGCTAATATATAGTGCGAACGAGAACTACGCGTATTGTAATTGTATTAATTTAATGTGCAAATATTGTTGCGAGTAAATGCTTACGCTTATGCACAGATTCACATACGTATATAAATATATTCTTATACCTTTTTGCCTTGTATGATGCGTCAAACGTGACAAGTAACTGTTTTTTCCTTCTTTTTGCAATTAAAAACGCATGTACGCCGTAAGCTTTTTGGGTTTTGCAAATTAACAATCACAAGTTGACGGTGTGGACAAAACGATGTTGAGTGCTTGTTATTTATGCTTTTTGAAAGACAAAACGTAGAGAAGTTTGAAGTTGTTCGTTGTCTATAACAAAATTTGTATAATTTTTTGGGAGACGCTACGAAAAAGTGTTGTATCGAATCATTCAGAGTTAACTTTAATCGATTGAACTGAACAGGTTCCTTTTTACATTCATTTTCAAGTTCATTTGATGAAACATATGTTTTCGATATTTAATACTCGCTGCAGCTGTTATTAAATAAATCGATTAATAGTTATTAGACCAAATATATAAAATAGAATAACTGGGTTCCTATGCCGTCGAGCAATAAAAACAGCTTATTTACTTTATAAAATTATTTTGCAACCGATATCGCTGTTTAATTTAAATTCAGTGTGTAACAGAATTTGTAAATGTAAAGGACTACCCATATTGTGTTTGCTGCAATCTGTTAGGGCACATTGGTGCGATTTCCCTGTGCTTATTGTTTATTTTTTTCCCAAGTAAAAGCGTTTTAAGTTTCGTTCCGGCCTATATTTACAAAGATGAGCTCCAAAGACAAGACACGGTTCAAAATGTTTCTCAAGTCAACAAAATCAGCAGGTAACATATTATCAGTTCAATTACGCACTTTCTTCACTAAAATGCATTCTACACAGAAACAGCGGGGGAGCGTACTTTAATTCCGGAATACGAGAAAGAGTTGCGACCGGAGCTGCCAATTGCGCAGCGTTGTAAAATGCTCAAGGAATTGGGTGACCTGCATTTGCATAACTTTAACTTGGACGAGGTAAGCGAGCCGATGCAGAACTTTACCTCGTTCGAACCGGCAATTGATACAGCTCTTGTTACCTTACAGACCTATATCACAAAGTTGTGGTATCTAACCAACGATCTCATTGTGCTTAACAAACCCGCAGAAACGCGACAAATTGCGTTAAGTTTTTACAAGCGTCTGATACACACACAATACAAAAACTTGACGCTGATGCGTGAAAAGTTTTTCCTGGTTATACAAAATCATGAGGCTCATGAGGATATGCGTCATCTCCTGGAGCTACTTTACACACTCACGGAAAATGGCAAGGACATTACCAACTTTGAGGAGAAGGTGAACAGCATAATTCAAATAATTGCTTAACTTGTGTTAATATTTATGTCTGTTGCCTGTCACAGATTGGAAAATTTATGCTGCTCTGGATACCAGCTATAACAGATGCTAATCTACTGTCTCCATACCTAGACATGATGATAAATCTCATTAAATTTAATGCCGCACAACTGGACAAAGACATACTCATTGGAATTGTACAGTATGTACACACCAATAGTGTCTAAAATATATTTAATATACTTTCTTTTGCTTCTTGTAGAAATGCTTGCGACTTAAGCTGTACTGTTGCCGACGATGAAATTGGTCTACAATGTTTGACCATATTGGAAATGGTCATTGGCTATACCATTTTCCCGAGTGAACCATTGCACCAGTGTATTGTCACACTGTGCCGCACCGTAAACCATGCCCGATATTGCCAATCTTCATTTAAGGTATGTTTATTTCGTTTTACTCCTAACTCATCTCAGCGCATAAAAACGCCATTGTTTCAAATAATGCTTCTATTTTTTACTTTATTCAGACTTAATAATTTGTTTAAATGAATGTTTTTTTTATATTATTAAAAACTTTGATGCTAGCTTGTTGTTGACATCTGGATTTGGTTTAAAGCTAGTCACTTCTAGCGCGGCATAATAGTTGATTCCTTTGTGAGCTTGTTTCTGGCTTAGCACCTTCTTTGTGGGCTTTTCAACAATTTCTTTCTGCACCTTGGAGGGAGCAGCTAAAATTGGCACAGGTTTCGCATTGTGACACTTGTCACCTGCATCTGATAAGCAATAGCGCGATACAGCATCAAAGTACTGTCCAATGGGACAACTCAACTCGATGGCACGACTGCCGAGGCACACAAAGTAACGGCTGCAATTATGGCTATGTGGCAGCAGCCGACTACCCTCGCCAGCACACGCTGGCAACCACTCGCCAATCTCTGGTGTTGGAAGTGCTCTCAGACATACACCTCTCCTATCCAGCAGGCAGCTATTAACACTTGTGTCATAATAGTAAGCCTTTGGGCATTTCTGCAGAATTGCTTTTCCCTGTTCGCAAAGATAGTAGCTACTGCAATCCTCCATATTTGGCACCACTGCGTGCTCCGGCAGTATGCAGCTGCACTGATGATCCGGCGTTATGGCCACCGGCAAGCACACATTTCGCTTAGCATTGAAATAGTAGCCGTAGGAACAGCTTAAGAGCGTCAGTTCGCCGTCACTGGAGCAACGCTCATAACGTGTACAATCATGCAGCAGACGTTGAACACTGCTGCTGCCGCTTGCATTGCAGCTGGAAGGGCAAGGACCTCTTACGCATCGTTTCTTGTGATCGCTGAAATGGTAATCCTTTGGACATGTATACTCCTGGTAGCTGTCATCACTTTTTCCCGTACAAATGTAGAATTTTTCACATTGTCGCTTATCCGGCACCAGAGTCCAAGCCTTGGCATTACTGCAAATTGTTTTGATTGTCAAGTTGGCTTTTATTGTTGCCAGTTGCAGCAATAGAACTATACCATAAAGCAGCTGAACTAAAATAATATCAAGGATAAGATAAAGAGTTAAGGTATTGACAATCAGGGAACTTACTGCACTTCATCTATATGTAATTATTTGTTGTCTGGAGCAAACTGTTGAATGCTTCGCTGTTTTGTTAGCTGTTCCACTTTTATGGTAGTATGGCAACAGAAATTAATCAGTTCATTTTCGAGGCGAAAGTGCTAACATTTGGGTTACAATTTGTTTGCTTATGGTAATGAAATTGCTTTCGGTTTGTTAGTCAACATCTGCTCCGACCTTATCTGATCCGTTCCGTGGTTTTTTTTCCCCCCATTGTGTTATCGTTTCAAATATTCGGCTAACACAAGAACAAAATTGCTTATTATTGCCGACTTCCGAAATGCGTAGCATCCATCCATAATGTCTCATATCTGTCAATGTTATCCAAAACAATTTTACTTAACACAATGACTAATTTCATATTTCGATGATATAGTCTCCTATGAGTCATTCAACTTGGAAAATGACACGAACTGATGCGTGATTGATCCGATTTTTAATTGTTATGCATAGTAGCAACTAACTAGATCCTTGGGCATGCAGCGTAAGTGATCGAAACCGAACTTGTGCAACTTGAGGCAGGTTGCTCTCGTGCCATATTCCATTGCATCACGCAATGACATTTTAACATCATGTATGGCATAGATGAAAGCACCGACGAATGTCTCATGCTCACCAGTTGTATCGACAATTTCCTGTGGCTGTTGGGCGCCGACCTTGAAGTAGACACCATCGGGCATCAAGCAGCTGGCACCCTCAGCATGGTTCTCATAGATAATGATGGGTTCGCGCTCCGGCACTGTGCAATTATTTATTTCGTTTGGCTTCGTCTCATCATCGATTGGCATATACGGACTTTTCCTGGGCTGCTGGGCCAGCCAGCGTTTGCGTGCCACACGCATTAAGTCGCGTGCCGCCCAAACCATTTCGCGTCCATTCATAAAGCCATATGTCGTCTTAGCCTGCTTGCGTATAAACACATAGTCCACGAACTCGGCAAGCAATATGCTCAGTGGTCGCAAGTCAAACAGATCAGCGGATAGCACAATGTTGGCGTCCGGACTGCGTGCATTGTAGTCGTGCACAGCGTGAATCATGCGCAGCGTCTCCTTGAAGTTGCGCGACTCAAAGTGTATCCAACAGTAGTTGCGATAGTCAACTGCACCCACAAACTGCTGATATGTGAGCTCGTGATGGCGCGTTGAGTATTCAGCGGTGGTGCACAAGTTTTGGCCACGCACCGTAAAGATGTGTCTATGTGCTGGCATTTGGGGCGTGCGTGGACAGTTGGTGATATCAATGCCCATGGCCTGGAAAATGGAGGTTAGACTATCGAATGCGGGCGCAGTGCTTAGTGGGCCAAGAAATTCACAATCGGAGCCCAGTCGCCGCAAAACGATGCAAGTATTGGCGGCATAACCACCGGCGCGCCATGAACCCTCTTGCGTACGGTTGACGAGTCCGAGCGTTGGCTGCTCATCGCATACATTGATCATGTCCAAGGTACACCGGCCAACAACGAGCACACGTTGACGCGGTGGCGGTGGAGGTGCTGGCGCCTCACGTGGCAAATACCGCACCTTTTTCACAGTTATGAACTCTTTAACTATCTGCTTTTTCATTGTGAAATTTTTGTAATTTTCAAACTTTGCCAAATTTGATATATAAAAACTATTATAAAATCATTGTGTACTTTAATAGATTATGAAAAATTTGTTGGGCACTCAATTGGGCTATCGTTCCATGAAGATGATGTGTAATATACTTAACGATCAGGAAAGATACGATGATGCACAACTATTGCGTGGCGCTGTCTTTCATCTTAACATGAACATCTTTGGCTCGAATATCATATTTCAGGTATCACCAATGATCTATGCAACGAACGTGCTTAATGGCTTTCTCAGTGTAAGTTTTCCATAAAATACACCTAAGAGACATCTAAATAATCTTATTAAATAATATATTACTTTCAGGCATTGCAAAGCATGCATGTGATTGTCACTTATGAAGTAATTCTTAGCGTTCGCATGGTAATCAACAAATACAAGCTCTCCGAGATCATTTGGGATCTGATCTGTGATATTATGTCAGCCCTTGTGGATAACATTGAGGAGTATGGTAGGTAGTAACATTCACAAAGTGTAAATTATAGTTTTATAATATTTGGAAAATCTGTTCTTAGAGCGTTCGAGTGTTAACAAGGATCAATTGAATCATTTGCAATTCCATTTCCATGAGAATATCGATTGCATTGAGAAAATGCTTAAGGACGAGCGCGCACAAATATTGTGTAATGTTGATCGCATTTATGATCTTATTGAACGTGTGGCCGATCGCCGTCCAGAAGCATCAGTGCTGGCTTTAATCGATTACAGGACGCGTCGCTTAACGGCAACACGACCCGAATGGCTGCTGGGATTGACACAGTTTGTGCAGCGCTACTATCGCATGTCCAATGTGAATGTGCGCATTAAGACAATCGATGCACTGGTCCAAATCATGAATCAGAATCGTGCCAGCTATGAGGAAGAGATACTAGATCATGTTGTGGTCACACAGTTGGCTCTGATTCATCAGGAGTCCAGTTTATTGGTGCGCACTGCTGTGGCACGTGCCCTCTCCAATTTTGCGGCACATTGTGATACAAAGCGTTGCATGGAACTGTTGGACATGATGCATGCGCTTATCAATCGACCATTTGATGAGGCGGGTAATGGGTCTGCTTTGAAAACACCAGCGGATTTTGCCGACATTATTGAGTGCATCGATGGACTTATTGAGGTCTTTAACATTAAGCTTCATCGCTTGCCCGCCACACATGCCATCAAGATTTTTAATATTCTAACAGATCACCTTGAGCTGCATTACGATCAGCCAGAGGTTTTCGAAAAGGCCAGCATTGTGAGGCTTAAGGTAAGTGGAATATAATGAAAATTATAAATAAATATTTCCTATTTATGTTATGTTTAAATATCCCCCTGCAGATATTTAACTGGATGCTTAAGGCACGTGCTAATGCTTCCTATCACATTGGTTATCCCGACAATGGCAGCCCGGATAAAATCAAGTTTAGCCACTATTTGGGCATCGACTCACCCTTACCACCGCAAACCCAAACGACAACAATATCAATAAGACGCGCATGTAATCTAATTGTACGCTGTCTGGAGCACGACACAGACTATGCAGTCTTTCAGCTGGTCACCAAAGATCTGCCCAAGGTATTGCAGAACAAGGCGCTTATACAGGGCAATGATATTGAGAAACTCGCCCACACGCTATTCAATTCGGTCGAGAAAAATAAGTTTCAACGGCCAACCGATGAATTTAAAGGTCTAGTGTTGCGCGCAATTGCATCTCTGGTCATCTATCATGAATGCCTAACGGCCAAAACGCACACGGCTATTATATCGGCTTTAAATTCCTGCATACTTACCAGCAATACGGCAAGCAGCAATGTTTGCATCAATACAATGACAATTCTCATACTGGAGATGCCCGAGGAGACGATGCGCAAAACCTTGCCGGATGTTCTGTGGCAAATAAGCAAAATGTCCGACACAAGTACAGTGGCTATACCAGTTTTAGAGTTTCTATCGCGTAAGTAAGTTAGAACTGTTTGTTTGGATTCATTCTAATATTATCTTCGATTTGCAGTTCTTAACCATCTATCAAATCATCTGTTTACAAACTTTATATCAACGCATTATATGTATGTGTTTGCCATCTCGGTATCCTACACAAAACCAGATCGATATGATCACTATACGGTATCACTTGCCTATCATGTACTTGCTGGCTGGTTCCTTAAATGCAAACTTGAAATGCGCAAGAATTTTGTGAGCTACATTAATACGGTAAGTTGGTATGCCGCAACACAGCACTATGGTTATCTAATTCTTTCGTGCATACAGTCGTTGCAGTCCAATGTGAAGGTGGTCAATGACATTGTCAAAAGCAGCTCGATGAATGTCAATGAGGATTCGTCTAATCGTAAACGCAGCACTAGTTTAACGGAGCGAGGCAGTAAGAATACTGCTGCGACACGCATCGATGAGATGCGTTTGAGAAAGGATGAAATCTTTTGCAATTTTCACACCGATTTGGCTGAAACATGCTTTGATTTTTTAGCCCGACATGCCTATTCGCCGTGTCCATCAATGCCCAAACGGTCAGTTTTATTCAATGTCAAATCATTTGATCAGTTAATAACTAAACGATTTCTAGTTTGCCGGCCATTGAGTATTTGTTAAAGGATGGCGTTTCGCAAACGTGGCTTGTGGGCCATAACTTGGTAACAATTACCACGGCGGGCTGCCCATCGGGACCCACACGCAATGGTCTGTGCGAGCGCTGCGTTCAGCTGGGCAAGACACCCAGCATTAGTCTGAATTCAAAAAGTCTGAGCGATGCGTCACAGTCGCAGTCTTTATTGCCCGATGCATATCCAAGACGCGGCTCCAATCCAGAGGCATCTGGTGGCGCAGCAACTCTGGTAGAGGGTTCACACACAGGCAGCAACACATCGCTGCTGGGCAATTCACTGTCGCTGTCGACGGCCAGCGTAAGTCCATCGATACAATCGGGCTCGGTTGCACAGCAATCGGTTTGTGTGCGTGCCTGCACTGCTTGGGCAGAAGTGTACATACGACGTCCAACTGGTAACATTTCGTGGATAACACGCGTTCAGAATCCCATCGCCAACAATTGCTTTGGTCAGGATCTGCCGTTCAATACCATTGTCTCAATGTTTTTACCCTCTGCCTATGGTGGTGTCTTTGGGCCAGATAATCAACTGCAGGCGCAGCAGCAGGAAGCCCAAGCAGAAGTGCCCAATGCGGAAGCTGAGGTTGCGCCAGAGCCATCGGCACAGGCCACAGCGCCAGCACCAGCACCAGCACCTGTGGCGGTGCCAGCAGCTACAGAAATACGCAATCGCATGGTTGCCAGGGCGCGAGCTTTGCAGCGCCAAGAAGAGATACACTCCTCATTGGGTAGTTCATTTAGCGGCACAGCGGCTATAGACATACCAATTCCACGTCCAGCTGGCGGTTCAAGGCGTGGCAAAGAAGCTGCTTTAAGTGGCAGCGTCAGTGACGGCGAGGCCGATGATGATGCAATGGCCTTTGGCGATGGTCAAAGTCGCGCCCGCAATCCGGTGCGACGCGTCAACTCTAGCCCTGAAATGAGCTCCAGCTGGCGGCAGGCATTTCGTGCAGCAAAACCAGCGCCGCTTTCACAAGATCCGCCCGAATCCATTAAGACCTCGATTGAGGAACCACAGCTGCCGTCAAAGAAACGTAGCGTTCAATACAGCACCAAGGATATGCGTGTAAGCTGTGAGGCCATACCCGAGGAGATTGCTGGCTCAACGCCGCCGTCGCAGGCTGCAGCCCTAAAATGTCCGGTAGATGCGGCGCCCGGCACACTGCCGCCCAAGCAGCACTCCGCGGACGATGTAAGCAGTCAAGTGGCTGGCATGGTGCAGAACTCATCGTCAGCATCTTCGCTTAAGCTTGCAGCCGTAGGCAAACCACCATTGTCGCCCAGTCTGGGTCAAGCGACAGTTGCGCCCAAACAAGCAACTACTACTGATGGGACAGGCGCCAAAGTTTCAAGCTATGGTGCAACTTTGGGTCTGGCCAAGTCGAACAGTAGCGGCAATGGCTCAAGCGGCTCCGATTATAACAATGGCAATGGTGGTGATATGATGCGAGGCCGTTCCAAAACCATATCAGTGCCACGTGAAGTGAACAATGGTAAGGGTGGCCCGCAGCCAGCCAGCAGCTTTCGTAGCTTTGGTGCCGCCAAGCCGTCAATCAGCGCCAAGCTGTGCATGAATCCCAGCTTTAACTTTCTCCAGCTGTATAGCACTGGGCAGGTTAAGGTGAAGACAACGCAGACACCGCTTAAGGTGGATCCCGAGCTCTCCAGCACATTGTCACTGTTTGATCTTGTGCCACCATTTGAGACGCACAAGATCGGTGTACTCTATGTTGGAAGGAATCAATGCAACAACGAGGTGGAGATTTTGCGCAACTCCTATGGCAGCACACGTTATGTGGAATTTCTGCGTAGCATTGGAACTTTGGTAAGTCTGAAGGAAGCCGAACAGAACAATCTGTTCATTGGACTGGATAAGAGTGGAGCTGATGGTAAATTTGCGTACATCTGGAAGAATGATATACTGCAGGCAAGTATCCAAACTTTAGCCATAATCATAAACATTACATGATTTCTTAATATTGCAGGTCACCTTTCATGTGGCCACATTGATGCCCACAAATCTGCAAGATGATCCCAATTGCAACGAGAAAAAGAAGCACATTGGCAACGATTTTGTCAAAATCATTTACAACGAGAGCGGCGAGGAATATAATCTCACCACCATCTCGGTATGGATTGTACCCAAAATTTTAGTACTAGTCGCACTTATAACGTTTGTTCATTTGTTTAGGGACATTTCAATTATGCCTGTGTGATTGTTGAGCCTTTGGAACTTAATTCAAATCGTGTCTATGTCAAGGCGCGCCCAGAGATCTCCAAGTTTGTGTGCCATTCAGAGCCGCGCATTGTTTCCGATCGTAGTGCTCCACTTTTAGCCCGACAGATGGCGCTACATGCAAACGTAAGTCTAAGGATCTTATCCAACACTAGAAAGTACTTTTATAATATATATTCCCTTTTATGCAGCTGGCCTCACTTGTCTATCAAACGGTGAAAACGGAGAATCCATATGCATCCAATTGGCTTGAAAGATTGCGCAAAATAAAACGCTTGCGTTTACAGGTATGAAATTTCTTAATAATGATAAAAAGAAAAGTACAATTCAAATAATTTCGTATATTTCCAGCTCTTGCTGAAGTCGAAACAACAAAATGGCAAGGAAGCCACCGGCAAAAATGAAAATGCGGATACAAATTTAAAATCAAAGGATGCTAAAGTTGATTTTGAATTTGACGATTTTACCAAATTTACTTAGGCATCAAATGACACAGTAACATTCAATGCAATATAACTTTACAAACAAACATACTGACAAGTGAATTTCTGGCAAAAAAATAATATATTATTCTTGGAATAGTGTGTTCTAAAAGCTAACGTCAACGTTTCGTTTAATTTAATCTATAAATGTAATAATTACATACATATACAATATAAAATGTTTGCCTTAAACTTAATATTTTCAACTTTAACAATTTTGTGGCCTGGCATCATTTTGAAGTTGCCCAATATGATCGTAACCATATTTTGTTATTTTGTATCCTGCCACACGGTTGGCAAAATCCACTGCATCGGACAGGCTGCGACGCTGCATGTATGTTGCAACTATAAACCCGGCCATAAAGCAATCGCCGGCACCGAGTGTATCCACAATCTTTTCCGCCCTGTAGGCAGGCACATTTTGCGGTTCATTCAAATTGTTATTTAGAAAATCTGCTCCAGTGCTGCCCCACGGACATATAATATTTGGAGTATGGGGCTTTAGGGCTTCAGCAAGCTTTTGACAGGTCTCCGGTGCCGTTTTCCAGCCCTGCTGACTGGCCAGTTCCTTGGAAAAGACAACATAGTCGCTGAGTGCGCAGAGCGGCAAATTCTCCTCATACAATGACTCAAAATCAAGTGAGATAATGATGCGCTCCTTATGCAAGCGATTGTGCTCCTGCACGGCCATCATCATTTTGATGGTTTCGCTTGCCTTACGTGCCTCAAAGTGTACCCAGCCAAAGTGCCTAAGATCGATCTTGTTGAAATCCTCATGGCTAACATATGGATAATTTTTATTGCAATGCACAATTGTGCGTGAGCCCGAATCCTGAGCAACTATAACTGACGAGAACGGCGGATCCTTATCTGTGCGTGGACAGTGCTGCACATTGATACCACGCCGTTCCAGATCATCGAGCAGCACACGAAAGGCGCCCGCTTGGCTCAGCACGCCAAAAAATTCCACGTTAGAGCCGAGTAGCCGTAGCACAGTGCTTACGTTGGAGGCATTCCCGCCACGCTGCCAGAAACCGTCAAGGCATCGTCTGTCCGTATCTTCCTTTGGAAAGGTTTCAGTAATGGTCACAAAGTCAATAACGGTGCAGCCCACGCAGAGCACTGGCTTTAATGTGGCCATGCTAGCTAAATTTCTAAAAAAAATGTTCATGAATCGTAATTTTCAAGATGACAAGTTTCGCAAGATGTGTTAGTGCTAAAGACTTTAACTTTGTTAATACAATCTAATCAAAATTACACACATATGTATGTACATTTGAACCTTTCAATGTGTGAAAGTTTATATTGATTAATTTGTTTCTTATCTCAAATTTGCGACTGCTATTGAGAACATTAAGTACTTGCATTTATATTATTGAAGGAATAAAGCTTTTTAAATTGAACAATCAAAAAGACAACTTTTAACAAATATTTTTAATACGTACTTACATACAGACATATAAATAACAAATTAATACAGAAATCTTGCGGTTATCGATAAAATACTAAGCCGCGCGTCAGTTTAAAACCAAATTGATATTCACATTGATATTCACAGGCACTTGAACACACGTTTCAAACTGCGCGCTTTGGTCGCTCAGAGAGCGAGACGTCACAGCTATGCAGTTTCTCTCTTAAAATACGTTGGAGAACGGGCGTGCGCAATGCGTCACCTTGTTTTCTTGCCTTCATGCTTCCAGCTGTGGAGCCGCCTGTCGATCAGTTCTCCGCTAGTCACCCGCGCGCGCGGTATTCGTTAGTTGAGTTGTTGCCCGCTTTCATTAGAAGAATTCGTATTAACCAAAAAAGTTTTCGTTTAATTTCGCTACTGGCGAAGTGTGTGAGTGAAGTAATTAGTAATAAATGTATTTAAAATACAATAGTGATTGTGACAATAAGCCGGTTGGTAAGTGAAATTTTGCTTAAAGCGACCAACTATGTGGTGAAGGGGGGAACCGGCAAGCAAGTGATGATAAATGTGAACACAGCTGGTAATACATACAAATAATAAGTACATTAGCATGTTTGTATGTAAATAAGCGTGCATGTACTTTGCTTCATAATTTAATAAATAAAACAAATTCAAACTTAACCAATTATGCGCCGAAAAGTATTTGTATGTTGAGCATGTTTTTTTTCCCTACATACATACAAATGCCTGCGAGAATATATTTAAAACGAAAACGAGTTGAAAATGCGGAGCGTGCTTACGTTGCGACGCGCCACTGCAAGAGAGCGTGCGGGAGAGTAGGCTGGAGAAAAAGTTTGTGTGTGTGTGTATTAAAAAGAGGGAGAATGCGCGCTCGATTGTCAGCTGGTTGTCAAGTTGCGCAAGTGGCCACGCAATATTGTGTGCATAGCACTCAAAAACTAGCAAAATAGATAAATCCTTACATTACTTCCATACATAATAATATAGCCATATGCACGTGTGTTGTTTAACTAAATCTATTTTTCAATTTATTTTGCGCACTCTGTTTATATATTTACGTCGTGCATTTGACAAAGACTCAAGACCTCAAGACCACGATAAAAGAGCAAGGACAAAGTTCGGTGCTCATTGATCGGTCCAAAAATTGAGCAAGTGTTGCTTTTGTGGCGCAGTAATATGCGAATGTTAAGTTAAAATGTAAACACAAATGTAACTGCTTAGGCAGCTAAATCACAACAATAAGTATGACAGCCACACAACAATGAACTCAAACGCTGATAAGACCAAAAAATTCACATGTAACTTTTGTTAAAAAGTGTTTTATCATTTCGCATATGTGCACATAGGGAAATACAAATGGCAAAGTAAAGAATAACTACAGAGTTGCATTTGAAATGCATTTAAAATCGTTTATTTTGAGCAATGTGAATGCAGATCGATAAATCGACACAAACATTTTTGAACGATCAACATAATGATAAGCAATTATAAACAGTTATTTAAATTGTTAAACTAAAATCTTAATACTTAAAGTTAATGTACCTTTGCACCTCTCCTTTTTTAAGTAAGTGTCATTAGTAGAAGAAAAAAAAACGTTAAAAACAAATACATACCATCGATGTATGCATCGATCCGTCAGTCAGTCGGCCAGTGTCAATATCTCGTTTCGACAACAATGCCTCGTCAATTAAAACCGCAAAACTGGTTTTACACCCAATGTTTGTACAATGTACTATGCACAATGTACATGAAAAAGTGCACAGCAAGTTGTAAAATAATACTTATACGGATCTATGCATCAATATCAGATGCGTGCAGCAAGAGAAATTAAGAAAGATGCGGTCTGAATATCAAATACTCTTACAGGACAGCTGCTTTAATGAGTAATCAAATATCACTTAATTATTAAACAAAGTCAGTTGTTAAAAGATTTGCAAGTCGTTTCAGTCAATAAACGAATAGTAGCGCCATCTGGTTAGTTAATTGCTCGAAATTGATACTTTATTCTTTGTTTATATTGTATTATTGTGTGTATTTGTAATTAGTATTCAAATGCGTTTGTACAAATACGTGTATATATTCAAGTTTATACATACATACTCTAGAACTTTTGCCAATTAGTTGCCTAAACAAAAAAAAAAATAAAAGATTAACTCAAGTACGGCACTCGAATGATGACTAAAAATGTATTTAAAAACAGTCATATAAAAGTATTTTTCAGTAGTTGTGCTACTATTTTCAAAGTTTTTATAATCTTTTTATGTGAAATAAAACAAAATGACATATTGCCAGGCACGCAGACAAGTGCAATTGTCTGTGGCATTTCTATATTTTGTTTTCAAATCTTATCACACAGTCTGTTAACTGTTGTTTTTGAGCTTTACGGGCGGTAACAATTGTTTTCAGATAACAACTTTTACTCTTTGTGCTGTTCTTGTCGGCTATCACACTTTACCCCTTGATTTCATATTTTGCGCCGTTTTTTTTTGTTGTTTTTTTTTGTCAAAGCCATTTCGACGCATGGCTGCCTAAAGTGATATCGTCATTATTTAAGTTTTGCAACTGCGACACGAGGCGAGTTCAAAACCCAGCGAAAAAACTGAGCGAAAGAGTTTCGCTCTAATAAGCTGGTTTTGCCTTTGAAACTTATCTGTAAATGGCACAGAAGCTGACTTCCCTTTAACGAGTGATAAATATGTACAAGGATTGTTATCTATTTTGTAAAGCAGAAACAATTCTCTTGTGAATAAATACAGGGTATGTTTTCTTTCTTTGTATCTATTGCAAAAGTGTTAAGCGTTTTTTTTTTTTTGTATTTTTTTGTTGTTGTTTAAATTTCATTTAGTTGCATGTGCTGGCTGGCCCCGAAATAGATTAGACAAGTCACCGTTTGAGATATCATTATCCACATTCGTGTTACCAACACTGAAAAGCCTTTTAATATAGAGCTTACTCTAGATAAGAGATATCGCTGCCAAGTGTGTTACACTGTGGCCAATACTATAGCAACTTGGCCCCGCAGCTATATGATTTTCATCTATCTGTCGTATTTTTCAGTTAATTGGCAACACAATGAACGCCAGTAAAGAGGCCAAAAGCGCCGCAAAGGGACAAAGGAAGTTACAAAAGACAAATAAGAAGCAGCAACAAAAGCAACAACAGCAACAAGCTAATTGTAATAAAAATGGGATCACTAAACCAGCAACGAATGCAAAAGCTAAAACGACAAGCGACACAAAGGTCAACAGCAACAACAACAACAACCACATGCTGGCAAACAACAATAACAATACACAATCCACACAGTTGGCCAGTGGAGTGGTTGAAGGAATCACAGCAGCACCACCAACAAACATTACACAAAAGTTCAAGGAACAATACGACTTGGAGCGACTTTCGTCACAGATGACAGCATCGACCAGTACCGAGAATTTACCCGTTATGGAGCGTACACGAAGTTTCCGTGGCAAGCTGTCCAAGTTTATCAATCATCTAACTGGCAGCAAAGAGAATCTGACACGCAACGATGACCCAAAGGATGAGGCAGCAGGCAAAACGCCATTCACATTCACTCGCAGTCGTTCGATGATCTTGTTGCGGCGTCCAAATCGTCGTAGCTTCATTGAGCCGCAGCTGGAACAGCTGTCGGAGGAGGCAGAGAAATCGGGTGATCCCATGTCGCCAGCATCGCCGCGTAAGAATTCTCTTGCGGATAGCAATGCCCTCGACTCTTGTTCACCCATCTTGCGACGACGCGCCGAGACAGCTAGCTCAATAAAAACACCACCACGACGACAATCGACGCAAGCGTTAACCTCAACACCGCTGGAGGAGTCGCTGGAGTCACCGGAGACGGCAATGCAGCGAAAGCCGTCAACTGTTTCACTGGCGCCCAGCGATCCGCAAAAGAACTTCCAAAAGCGACGCTCAAACACACTGATTGCCTCCTTCAAGAGCAGTTGGGTGGGCCTGGGCATAAGTGCGGCAGTGGGTGGCGGCCATAAGGAAAGCAGCAGCAATCACATAAATCACAACAGCAGCAGCGGTGGCAGCGACAAGAAAAAGGACAAACTGAATCCCAAGTGGAGCGCCTCGCTGCAATCGCTGCAAGCAATTGACAATATGGTCAGCTATGCCAATATGTCCTTCATAGACTACGATAAGTTCAATGGCTATGAGAAGCAACTGGAGCGACAGCACTCAATCATGAGCCTTGCCGAGCAGCAGCAACAGATGCCAGCCATAATTCCACAATTGCCATTACCAGCGACTGCAACGGCCACCATAACGCCGCTGCACCAACACCATCAGGCGCATACAGCAGCATCAGCCGTGCCGCGTACCCCATCCTTTGCCAGCTCCTCGCTGGAAAGCACACCACGTACGGTGGTTATGCGTCGCAAGCGTAGCACTAACTCTGTGATCGGTCGCCAACACTCCAGCTCAACGCGCAACAGTAGCCAAAGCTCGTTCAATCTGGACACAGATTACGAACACAATTTGGATCGTGTGCACAATGTGTATAGGGAGAGTTTGGATTCGCGCACGCTCGACCTGCTCAATCAACGTTCCCGCAACTCATACATTCAGGATCAAGCCGTGCTCTTCGATGCTCTTAACCTGGAGGATGGATCAGCGAGTCGTCGTTGTGCGCTCTGTGCACAGCGTGTGGCTCGTGCGAACAGTTTCAAACAGCAGCGGGATATGGTGGATGGGCGCGGGAAGCCCAAGCAACAGGTGAGTCAATTATCAATTTGAATAGATATGGCAACGCCACAAAGGGAAATTTATGCTTGAGTAAGGGAAATTTATGGTTTTCTTGCCTTTAATTTTTGTTGCTCTTTATCGTTAGGAAAAATATCAAAATTATAAAATTAAATATAGCCTATTGTCAACTACATTATTGCAAAATGCAACAACTTTTACAAATTGTTTATAGACACAAGTTTATTATTAGATATAAAATAGATACAGTTGTGAACGATATAAACACAATTTTTAAATTCAAAACAATCTCAACTCAAATCAACCTACACAAACCATAACTTTTATATACCTTCAAGCATATATAGCTAAATCGCAAGACGCTATGTGCATAATAATTTGATTTGAAGCTAAAACTAAGCTAGTTCAAGGGTTTTTTACAAACGTTTGTAATAAAAAGCAAACAGGTGCTGATCAGAATCTAAATGACAGATGACAGAAAACCACATTAAATATTGACCCAACATATTTGTTGTTGTTTTTTTTTTTTTGTGGTTGTTTGTATTATTGATCTTAACAATTTGTACAAAGTGTAATGTTGAAGCTCAACAAAAAAAGAATAGAAAAGAAGAAGAAGAATACATTGGTTTGTAAGTTTAAATATTAGATGGACAGTGTACTGGCCTTGAATAATAGGTATGTGTGAGTTTAATTATAAAATGATAAACGATTCATACACGACTGGTTTAAAAACTAATTTGCACTTAGAATTAACTGAATTAACTGAATTAACATTTATTGTACAACACAATGCAATGAAACTTTTGTCAGTTTATTCGGTTATTGCGTCCGGCCAGCCGCCTCGTTTATGTTGTGAAGTCGGTGTCACCCTTCGAATAGTGTATGCATGCCAATACAGTATCCAGCAAAAACAGTGCACCCTCGATGACGCACAGCGAGCCCATGGCAATGCCCACCTGTCGCTCCGAGTTGACATACAAGAAACCCTCGTCGGACATGTAGCCCTTCCAGTAGTGCAATGCCACGCCGCCAACAGCGATCCACATAAATGTGCCCACCACATTCATGATGGTGTCGCACAGCTCCCTGCGTTTAACAACATTCAAATCAAACCAAATGCCATCTTGTAACTTTGTGAAAGACTTACCCCTTGTGCTTGGTGGTGCCAAATAAGTAGGCAATCGTATGGCAGGCAGTGTATATGAAGAAGCCAACCATAACGCCGGAGGCAACAATTTCCGCATCGGCGCTCTTCTCCTCGTTAAGGTTCCATGTGCCGCCAATGCCCAAGAATTCACCGCCATCGCCCCAGCGATACAGAAAGATAATCACCAGATTGACGATCTAGAAATATCAAATGGTTTCAATATCAAGCCTATGAGTCAGCGCTGTAATGATCACTACGTATGCCCCGCCCTTTAGAGCCTTTTTATTTTTCTTTTCTATTCGTTTTGCAACACTCACAGCCCGCACTTGTTTTACACACAGACACACTTATGAGTAATATTGACTAATAGTACTGATAAGCTCGATAAGGCGAAAAATTAGTCGCATTGCTCAACATTTTTTTTGTCATGCTTTTAAGCAATCTTAAGGGAAAACTTTTTCACTATTTCCTTTAAACAGGAGCTGTTTTTTTTTTTTCAAAACATACCAACTTCAGCGCTTTGATGAAAATCGAACCAATTGTTTCCACAGATACCATTTTATATTGTTTTTTTTTTCTTTCAAAAGACACTCGAAATTACAAAAGAAATTTCTATTCGTATTCGTTTTCGTTACGTTGTCGCTGATCAACTGAATGCTTGCCGCTCAACTGATAGAAACTTGGCTGAGAAAAGAATTTTTTGTAGCTTTTGCAATCTACCTGTTTAAACAGCGATTAGATAAGGCCCCAGCGATAACAGGTGTTCGTTTCGAAATGGGTTACAACTCTCAACAATATTTGGTATATCGCTGCGCATGCGCTGCTCCAAAAGCTCTCTATCTTATCGCAATCGTTATCGCCTTAATAAGCCCAAACAAATATCGGCCTCGAATGCTATGTGTGCTCCATATATATATATATATATTTGTATGCCGATATACAAACCGTTATGTGTAACTCCTGCATTCTTTTATTTTTTTTTTAAGTATACATACCGACATTTATGAGGGCATTAATCATAGCCAAAAGCTACAGAGCGACAACAAGCTTGCTGGCAAATCGTCAATTCGTGCGCCGGAAACAAAAATTATTACGTCATCAGCGCTTACGTTAAAAGTTCTTTGAGTTCTTAAGCTTTGTGTGCTGACCATTTTGCCTGCTTTACTTATAATTGAAGCATTCGACTTTAATGAAAACAAAAAACAAAAATTGCAATTCGTTTAGGTTTAATTAAACATGAATAATTGTTGAAACTCAAATATATTAAGTTCACTTTCGACTAATGCTTTATTTTTTTGCAGTGTACACGGCTTTTTAAAGCTGTTGTTCATTGATAACACATATAGTAGTTTTACTAGGTTTTCTCATTCCTTATTGTTGATAAGTTAATTTTTTTTTATTTTTGGCAGACCTTCAAATCGCTTAACCTTGGACAGAGGCAAGCTGCTGTTTAGAAACTGGTTTTCAGATATCATTACTATAAATACAATAAGAAGGAACTAATATTTTCAGTATGCCGAATAATAGTATACACTATATTAAACACACAGCTTATTGTAAATCAGCATACTGCAATGTTAAATTGTAAACATATGTTCACATATCTGATTTATATATGTTTGCTGTATGTGCTTGCAATGCCTTTGGTATCTGGTGAAAGAGATCAATGGCTTATTTTTGTTCCTGTTGTCCATTCTGTTGCCAAGTGATTTTTTCTTTGTGGATATTCGCATAAAATCTGCATTAACACCGCTCACGCTTATTCCAATGCATCGCAAGTCAAACGGAGACTTTAATTTTGGAATCTCATACAACTTTTCATACATATATATAATGCATACATATGTGTGTGAGTATATATTTGTATTGCCGCTGAGTTTTGTGCGATGAATCACTGCAAGTCGTTGTCCGTGTTGTTGTTTTGCCAACGGCATTGGCAGTGTGTCGTAAAAGCCGGCACATACGAGGGCAGCTCTAACACTTTCAAAGCCTGCTCCCATATCTACAAGCAAGCTACAAGAATTATCCGGCAGTAACTGTGCAAGCCACCCTCGTAATTAACAAAGAAACAACAATAAGCGCTGGCGCAGTAGGCGGGCATTTAGAGCTTTCGAGGCGTGTCACAACAGCCAGTATTTGAATGACTTATGCATAAAGTCGTAAGACAAGCATTGGAAACATGTGTGCAAATTTTTGTCGCTTTGTATGTTGAACACACATGCTCTTTTAGTTGCGACACAGAAATATGATACATTTGTACATATAATATGTAAATGGTTGTGCATCAATTTAAGATATTTTGAATTTTAAAATGTCATAGTTATTTAGTACACTTGGCCTGTAAGGGGGTGGCTTAGCACATCAATAATTTTGCATCGCTCGGTCTCACAATCTCATATGTAAACCATGATTTACGATAACAACAACAAACACTCAGCATTAGTCATTGCTGATGGCACATGGCGCCGCTTGAGCTTTTTAGCAATATGTATATTATTTTGATTATATTTTTTTTTTTATCTTCTCTTATTGCTTCGACTGAATCTCCGGCGCGATTTGTATACATCTTAATGTACATACGTACATACATACATACAAATGTTTATTCAAATAAGTGGTATGTGTAGAGTGTTTATATTTTTGTGTTTGGGTATGACAAAAACAGTGTTGTTGCTGTTTCCATGAATGAACGTAACGTTTGTTTACCAATGGCTTATCGCAAAAAAGCGCCTCAAAAGCTTTCCAACCTCCAGCGCACAAGCACATTTAAGAGAGCTCAAAAAAAAGAGATGTGAGCACACAGATAATTGAAGAGAATGATTGCAATAACATTAAATACTCTTAAGTGTTTACACATAAGTGCCGTGCTTAAAAAGTTATTAAACGTAAAGAGGGTCTAAAGTTATACTCTTCAATTCTTTTAGATGCTTTGTTTTGTTTATGATAAATATGAAAAGCTGCTTTTCAATATTCATACATAACAATACCAATGGACACTATCAACTAGAAAGTAGGTGAAATGTTTTGGCGTCTACGGCACTGAAACAACCCCCACCGCCACGTAAGTGGGGCTAAGTGAATTAGTTAAAAGAGCAAGAGGGTGGAGGGGGGGGCGGGGTTGTAGAGAGAGAGAGAGAGCGTTAGAGAGAATTGCATGCGTTTCAATTGAAACTCAATATGCCTTTAATTTTCACTCTCTCTCTCTCTCTTTCTCTGTCTTTCTCTTTCATGAAGTGTCCTTGGGCAACGTTATCCTTATCAAGCATGCCTTCTCCAGCTTGTGCACGACGACCAATGCCATATCTCGTCCTTTAAACGAACCGTTATATCCTTCGCCGCTTTAGTTTGTTGCGGAACGTCGCGCTGTGCGGACAGACCCAAGAAAACAAAAAAACAAAATAAAAAATAAAAACACAAAAAACTCTTCACGACCCTGATGAGTAAAACGGGCGACAATAATTTTCTGCATTCGCAACGATTACGTTTTGTTTTTGTATAGTTTTTGTGGTTGTTTTTGCGCGGGGACTTAAAAAAGTAAAAAAAAAAACAAAAAAAAACCGAAACAAAACAAAATTAAAACGAAACGAAAACAGAATGAAAAGCCAAAACTAAGTGCAATATATATTAAACATATGTAAACAAGTTTGGCCAATGTGATTATCGTTAAAGGACTACTTGCTGGAAAGCTTCAATGTCAACAGATTCACATCATCACAATTATGATTAACATGCAAATATGTTGGACGCCCGTTGTGCCATAGTAAAGCCCGCACGCAATTAATATATAAATCATCATATGCAAGTGAAACTGTAGTGGTTATTGACATTGTGAATCAGAGAGAAGCAACAACATTCTGATTGACATCAACATGCATTAGCACTTATATTGTGTACACACTGTACACAGACTAGTGTATATGGCATATCAATAATTATGTACGTACTAGTTGTTTAGTTCTGTTTGCTTATTTGACCATTACACTTTGTCTCCCCTTTCCCTTTCTCTCTTTCCCCCCTGTTTGTGATATCATTTTCTCTTATTTAATCGCATTAGCTATTATATAAAGTATACGAACTGTAAACACGTTGATGATTGTCGATTCTGGCTTTGGCTTGGCTTTTTACTTATTATTCTCCAATATGAATATTGTTGAGGCAAAACGAACTGAAGCGTTAATAGATAACTTTCCTATTCTTGTCATTAATTGCATTTTAATGCCGCAAATTGAATTTCAGTGGATCTACATACTCACCTTCTAGCCATAACTGGCAAGCAAATGGAATATTTAATATCGTTGTGCAGCAGCCAGAATGGCCTGATGGCCCGGTTGGGCTGCAGCTAAAGCGTGATTATCCCCAAGATTGGGTACAGCTGGACGCGGGGGGGGGGGGGGGTAACCAACACACACACACACACCCACACACAGAGCGAGTTGTTGACGGGCTCTGAGAGTCCTCTCAAATATGCATAACCTAATTTCATTTTATGCAGCATACTTATTGGGTGCAACCCACGCGATCCACATATACAGAGCACTACAAGTCTCCCCTGGTACAGCGTAGCTGGGCTGCTCTTATATTCATTAGCCAGCAGCCGATAAACAAGTACTATATGTATATATATAACAGCCTCTGGCCGTGACTCGTCAAAGCATTTAAATGCTAATTACATTTAGAAGGAGGCGCAATTGCTTCTTCGATGATGTTCGATGTGTTAAGTTTTTTTTCTTTTTTTTTTTTTTTTACTTTCTATTCATACGTTTTCAATTCAATTGAAAATCAACATCACAACGTACCCGAAACGCAGATAAACAGATGCAATAACACTTTGAGCTACCTGCAAAGGAAAAGCAAAGAAAAGATGAAATCATTTATGAGCAGGCACGCTTCATTTCTCAACTATGCCTCTGCAATAACACACACACACACAAACACACACAACTCATTGAAATTCAAAATACATAAACACTTGAAAGAAAGAAAAATGCTTGAATCTAGTTTTGGCTTAAGAAACTTCTAATGTTTCATCAGGATCCAAGTTATTTGATATCTGTTTGTCTTTAGCGATTTAAAGTTTTGTTGGGTGGTTTTGCTGTCTTTTAACACATTCAACTTTCAATGTTATATTTCAACTTTATTGATTAAATTTAAAATCAAGAACTTTTGCAATAGATATCTACCTCTAGCTAGAATACAATTTAAATTAAATGACATGGAAACCAAGGAAGAGTTTCGTGTTTCTATTAAAAAGTTTCAACTGTTGACGTGGTTAACACAAATATATACTACCAATTTTGCTAAGTGAAAAGTACAACGCGAGCCTGCAAAGCATTTTTCTCTTCTCTTTCTCTCTCTCTCTCTCTCTATCTTTGTCACACTCTCGTTGCGGTCATGTCTGCCGTATAGCCTCAATGCCCGTCCCGGCCACATTAGACATCTTGGGAGGCTGTTGATGATTTAGATTTACAGCAGCTGGGGGCAGTTGCTCGACGGTTGACGTCAGCACGTCTCAGTCGGTCATATGGGGCACCTGATGATGAGAGTCAAAAGTAAATATACAAACAAGTATCACGACAACGAAGACATGTCCAGTTTGCGTTCCTTACGCTCCTTGCGGTCCCCTTCCTTCTTGTTGCTGTGCGCGATTGGTAAATATTTCGGTTTTGTCCTTGGCTCATTCTGTGTGTGTGTGTGTGGGTGTGTGTGTGGGGTGTGTATCGCTGGTTGTGCACAAAAGTCATAAATCAAATTTAATTTGAGAAATATTGCCGCATTTTTTTTTTGTTGTTTTTTTTTTGGTTACGGTTCAAGGAAATTTTTGCGACAACAAACCAAGGCATATAAATATTTGTAGTGTTATTTATGATTGTGGGCATAGTCAAACAGGATATAATAAAATGCGTTGGATGCTTTAATTAAATCTTATCACACTTTAACAAAACATTGAAATTATATTCAAACATTCAGCAGTCAATCATATTTTATGTGTGTGGGTCCTTTGGAAAGTAATCCATGACGTTACCTGTTCCTCATCTTTATGTTCCTATCTGAAACAATACAATAAGATCCTGCTGTTAACTGTACCAAACGCTCTTGGCTCCCAAGAAAGTTTCAACTGTTTTAAATCTAAACAAAAAAAACACTAAACTCAAGCTGGTTTTCCGTTAGGTGTTAACGTTTTTCAATACCGCTGAGAATCATGGTTATCAAACTCATAAAAAACGCATGATATTCATAAAAGTTTTCTTTCTTTTTTTTGTTTTTACAATTTACGACTCCTTTACCAAATGGACATTCCCTCGAGGCTGCAGTTCTCTCTCTCCCCGTCTCTCTCTCTCTCTCGCTAAAATTTGACCCGTAGACGACGACGAAGACAGAAGAAGAAAATACAAACTAATTGAATCACCTTAAATCAGCGTTAAGACAATTTTGCAAACAAATGGAAATGGGATAGGCGTAGCACTCTTATTTTATTATATACCAATTTACGCACACACACATACGACTAGGAAAAGAAATTTGCCATTAATTAGTCTACAGGTGTTGGTGTGTGTGTGTGTGCGTTGTGTGTGTGTATGTGAAGCGTGTAAAGAATTTGTTAGGTTCTATTGCTGCTGGCTAAGGAGAACAAAAAAAACCAAAAAGGAGCTCATAAAAATTGGCAAACAAAGGCAACTTTGGACAACGGACAACAACGTTTCGAGCACGCCAAAAATTTGCGTGTGCAACATTTGTAGGCGTTTGTGGCAGGTGGCAGGTGGCAGGTGTTGGCACGGGACGGGGTAGGGTTTTGTTTGGTTTGGGTTGGAGCAAGGACCAACCGTGGACTTACGTAAATTATTTTTTATACAACAATAACGCAGAATCAGACAAGGCACAAACAACAACAGCAGCGAAACACACACAAAAAAATAGCTGCGAATGCTAAAAAAAACAAAAAAAAAAAAATAAATATGGCATTTCACGAAAACAAAAACAAAAACCCAAAAAAAAAATAAGAAGGAACCACAACGATCGATTTTGGAATTGGCAAGGCTTGGAAGGGCCATCGTATCAAAATGGGTCGGTTTATATGGCATTGTGGGTGATTGGGAGTATGGCTGTTTGGCTGCCTGCCTGCCTGCCTGCCTGGTTGTTTGCCACGTGAGGCGACAGCGATAATGATGACACATACCGTAAAGGGAGGAGTTTGGGGAGGGGAGTAACCAAGACCTAACCTTGCCAATGGTGCGGCAAAGTCACCGTATGAATTACACTAAATGACGTAAGACCAAAATGCAAGAAAAACCCCCAACAACAAAACTGTCTAATTCTGATGAAGAGAAAAGATGCTTGTTACCTTTGTTTTACTTGTATCTAGTTCTATTTATTCTGGTTGAAGCACAACTCGAGCAGATAAAGATCGTACACAGAACCAAACTGGATATTTCTGCATATCAATCTTGATTTGACATTTGCAGTTTGTTTTTTAATGTTACTTTAAATACCGTTCACGTTTGCATGTCAACCTATCCACAATACAAAAAAACAACAACTTCATGATATATACGACTTGCATGTCTGCATTCTGACCCAATCTTTGCTGGCCAAAACAAAACAAGCTTAATGTTATGGGGGCATTTATAGATTATTCGTGTGTGTGTGTGTGTGTTTGTGTGTTTTTGATACTAAACTAAACATTGTTGATATTTAAAAGGGCTTAAAAGTGATTCTCCATGTTGCAATAGGTTTTCCATTTGCTTGCAGTGCATTCAATTTCCTGTCTCGTGTTGCGTGCCTTGTGGCCATTATTGTAAAGGAAGAAACACGTATTGCTTATGCATAAGTTGCTCGACTTGAGAACATCCTGTACAACCAATTAAAAGTGAATGGCTTTAAACAAAATCAACTCAATTGTCGAGAGACAATTATAAATACCATGTAAACCTGTAACTATTCTACTCAGTTTAGTTTGGTCTGTAGGGTAACATTTATGGGCACATAATACTTTGGTGGTTGTAACTAGTAAACTAAACTGAACTATCGCTATATAGGCCTCAAGGTAACACACACACACATACAGAGAGAGCGTCTAGTAACGGTTACTTGCAAAACACGCAAGCAAAAGCATTTAAATCGATTTCGAAGCAACCTTAGAATTTTCCAGTCCATCGACAGCGAAGTCAGCAAAAGCTTTTGACACATATTTAAACTCGCAGATAGTCAGCCAGCCACAACACAAAAGCCATGTTAAATGGAGTCTTAAGAAGGCCAAGTCAAGCCAGGCCAGGACAGGCCATGTAACGTAACGTAACGTACGGAAGTGCAATGAGGTCAAAACTATTCATCCTTTTGCACACACACACACACACACACACAGATATATGTGTAAAAGAAAGTGTAAATTGAATAATTACAATGCTTGCGGGCTAACAAACAGACGTAAGTGCTTTGGCCTGCATAAATGCATTTATGCCATGATTTAAAGCGTTTCTTTTGTGATATGAGAAAATATTTCTCAGTTCATTTGCCATGCAAACATCTTTGTCTACAATACGCCTAGTGCATTTTCTTTCGATTTCCTCTCAACAGTTAGTTTTAGTCGACTGCACCTTGTTTCCTGTAGCCATTGTCAGCGATATAAATCAAATGTTTGGCAAGGAAACAACAAAAAAAAAAAAAACAAACCAAAGTGTAAAGAAGTGCAAAATGGTTCAAAGAAATGACATCAGAAATATCTTGCGGTCTCTAATGTTAAGGCCATTAGCCAGAGCAACGGAGTTGAGCGTGATTAATTGAGCCGCAAGTTTTCTGCAAAAAACTTATTGGATAACCATTCGTTATAATCAATGCCACAGTCATTACAATGCAATTCTTAAAAGTTACAAGTTTTAAATCGTAAACTTTTCCAAAGTTCCAACAAAATCAATGTGCTTAAAAAACTTTAAGACTATAAGATTGAACTTGAGGCTAAATTTGTAGCAATATAAATGTCTAATGCCATGCTAATAATATTTTAAATATTCTCATATTTTTTTCATTTCAGGTAATTCACACACTTTTATGTCATACACATTTATCACATACCCTCCCTGCCCCGCCCCTTTGCAATCGCCCCGGGCCAATATACATTTTATTATACCTGTCGGCCGCTTTGGCATATGTGTGTGTGTGTGTGTGTGTCATCTGAGAGGATATATCAACGAGCCGGGACATAAACAATTTTTCACAAATAAATGTACGGTAAGCGGCAGCAAAGCTGTACAAGGAAAAAAACGCGCAAAAAGTCAAACTAATTCAATTTATATACATGTATATATATATCGAAATGCTTCATTTTAAATCAAAAACCAACTAAGGTGAGTAGCGCTATATTAAATTGAACTGTCCAACGGAGCGTATTATAACAAGGAGACACAATGTTGTTTGACAAATGTTCGCTTAATCGTTTTGGATTATATTTTTCTCACATTCAGACAGTTTGTTGTTCAATTCATTTGACTCTTTTAAGAGAGTTACATAAATTATCTAAATGTGTTATATTCGCAAGCTAAAAGTATATAAATGATTAACTATATTATTAGGCAAACTACAAACTTTTGTCATACTGAAACAAATATAAATCCCCCAAAATCAAGACGTTACACATTTCGTGAGAAAACTGTTTGTTGCTGTTATTGAATTACTTTCGTATAAGTTGTAACTTTCGGACATTTCTCCAACTTCTCTTTGGGTTTTGCCCCCTCTTTTGGACAGATGTTAAGTGCATAGAAATCATTATTGACATCTAGCTGATTGTGTGTGTGCGTGTGTATTTATCTTATTTCAGCTAATCAACGGTTAACAAACTTGAATCAACTAATTAAGCAATACAATGCACATATATATATATTACTTTTAAAACTTATACTATCAGACAAATACGAGTAGTATAGATGAGGAGAGGAGAGCACAGCAAAATAATAGGCATATTATGTGTGTTTCCTGGGGGAAAAATAACGCTTCTTAAACTAATGACTATTAAGTTAATTGCTAACATTAAAAAGGGCAACTTAAAGTGATCCAAACGTAAGGACGTAAGGATTTCGGATGCGATTGCAATCCCTTTTACCACCACTTTTACCAACAAAACAAAGAAAATCAGGGCAATAATTTTTCTTTTTACGTGCTGTTTTGTATCGAATAATGATTCATTGTTATCCACGTGAACGAACACATCTGTGTGCGTGTGTTTGTATTGGCCTCGTCGTCTAATAAGTGTTAACACTGGTTGGATCTGGCACTTTTCTGTCCATGAGCTGCAGGGTGGCGGAGTGTGAACGTAATGGGTGGTGGCCTTGCGGCATCGCCAATTGTATTCGCCAATCAAGAGCAGCGATCAGCGGATATAACCAAAAGGCCGACGGAATTGTCGCTGAATGTGTTGCCAGTGGACGATTGGACATTGATGGCAGCACCAATGCACGAGAAAATATTGGACGAGACACGCAACGAAAAGACTGAGAAGCTGCATCTTCTTGGCAACTTGGCTAAGAAGGAGAAGCCATCAAAAGTCGATAAACTCGAGAGTAAACCGCACAAACAGCAATCGAAACTAGCCGAAAGATTGCGACGTTCGTTTCGCCGCACAGCACACAGTTCGCTGGAGGCAAAGTCTACAACATTGGACGAACATCCGGCCAGAGTGGACAATAACATTCTTATCAGTCGCATACCCTTCTCGGTTGCCAGTCAAGTGCATTTGCCCGGTTTGGGTCTGGGTGGACATATCAATACGGCACTACTATTGGATAGCCCCGACGAGTGCACACCGCCCGAGTACGCTTATCAGCATTTAAGTAGTGTCGCCACAACAAACACCAACTCCAGCAGCTCACTCGAGAGCAATTACGAGTTGAGTGAGCTGCGAAGCAGTTCACACGCCAACATCCATTGGGCTGGCAGTGAGCCAAACTTTGAGATGGGCGTCGAAATGAGCAAAGACACAACCGAGCCGAATCAAGCGACTAAACGAACAACTGGCATAACGCAACAGCCGCAACAAGGATCGCAGGCACAGGGACAGACACAGGGACAGAGCTTGGGTATTGGCAATCGTGGCGATCAGCAGACTGGAGTTGGTGGCAGTCGTAGCTGTAGCATAACCAGTGAAAGTAGCTCGGTGAGAATAACGCGACTGCAAAACTTTCTGTTCAGGAGCAGCAATGAGAGTTCACGCAGTTGTCAGGGTCATTCAAATGATGGTTTCACCGCCTCCTCGTTCAATTCGTCGTCGGGTGAGTGGGAACAGTTGGGCGCGCATGTTTTGTCCAGCAGCAGTGGCGTTGGCGGCTTGCATGACCTCAATACGGGCTCCTTTCCCGAGGAGTCCACACCGGATGAGGCCGATGGAGAGACCACCCTGCCTGTGGAGAGTGCCGAAGCTGGTGCATATTATCAGTATACGTTGACATCACCGAATAATCCCTTTCTACCGGAAATTACGGCACGTACCTATCACAGCACCTACGAGGATGATGACCTGGTCGAGACTACCGCTGCCAGTCAAGCCGACGAACTACAGTTGGACTGCAATGTGACGTCTGTCAAGTACACCGGCTGGAACACTGGCTCTCGCTCCGCACAGCTGCCAACGCCTGCCTACAGTCGTGCTGGCTCCCAGGAGTCCACGTACAGCGAGAGTGGGGTTAGCTGTCCCCAAGGACCAACGCCCAGTCCAGCATCGAGCTCTTCCTCAACGCCCGGACGTCACAGACGCAAACTGTTCAGCCTGAATTCCCCAACGCGACTGCTGCATCATCAACAGAGCAGCAGCAGCAGTACAAGCACTCAACATCAGCAACATCCTCCTGCTCAGAAAATCGAAATGTCTGCCTCGCCGACCGATAGTTTCAGTGGCAACCTGGTTCGCAATCTGAACCCCTTTCTACCCGCCAGCAGTGCACCAATTGCAGTGCCAACCGATTTGAGAAGCAAGCGCGAGGAGTTCCTTCGTGCCACAATGAAAATCTGTCTAGTTGTTTCGCCACCCACTAGCAAATTGCAGGTGAGTCACTTTCGATGTTGTTTAGTCAACGTCGTCGTCGTCGTCGTGTGCCGGAAATCAATTTGTAACATGCGAATAAAAACTTTTTTTCCCCACGTTTGCTTCTTTGTTTTGTTTTTTTCTTCTTTTATTCTCGTTCCTTTTGATTATTAATTGCGTTAGTTTTCCCTTTTAAGAGATGTGCTTGCCACTTGCCACACAATAGTTGTCATCACTTTATCTTTTCAATGTTTTTTTTAAACACGTTTGTTTCCCTTGTGGCGTTTTTTTTCCCCTTTTTTTTGTGTTGTCATTTCTCGCAGTTCGATCAATGTCCTTGGTAGCAGGTACTCTGTTTGTTTTTTTCATCTCAATTGCAAACCTCTTCAAATTTGTTTATCTTATGGATTTTTCTCCCACGTGTATTTTTATTTATTTTGCTTTTGCATACAAATGTATTTGATATCGGTGAAGTGAGCTTCTGTTGTAACTGTTAAACTCAACCAAGCGGAATAAAATACTATTTTATTGATTGGCCAAGTTTGTTGCACATGCTGCACATTCGGTGTGTGTGTGTGTGTGTTTATAGACCAGAGAATAAAACGTGCAGTGCATTTCAACAAATAGTTTGTGGCATTGGTTGGGCGCTGTGCATGCCTGGATGTTAGCCAAGATGGAAATGTGTTGACCACATTACCTTAAATGGCCATTTTCCGTTTCCTTTTGCCAATTATACAAACGGAAAATGTTCAGATGAAGAAAACAATGTGATTTAATTTATATTCATCAAGGAATTTAGCATTGTTTTGCCGTTTGATTTTTGCATATGTTTCTCCTTTTTTTTTTAATTTACATTTACATTATTTAACCTGCATATTTTTAAAATAAATCCTGAAGAAAGCGCTTCAAATTCGATTCGATAAATAACGCATATTGGGTATAGAAAGCTTTGTGGATTCCTGTCACTTACACACATTTTCATTCATTTCATTTCAGTTGAAATCAAAAAGTCTCACCCATTTAGATGGCCTCGATACGACGGTTGCCTGCCAGCACGGCGTTGATGCCGCACCCACCACAACGGGTGCAACCGGCACATCGTCGGGCATTTCAGCGTCAGTGGCCACGCCTGGTCAGCAGCAGATACCAACGGTAAGTTGAAGATTTATATTGAAGGGAAAAAACCGTGTAAGAAACAAAACAAAAAAAGGTGCATTCAGTTCTATTCAGTCCTGCATGCCCACAGATATATTCAATGTGCAAACGTTCCACGTTTCCCCCTAGGTCTATTCCTTTCCTTTTGGGTTTTTCTTTGTCTATAAGTTTATTTTCTTCGTTGGGTTCTGTTTGTTAATTGCCATGCCTATTGATCTATGGCATGAGCCATCTTTTGTTTTAGTTTTTCTTCAACGGTTTTGAATTGAATATTGAATTATTCTTTTAAATTTATGTTTTCTTTCCTTCCTCATTCCTTTGATTATTTCCTAATTGTTTGCTATCCACTTATGCATTATAGTTTCATTATAGTTTGCTTAATGCATTCTCACTATTTCTCTCTCTCTCTCTATCATTCTCTCTGTATCTATCTCTTTATCTCTTTCTTCCACTATTCTCTTAACAATGCTTTATTCAACGCAAACATACATAACTTTTGTACGGTCAACCTATGTAGGGGGATGTGCACAATCCCCCCAAGGTCAGCCAGCATTCAAACACCATACACACGCCCACAAGTTGTTGTCCAACGCCCACGATTAATACGCCAGCGCCACAATTTTTGCGTCGATCGCCGTCTCTAATGCTCTCGCCGAGCAATTGCCAGGCATCGGGTAATGGGTCAAGTGTTCGGTCTAGCGTTAGCTACTTCACACAGCCTACGCAATCGCCGTGCACGAGTGCATCTGCGACAACCAATTTGGCAACTTCTTCTAAAAATGTACAATGCAATGTTATCGACAATTTGGCAGCATCGTCAATCGCGTCCACTTCATTGATTCCTCCTAATAGCGACAGGCCCACAACGGGCAATTTAGTTTACTGTGGCGGCAGCAAGAGCGTGACTTCAACGACAATGACGTCATCGTTGATACATCGAAAGAAACCATTATTGACACGCAGCGAGGTGAGTCAACCAAACCACCTTAAGAGTCCTCCCCCCTCGAAGATGAAATCCTTTTGCCGCTTTCAGCTTAGCTTATACGGTGACAATACCAATTCATTGCTTATAATGATGAGAAACGAATTAAATAGGTGAATCCATTGGAAAATTCTTAACTAACAAACTAAACTTAATGTGCTACCCTTACACAATGGCCGTGTTAACTATCTGATCGTTATGACAGTATTCTTTGGACACACAACAGATATAAAAACTAATTGTAATAATTTAATGATGTGTCAATCAGAACATCCGCATCTAAACGCATAAGGAACAAGCGTAAACTTCTTTTGATTGCGTATTCATGTTTAATATTTCATGCACAACAAATTCGTAGTATATTATGGTAAAATCAACACTGTAATCTATCTTTAATCTTTAATATGGGGACTAGAACGTTTAGGTATTATATGTTGTGTAATGTATGTAAATATACCAAAAATGAATAGTTTCTAACACATTTATGTTATGTTTCCTAGGTTTCAAGTTCGGAATTCTTTTCGGTATCGTTTTGCTTGGAATCGACACAATGTCTGGATGAGGAATTTATACCAGCGACCAAAGGCACAACATTACTGTAAGTTATTAAAAAGTATTAAAGAATTTAAACAAACCTAACGTTTCCGATAGAAATGCAATTAAGAAACCTCTACAAAGACGAAATCTTACCTTCTCACAAATCACAATCACCGACAATAATCCGACTTTCAGCTATCTGGACGCAGGTATGTTTTGGTTAACCACCAAAGTTTTTATACTTAAAACATTATATTTACTAGGTCCGTCGACCTTGATGAGCCAATTAGACGAGCATACTGATGTTGAGAACTTGGCGGGGCATCATCTTGTAATTTCAGAGCGTGACAGCAGTCGAAAAACGTTACAAAAAGCAGCATCATTTGTAAGTTGATAAAAGGATTTCTATAATAGCAACAAACATAATGAATGTGTCTTTTTCTTTCTATGTGCTAAAGGGCTCTCGACAACGACCACCTCGTCTGCTTTCCTCAGCTTCGACAGAGGAGACAAGTGAATCGGGCACTGGCAAACAGATAAAGCAACGTTGGACATCCATTTTTGGCATTAAAAATCCACAACAGAATCAACTTTATGACCTACTTAATAACTATGCCAAGAATGGTGTGCCACAGCGACCAGAAGCTTTAAACTCAGAACATCCCGCGCTTTCAGACTCACTCAACTATTTGCACAACATGGACAAATCATGGCGAGACTTTGTCGATAGCAGTTCAATGAGTGATAGTGAGATTAAGATACAAACTGCCATATGGGAACTAGTCACAACAGAGGTTTATTATATACACGCACTGCAAACAGTCACAGACGTAAGACATCATATGATGTAATTCCTATTTGACTCTAAGTCCAAGCATGTTTATTGATTTTGTTTTAGCTCTTTCTTGCCTGTTTGGAGGCTGTGCAGGAGGAACGCCTGCTGATTGACGTTGATCAGCACAGGTTGTTCTCAAATGTTAGATCTGTATGCGAGGCAAATATTAAATTTTGGAGTCTATGGCTGTATCCGATGGTGGCACACAGCATACGAACGCATGAACCAATGAGATGTGCCTTTTTTCAGGAAGGTTTCATAACGTTTGCCTCAATCTTTGCACCCTATAAGGTAAGCTTAAATTTGCTTTCACTTGTAGATGAGAACCTAATGATTCTTTCTTTACACATAGGTTTATTGTGCGGAACAAAGTACGTGTCAGTTTTACTGCAAGGAGCTTAATCAAAACAATGCCCTGTTCACGGCGTATCTGGCATGGTGTGAGTCACAAAAGATGTGCAATCGCTTGCGACTGGCCGATATTGTTGTGCGTCCGATGCAGCGTCTAACCAAATATAGTCTGTTATTAGCGGCCATTAAGAAGCATATGAGTGATGTGGAGGAAATCGAAGCTATGGATACTATGATCCACAGTGTTGAGAATTTTGTTGGTAGTGTTAATAATCATTTGACAATGCGACAGGAGAGTGAACGTCTCAAAGGTGTTATGGCCCGCATCGAATCCTACGATGTGGTGGTGAGTAAAATATTTATACAAATACGAAATTCAGTAAAATCACACTCAACGTTTGAATGCAGGACACTAACAATGAGATGCTGGATAAGCTAATCAAACAGCATAGTCAAATGTTTGATCTGTGCGCCCCAATGCGTGGCTGTCCATCATACCAGGTGCGTCATCTGTTCATGGAGGGAGATCACAAGTTCAAGGACAACGTTGGCAAAAGCGATGTGCATTGTTTTCTGCTAACCGATATACTACTTGTGTGCAAGAGTGTGGCAAAGAAAGGCTTGGGCGCACTTAAGGTCATACGGCAACCGTATCTGACCGATCACTTGATGGTGCATCTGGCGCACAACAATATGCTAAACTGTGTGTATCTCAACGAATTTCAAGTGGCCACCACAGCGTTTACGCTGCAGTGCACCGAGGCCAAGAACTGGTACGATGCCTTGTGGCGTGCCAAAACCATTTATCAGAGACTGAAGCGTGGCAATGCTGGCGACAGTTTTCGGTTTGGTGGCAGTGGCACAAGTGCTGGTACTGGCGATTCCCTTGGCGTTCGTAAGTCGCCCATTAACTCTTCAATCTGCAGTCATGTGTCAAGTGCAAACAACAGTCATAGCGGCAGCGTTGAGTGGAATGATTCGCGAAATATATCTGTTGACTTTGAGAAGACCAACTCGCTGTCCAGTGACGAAGGCACTGGCCTATTGGGTAAGTATGTTAACCATGCTCTCGCCTCACTCGCTTCATACTTTTCTCTGTCTATGACCAACAGCTAACCAGGGACAGCCGGCCAAGGGTAAGCCGCAAATGTTTAGAAATGTAACAAAACCACAGATTGGAACGATTGCCGCAACGTCTGCCAATACATTATCCGTGCAACCAGTTAACCATCTGGGACAGAGTTTGCCCAATTTAAATTTGCAACATAGCCAAACGTAAGTCGCCACAGACAATGATTAGCTTCCTGCTTACTAGAAGCAAATGAGCAAGCGATCACATACATAAAGTATTCACTATTCATCTTCTGATTAGCATTTTCCAGTCATTTTGTATAAGTCCTTAAGACCGTCCGTATACGTCGTTAATGTTAATATAAACTTACATACTATACATTAAAAACAAAAAACAAAAAAAAAACATAAGAAAACAACATATTTATATCTATATTATACATATAGTTTGGCTTATTAAATATATACATATATTTATTTTTTTTAATTTGTAAATTAAATAATTTTTATAATAAATATATATATACATATTTTTTATTATGCATACACATAATTTTATATATTAAGTCTTTCATCTAAGCAAACTTCAACAATGCCTTCACCAATGCTCTGCTTGAACTCACCATAAAACTCACCACGAATGCTCTTAAGCCACCACCTGCAAGCCGTACTGAATATATCTGTCCTCTCTCTTTCTTTAAACTGTTATTGTGCTTTTAGAGCACGCGCTCGCACAGAGTCAGATAACTGTTAAAGTTGAGTTGAAGCTGAAGCTTACCGTTTTGCAATCAGTTCTCAGCTCAGCTTTATGCATAAATTTTTGCACGTGCCGTAGCTGCAAAATGGTTTATATACATAGTATTGTTGAGTTCGTTTCGTAGCTTGAATAGTTTGTAGTCCGGCGACTTTTCGTCTGATCGTTTTTTTACCATACTTATAGTAACAATACATTGCTTGTGCCGGGCACAACTACTAGTCACTCGGGTAACTTATTGTTGTCGCCCAGTCATCGCGGCATTTCCTATCCACCGCCGAGTCCAACTAGGTGAGTCCGTAAATCAGCAATGGAGGCAGCATAAAAAAATATACACATTGCGTCATTTTCATTTACCATATATTCAATTCTTTCTCTTTCCACTGACATACTTGTGTCATTAATGTTTTTATCCTTCGCCCATATGTGTAACATTGCATTCTCGAATGTCTCATGTGCCATGTGTCCAACACTAACACTTCCAACAACAACCAACCATATGTACGTAACGAATGATCAACAATCGACTACGTATCGATAACACCGCAACAACAACCACAACCAACTATCGTATCCTATCCAACCACCTTAATGCGTACTGTGTTCGTGTCTCTAGAGTGCCGCTAAGACGTGGTATGGCATTCTCCACGTCAACGAAGAACCCACCACTGCTGAAAACCCGCAACATAACATCTCAGAACAGTATTAATTGGCACCAGATACCCGCAACGCCCACACCGCCCAGTCCGCGATCACAGCACAATTCACCGGCAGGCAATGTGTCGACCGGTTGTCCCACTGATCCGAGATTGTTGCAAAAGCAGATATCCCATCAGATGCCCTTGCAAGCGGCACCACAAAGTCATTTGGACCTACAACGACATCTAAGCAATGAAACCGACGTTTAATATCAAACACAAAAATAATTAAGTGATAAACTTAGAAACATCTATCAAACTGGATAAAAGACATCGACTTTTTGCTTTACAAAGGTCCTCGGATATAATTTCAACTTTAGAGTTGGTCAATGTAGTTGCTAGTACTGCACCTTTGGGTCCAAATAGTTTATACAAATATTACAACACAATAAAATATATATATATATATAAAAAAACAACATTCCAAGTAGTATGTAGTAAGTTCTAACCATTCCCATTGTTTATCCATTTACCAGTCAGCATATGCATATATATTATAACATATATTTAATTGTTATACAAATACATTCAAAAGTAATCTTCTGAAAAAAGAATTCAAATGCAATTATATATGAACATTTTAGAAACATTTAAATATATGTACATACTATATATACATAGAGAAAAAAAACGATAAATTCAATGTACATATAAGTAAACCAAGGTTATTAATGAAAGAAAACTCTAAAACCCAAATATATTGTTTATAAGGCATGTTTAATTTTGAACTTTTCTTTTGTCTGCTTGTTTTTCTACTTTTCACCAAATACTTATTAGGATCTGTTCACTTTATTATCATATGTCTGGTATGTATGTTGCTGCAAAGTTTTAGAATCCTTTCATACAAATAAACATATATCATTTGTCCCTTTCGAAAAACGTAACAAGCAGACCAATATTAATCAATTATATACCATTTAACATATATGAATATATCTTTTATTAGAATTGAAATGTATTGAATAAACAACGCACACGGAAGCGCCTCACCACAGCAAACACAGATCACAAGCAATCAGCACTAGATATATATGCTATATCTATATAGAATTTGTGTAGATTTGGCCCATCAGAGGTGGTGTTACGTACGCTATAAATATGACAGCAACAGCAAATACATATTAACTAGATTAATCGATTAGTTTATAGTTTGTCCCTTAGACAACTTATTTACAGAAGTTGACATAATAGAAAATAAAATATGTGAAATTTATACACACGTGTTATCAGATCAAACATATAAAGCTAATCTTTAAGTGACTTAATTTTTAAAAACGTGATGCACACCAAATGAAGATTAAATGGAGAACAGTCTAACTTCGCTATGAAGAACGTTAAGAATTCTTACAATGTTTGCGAATGTTGGACTGCATTTAATATTATATCATCGGGTGTCTTTCTTTTTGTTTAATTTGCTCAACATTCTATACATGCTTGTTATAAAATATATATTTATATCTAGTTGGATTTATTTGAAAAACTTTTGGGCATACAACTATGTGATAATTAATATGGCTTTAAACAAGTCTATTTATACATCTAAAATTGTACAAAAACCTTAATTCAGTTTATGTTCTAAGGCATTACTAATTGAGAATGCGTATTGTTCTTGTTGTTTTAATAGAATTTAGAAAAATTAGCTTTGATTAGATGTTATGTAGTGCCTAAGGAATGATAAACGCTCTTCCTGCCATTAAATTGTTCCCAATATCTGGGCATATATCAGGCATACATATATATTTACATATACTAATGATAGCAAAGTGTGAAATTTTAGATTGTATATTTTAAATTGCCGTGTAGCATAGAACAAGTGCTATATATATATATATATATATTCTTACTCAATGGAAAAATTAAATAACTAAATTCAAGAATTAAATAATATCGTTTTAAGAATAAATAAATATTTTAAAATGTACAAATAAATAATTAATGTATACACACCTACAAAAATATACACATATATACATACATATTTTAAATATATATACACATAAATATATGCTGGATAAACAAATAAAAATGAAACCTATTCCCACAGTATTATTTAGTGTGCAATTGAAAATGTAATACATATACATATATATATATACATATACTTTGAAAATCAGCGTAAAAAATATGCTTCAATTTATATATCCTAATTATTTTTGTTGGTTTTACCGGCAATAATCATTTAGTTAATGCATATTTACCCAATGCTTATAATGCAATATGTACTTAAGTAATGACGCTTGAATGATTTTCGCAAACAAAAATAAAACCTCCAAATGCTAACTACCTACAGGCTACAAAAACACACAAACAAATATACAATAACTAAGCATATAATAATGAGCGTAATACAAAACAAAACAAAAACATAGCTTTATTTACACACAAGTAAATTAGTTATATTTACATACAAAGTATAACATGTTAAAGAATTTATGGATTAAAAAAAAAAACAACAACAACAGCAACATGTTTTATTTTAACGAGTTTTCATTTGTAAACTGGAAATATCGCGATTTGTGCCATAACAATAAATAATTGCAATGTTTGTCCCTAAAATGGACGTGCCATTAGGGCCACAGCAGCACATCATTTATCAAGCTGTGCGTATCACAATAATTGTTTGCCTGGACTTTGCTTTTCATAAGCCCGACAACCTCCAACCTTCTCCACTGGTGACTGTTGTTCCGTTGGCAGCTGTGTTGCAATCTTTTAATGGTTTCATAAGCAACGCTGTCCATTTTAATAACCGCGCAGAGCAGAGCGCGTAACAAGGGCTATAATATAATACATACATACTTATGCCATGCTTGATACTTGAACTGAAGCCGTTTTTTTTTACGTTTCTCTCAGTGTAGTTTGTGTTATGGTTCAAGTATGATATCTTATCATCCGTTGTAAAGCAAATTACCAGTGTCTATTGATAAGGCAGTTGACTTGACTGCGATTATATCTACCATTTATTTAAAAATGATTGCTAACAAGATTAAGCAAAAAACAATAACCAAAAAAGCAACGCAGTCAACTGTCATTAATTCAACCCTCCACACAAAAAATGAGTACATTCAGTTTGAGTCTATCAATTGCTTTACTTTTCGCTCTGCTCCACGGCATTGGACTTTCAAGGAGCGCTGCTGTGGATGCCAGCTCAGTGACATTTTGGCAACGACTTAAGGCTAGTGTTATGGACTTTCAGTGGCAACAGGCGAAGCCCGATGTCGAGAGTCCTGCAACAATACAGAGGCGACGACAAATGTGGCAACGTCTTAGCATGGCAACCGTTTTGTAAGCGGTTACTGATGTTCTGAGAACGTATATTTTTTTTTTATATTTATTTTTTTGCAATAATAAATACAAATCTGCTGACTGCATTTATTTACAAATGTTGAAGACACTTGACGTTCTTGGCCTGGTCGCAATAGCCGGCCTTTTGGTCCCAATAGAGACCCCTCGGACAGGATGTTAGCACCGGCATGCCCGCAATGCATATGTAATACTTGCTACAATCTTCGGGATGCGGCAAATAGCTCTGGCGCTCCGATGGACACTTAAGAGCACTACTATGTGGTGCACTTGGTGGTGTTGGAGCCACTACGCTGGTTGTTGGCTCCCGCTCACTGGACATGGTGCTGCTGGTATTAACAATATAGCAGACTGTCACCTGGCCGGGAGTGGTGCTTGGCGTTTTATCTATATCCACATACTCTATGTTGTTGTTGTTGTTGTCGATCTTGCTATAGCACTCGGCATATCCACTCAGCTGACACTCGGAACTCTTGTAGTTCCAGAACGTGCCTCGACCGCACTGATGACGATGCAGATGACCGTATGCACAAAGAAAGTACAGCTGGCAGTTGGTTGGATGCGGCAGAAAGTAGGCGCCAAAGTGGCGGCACTCCATGTGCTCCGGATCGTATTTAGTCATGGGATTGACTTCCAAACCCGTTTCAACATCGACAGCAAGAAAGCCTGGACGCGGCTTACCCAACCACCAATCGATTTCCATCTGTGGCTTGCTGCCACTTGCCGTGTTGGGAACTGTAGTGGGGCCCGCCGCAACACTCTCGTTTGGAGTACATTGTGCCTTCTCGGGCATATCGCAGACCAAATTGATTGCATCAAAGTGCAATCCCTGTTCGCAGTAGGAGAGTGTGGGTATCACATTGCAGGTAAAGTAAGCATTACAATCCATTGGATTTCGTACCAATTGTCCCTTCATGCGACCATCACAAATCTGCAATTAAATCTGCTCGTGTAAGTGCATGGCGTGGGCAGCTCTCCCAAAGATTGTGCTCTACTCACATGGCTCAGATCGGCGATTTCCATATGAATCGGTTCCTCAACGGCTTGGGCCACGCCGATACAAAGGCCCACAACCAATGCAATATGCATACAATATTCCATGCGATCTACGTTATGCTGCTTATACACTTGTTATTTCTATCACACGTTGCGAAAAAACACTTGTCTGGTACGGCATGTGCGACATCTCTATATATATGTAAGGCCGGTACCCACACCCAACACCCAACACCCGCTGGGTGCAGCCAATTTTAGCAATTTATGCGTACACTAATTGAAGACATGAAAACATATTCTTTTTTCGGAGCACTTAAATATGCGATAAAAATACAGATGAATAGGAACAACCAAATTGCAGAGTTATGTGTCATGCGACAAACGATAGAATATAAATTGTTGCATACTTTCGGGTGCGTGCTTTTAGAACATTAAGCTGGTACAGTTTAAAGCATGCTAATTTTGCAACACTGGTCGCCTAACTCGGAAGTTATTGAGTTCTATGTTTAAAGTTATGTTATCACTTAAATATCAATCAAGTGTGTAAACATTGATGACAACAGTATTTTTAAACAATTTACGAATAGGGTTATCTAGAGAAGCAAACGTTATTTTTTAATTTATTACTTGTCAATTTGGCATTAAATAAGTCACTTGATAATATATGAATCCAATACCAATAGATAGCGACATTTTTAGCTCTGCACTAATGCGACAAAATTTATATGCTTACATGTTTCAGCAGTTTTATTTAATGGAGTTTATGCCAACCATTCAGTTAGTCGTTGTCTTTGCCCGTGAAGGTCGATCTTCTGTTTTCTATTCAATTGTTAACGCCAAAAAAGAAAGAAAATGAGTGCGTAAAATTAACAAATATGTAAATGAATAAATTTATTCTAAAAGTGCGTAAACTTTTCTGCCCACAGATACTACAAGCTATACATTTTGGAACAAACTTATTGGCCTGGTCTTGGTTTTGATAACACCATGCTTATGTGATCCCGATGCTTTTAATCCCGATCTGATTTGTTCATTGCTCGTGAATGGTACTAAGATAAATGATCCGCGTGCTTGCAACAAATGGATACAGTGCAACGATGGCAAACCGTTAAGTGGCACCTGCGACAATGATCTGTTCTATGACAGAGAGACTGGAGACTGTGTGCCATCGGCACAGATCAAGTGTGTATCCAGTGATCCCTGTGCAGCATTAATGCTAACGCAGGGTTTTGCACCCGATCCGTTTTCCTGCAATAGCTACTACTATTGCAGAAACGGTGTTGGCTCACTGGGTGTGTGCAGTCCCGGAATGAACTATAATCCTGGCACACAGAATTGCATACGTGATATTCCCTGTATGATCAAAATGGATCCGAATAGCTATTGCAATATTGTGCCCGATGGCATCTTTATCAAGGACACTGCCAACTGCAATGGCTATCAAATGTGCTGGCAGGGACAAGTCATTGCTCGCACCTGTCCCGGCACGTTTTATTTCAGTGCCACACAGGGTGAGTGTGACTATCCTCAAAACGTTGAATGCGCCATCACGGAGCCACCACCACTAACCGCCGAGCCAGACGAGTGCCCCCAGGCGGGCAGCTTTGTCTCGGACAAGAGCAGCTGCAATGGCTACTACTATTGTCATGAGGCTGACGATGGTCACATGCTGCTCGAGCATGGTGACTGCAATGATGGTCGGTTCTTCTATGCCAACGGCAATGGTGGCGCCTGTGTGCCTCGCACTAAAGTCCAGTGTAGCTACGATCGTTGCGTCAACCTGGGCTATACGAACATCGAACTGGCCAACGAGTCGAATGATGGTTGCACGGGCTATGCCATTTGTCAGGATGGTATCAAAATTGGCGAGGGCACCTGTCCCAGTGATGAGTACTTTGATGAGGTGACTCAACGCTGCACCACCGAGGTTATATCATATGCAGCCTGTGCGATAACAGCTCAGTCTACGACATACAATGGGGCAGCAATGATGGATGATGATACGAAAACCACTGCGGCGTAAGCAATGTTTATAATTGATAAGAGATTAGAGACAAGCACATAGTAAATAAAATAAGTAAAATGCTCATAATTACTTATTTATATCAACCTAGAACCACACTGAACTTTGTTCGATTTACTTTAAACCTATCAATGAACAATGAAATACCAAAGTATATTATCTTTATTTGGTCATATGATGTTGTCAATTCCGATTTAACTTTAAGAAGTATATAATAAAAGTAAGAAATTGTTAATAACTAGAATACAATAAGTATCTACTGCTTGTCTTAACTAGTGATAATAGAAGTTGTTCACAAGCTAATAGAAATGTTGATCAGATGAGCACTTCAATAACATGCTCGATACCTTAATAGCACATTTCGGCAAGTTTCGGCAAGTTTCCGCTCTTTCATGATAGCTGAGGTACTCTTCACCATCACCTTTAACATTTATCGCAACAAACTTACTTACTTACTTATTTACTAGTCATAGTAAGTAAGGTACACGCACCCACCTGCATATTATCAGTGTTCGTCAGTATTAATTAGCAGGCATAAGGTATGTACCATTATTGTACAATACAATATCAAATTCTATTCACATTTCTTGAGTTCAGTGGAATGCCACATCGATATTTTTATTTTTTTTTGACAGTTTGATAAGAGATTTTATTTAGTTATTTGGTTATTAGTTATTCTTGGGGGGTTTTGTTTTTGTATTATGTTTTTCATAGCGCCTGGGCACTACACTAGCAATAATCTATATAATTACTGTTAGAGCTGTAATCATAAAAAAAAAAAAAAAACTATTTGCAATGCTTTCGACTTCCACCATTATTTATTAATTTTTATTCTTTTTTTGTGGTTGATTTAATTAGTAATATTTAAGTACAACTGGAGCTTGGGATGTTTTTTCTTTCTGTATATAACTTTCATACTTAGGCCGCACAAGCGATGTAGTTGTGATTGATAGGAGTGCATCCCTGGCTGCGTTCATCAAAGTAGTAATCATTGGGGCAATGACCAGTACTGACGGTGGCACCGTCCGAACAGCGAGCATATGCCTTACAATCGCCAAGCACATTGACATAGGTCAGAGTGGAGCCGGCACAACGATCCAGGAGACAGCGTACATTAAGACGGTCACGGCAGGAGAGCTTCTCGTAGTCGAAATATGTACCCATTGGGCAGGCGAGATGCTGTGGGCTTGTGTCGTGTTTACCATTGCTGGGTGCCTTGCAGATGTAGTAGTGGTTGCAGGACTCATCGTCCGCAAAGTAGCCCTGACGCGCCATAGTGCCATTGAACAGACAGAAGGTGTTCTCTGGTGGAGGCAGCGCTGCCTTGCCATAGCAGGTAACATTGGCAATGGCCACACAGCGACCCAAGACGGCATCATAGGCCATCTGGGCGGCGCATTCGCGTTCATGAAGAACATCGTTCTGGCAGACATAGTACTTGTGGCAATGCTGTTCGTTGGCCAGCCGGGTGTTGTTGGGCAAGGCACGGCAAACGGGCGAGGTAGTTTTAATAGTGCTGCCGGGGCAATTGTATTGGGTGGGATAAACGCAAGAGCGTGAGAAGGGATTGAATATAAGTTCGTTGGGACAGTTGGCCTTCACCTCGCGATGACCCTTGCACAACAGATAGCCACGACATGTCTGACTTGTCGGATCGGCCAGAAAAGAGCCGTCTGTCTCATTGGCGCAGGCATTCACCACCATATTGCTGGCACCCGTATCAGCACTTAGATAGGGGCAGTTAACATTTGAAGCCATGGTGCAACGACCCTCCTCCTTGTTGTAGTACAGGCCGGTGGCACAAGTGCCCTCCTCCATGCTGGTGCCATTGCCGGGACAACGCACCCAATAGTTACAGGTGTTTGGTCGCAAGAAACTCTGATCGATTGGCAGCAGATCACACATCTCTGTCATGGTTAAATGCTCAAAATCGTCCATTGTGCCGGTGGCCAGGCAACCACTGGCAGTCAGGGTGATTACAAGCAGGGCAACGAGTCCTCTAGCTGCAATTAATGACATTAAGCATTAATTGCATAATCATCTTGGAAAGCAAAATGTAACATTACCTTGCTTCATGTTATTTGCTGTTGACGTTGCAATAATGATATTGATATCCTTAAAGTGTTGCGATCTTTGTTGCTCCACGTGCGGCTCCGTAACTTGACTGATGCGATGCCATTGGGCGGCGCCTCTTTAAATATGCATAGCGACAAACAAAAAGAAATCAAAAACAATTTTCAAAATGCACAGGCTCAATGTTGATGTCTCTGCCTGTCATTGATATCTCAATCAATGTGTGCGAGATAGCATTCTCATCTGATATCAAACAGCATGTAAATTACACGGCAATAACATGTCGTATTTTTGGTGATTCGGTGGATCGGTGGTTTGGTGGTTCGGTGGCTTGTTGGTGTCACATCAACCCTCAACTAAATGCCGATAGGGAAATTGGACTTGTCAAGGCATTGAGTCGAGTGAATGGCATCAAAGTCTCGATACAATTGTCACATTAAACTCTTTTCTGTTGAAAAGATGCCAACAATTTATAAGCCACAAATTCTACAGAATGTTTCAATGTACTTGAACCTTATTTTGAGATATGCAATCATATATATGTATATATACACTTAGTAAATTAGATGGCAATAACGACAAAATTGTCAATGAATGAATAAAAAAAATTACGAATTACGCTCGATTAAAATATTTTATTAATAGGCATTTTTAATTTGCAATACTTGGATGCGTTACATACATTTTTAAAAACGGCTAACAAACTGCGAAATTATGCGAAGAATTCATGTAGAACCGCAAATTGGGTATTTTGGTTTCTCTTGTACACATTTCTTGTTGATTTCATCATAGTAGGGGAAGCTTGGATCACACTGGTATTTTTTACCAGTTGGACAATATGTATACGACTCACAACCTAAAACAGCTGCAAAAGTCATATTCGTATTTGCGCAGCGGTCATATTCACAAGCTAAGCTGGCTGGTGAAACACAAAGTTGAGTGGCACTATTAAATTCGGTTCCAAATGGACATGCTCCCCAGTTACCAGTACTCTTTTCAGGTTCGCAGTAATAATATCCATAGCATGTTTTACCATCTCCGGAAAAACCTGTAGTTTTGCACTCAATTTTTGGAGCTGGTAAATTATTATCTGGGTTATCCGTATCGCCGCCAGTACTGGTGCAGGGATTCGCAGTCTGACAGTTTCCTGTAGCGGCGTTATAAAGTTTGCCAGTCGGACATTGACCCCATATACCGTATCCCTTAATGCACTGGAGATATTGTCCGCAATTGTTTGGATCACCGACAAAGATATTACTTGGCATAAAACGGCAGATGCTTTCCTGAGGGCAGGAAGGGCCCCAGACGCAAGTATTGTTGTTGGCGGCGTACACTTGACCACTTGGGCACGATTGCGTGGCAGATGTACCATTGCCAAAGCAATAGGCATATTTGGTACAATCAGTGGGATCGGCCATAAAGGCGGCGTTCTTCAGGGCTTTGCATGTCAGCTCAACGCTGGTTGTACAAGGTGCATTAGAGTTATATTGACAGATGCCAGCCTGTGGATCATACACCTGATTCTGTCCACAGTTGCCCCAAGAGACAAGCTGCTGTTCCTTGCAGTATCCCCAACCGGTGCAATCCGCTGGATCTCCAATGTATCCATTGCCCGACCACTGTGCGCACATGTCTTTCATGGTGTAGGTGTGCGCCTGGATGATCATCAAGAGGCAGGCGACCGCAAAAGCGGTTGCTCTCAATTGGGAAGCTGCAAGGAATAAAAGTGTTAATCATTCTATCAATTATTCCCGATGAGTTTTATCCAGTTAGTGGCCCTGGGCTACCCACCTGCCATGGCGTTTAGGTAAGTTAATTGTTTTATTAGCTAGCCTTGTATGCTACAAAAGCATACCAATTCAGAACTAAGCCTAACAGTTCCATGATATGCTTTATATAGGAGTGCCAAGCTCGCACCTAATGCCATATCGGTGCGTTTAATTAAAACTGTTTGCACCGTACCAGATAAGCTTACCCGCAACAGCCGAAAATACATCGGTAATGTAGTAATTAAAATGCGATAATGCTTTGTCTCACCTAACATTTTCTTAATATTTTTTCAATATGCTCGCTATTTTTCTGAGTAATTTCATGTAGATATGTGAAAAGGTAACAACGGCTTCTGACTTCCTGACAGCCTTTTATATAGGCAGACCACGAAAGCCATAAGTAAATCAAACGAACATACGAAAAAAAACCGAACGATAAGCAACTATTTATAGTCAGTCCAGTGTCCGATTAATCATATTATGTTATCTACAAGTACAAGTGTTTGTGGATTATCAAGTCCTTCTGTTCGCTGCTTTCAAATGTAATTACTTTTTAACTCAATGACATTCCAATTATTGATTGTTCACCGTCTTCAGTGTCTTTAGCTATCAGCGTAATTCGTATCGAGCATGTCAAACAATGTATCGTATCAATGACAATAATACTGAACACAGCCATTTCCGGCAAACCGGTGTCCACGAAATCTCAAAATCTTGGTTGATTGTTGGTCTTTAATGGTCTTTAAAGGCACGTGTTTAGTATTGATTTATTATGGGATTCTAAAGGACTTCTCTAAAAACTTTAATTTTAATTCAAAAAGTAATTTCGGAAATTCTCTTCGATGTCACAATATTTTTTTGTTTTTTCACAAATCATTGTACGTCCCTCGACACAGTTTCCTTCTTCAACCTTCCTCTCTCGCTATCTCTCGTACTCTCTTATATAGTTCATTATGCGAGAGCCATTTTCTATTGCATATTGCAAGCGTTTGTTTTTAAAAAATATAGCATACTTTTTTGAGCTTAAGAACTTATCTAATGTAGAAAAAACTTGTGTTGCATATTTAAATGTATGGCATACTTTAGCGAGCTTAAGAAAAGTTTGTCGACATTTTAAAGCAACTGCTTTTTTACACTGGACCAGTTAAAGCTTTTCTTATCAAAATTTTACAGCCAGAGAAGTGTGACAAGTTGTAAATATCGCGTTTGATAGCTTAAACATTTACACATTTTGATGTGTACGTAAGTGATGAGCTTGCCTAAATAATGTAAGAACTATTTATATATCACTAAGAGTGCCAATTCTAGCTTAATCATTACTTCTCTTTTAGGACAAGCTATTGGTACAGGGTACTCAATATGAGTAAGCCACATAACAAATCAACCTTTAAAGTTAATAAACGTTGTATTGTTTTGACAATCAGATTATCAATTTCACAGATTTATGGGGCAACTCAACATTTAAAAAAATACATATACGTATATGAAGTCTACTATTCAGGTGGTTTCTCCTATGTACGTATACGCATTATACTCTTTATATGCCAATTGCATGTCTTTTGTTCTTTATGGACTAGGCGATTTGAAAATTGAATTGCTCCTTCAATTCACCGTCACAATATCTGCATATTTTTAGCAAAACAAAGATAAGATTTGAGCCGCTCCGAACATATACCCCAATTTGTTACAGAATCTCGCTGGTATCAGCGGTATCAGTAACATTCCACCCTGTTTATAAATTCTGCTCAAGCAGCCGTCTCCATTTAGTCGAGGGCAATCTGCTTGAACAGCCACAACTAAACCTTATATTTTATGCTCGCAAGAGTCAAACCAAAAGGAATTACCCAGTCTATCGAAAATGAAACGTAAGTGACAGATTTACAGTAACAGGTGTTTGGCCATGGCCAATTAATCGTGCAAACGACGTATTAACTTTATTGCAGTATCATTTAGATTCAGTATTGGAATTATCCTGTTAGCATTATGGCTGCCATTACCCCTGCAGGCCCTTACAACTTTCGAAGATATGTGCCGTCTATTCAAAAATGGCACTCTTATCCGTAAGCCGGCAACATGCAACGAATACATTGAGTGCAGAGTTAATATGGGCATTTCACACACCTGCGACGCCGACTTGGTCTTTGATGCCGCCACGCAAAAGTGCGTCAAGGCAACGGCCAGCAACAGCAAGCATTGTGCGGACCTCTGCGGTGGTTTGGATGGCATGTGGGTGTCAGATCCAACGAACTGTCATAACTACTTCTACTGCCGAAATGGAGAGTCCCTATCCGGTCATTGCGAAGGCTCACAGCACTTTAACGAAACCACGCAGTCGTGCCAGCACGACGAAGACTCAACATGCGTGGACGTTGCGAATATATGCGAAATACTGCCGGACAAAACAAAATTCCGGCAGGAGTCTAACTGTAACGAATACTATGAGTGCAAGAATGGTAAGCATACACTTAAGAGCTGCTCGTCCACACAGTACTTTGACGTGGAGAGCGGCAAGTGCGTGGCCAAAAATAAAGTTGACTGCAATTCACATCCAAAGAAGAACGTTTGCCTGTCGAAAACGAACAAACCTCTCGTTGGATTTCAGACGGATGGAGCTACTTGCCGTGGCTACTTCTTTTGCAGTAACTATGGCATCGTTCATGACGTCGATCCCATGTGGGGCCAGTGCCCCGAGGGCTACTTTTACGATGACACAAACAAGAAATGTGGCTTTGCCAAGACGGTGGTGTGCGAGCATAATCGTTGCGAGGGACGCGGCACCATGCTCGTAACCAGCAGCAATAACAACTGCCACAACTACATTAAATGTGAAAATGGTGTCGAGGTGGAAGAGTACGTATGCCATTGGGATTATTTTTTCGATGAGTCAGTGCAAGCCTGCACCACCAAGATTATTTACGACGGCTGCTGTGATGGACGTGACTGAAGTAATAATTATGTAAATAGATGGACCCAAACATACAAAATACGGTAGAATAAATAAATGCCTTGCCCAACAATTGAATATAAATGAGTACATGATGTTTACATTCATTGTAAAGCCTTGTTCACCAATTTGTATGTATATTTGTTTACATTACACCCAAAATAATATATTAAATAACTTAATAGCTGCAACTAAATGAAACTAGAGTGAAATTTTTGCTAATATTTACAGCTACCATTGCAAATAACGATCTGTTGCTCTATTCTTCCCTTGTTTTAAAATAATAATTGAATTTTTTTAGCATGTGCAAATTACATTATTATTAAATGGAATTGAATACTTCATACTGACCAAATTATTAGTGGTATTCATACAGAGTGTGCACTGTCACTCAAATTCTGGCGCAAATGTTAAGAAGTTCTAACATATAATGTACTGTTAATGAACAGCCCAAGAATATGTTAAGTTTCGTGACGCTGTTATGTCGTGACACGTTGAGTTAATTCTTCTTCTTGCCTGTTGTGAAAAGAAGTCGACGCCGTCGTTGTAAGATTGTTTTTGCAGTTCTCGATGGATGCAAACGTTAGAAATATTAAAAAGAAACAATAATAAGTGTTAAACCAAACAGACTGACATTAAATGCCGGCAAAATAACGAAAAATATGTTACACAAACCAATGCTAAGGTCGTATACAACTTTTTAGGTGAAGTGTTAATTCTATATTGCCTAAAAACGTAAGTTCTATTACACCGTGCTGTTGTAAAAACGATCGTGTTTATTGTTCAATAACAATTATTCAGTAATTGCACCGGAATGAAGCCCACTCAGCCCAGTGGCAGCAGCACCAGTGCAGGTGTTGCTAAAGTGGGCGAGCCCATAGAGTATGTCACTCTGATAAGCGATGACTCCGATGGGGAGCCTTCACCCAAACGGAATACATCTGGCGGCAGTGGCCAAGCAAAGGCCAAGTTCGACGATGATTCCAATGATACACCCGCTACCAGCGACGAACGGCGTACAAGCCGTCGCAACAAACCCAAAGTTGACTACACAAATAAACCGACAAACGCTGCGGTGGATAACGCGTCATTTGAAAAGATCAGCTCCGGCTCTTCAGGTAGTAGTGCCAGTGTGCTTGAAAAGCGTGGACATGCGCATACAGAGCAGCGTGCGCGCAAGTCGGAAACAGGAGTGCATCACACTACAACCAGTGGAGCACGCAACAGTCTGCCAAAGGAGGCGGCGAATGGTACAAATGGGGAGACGCGCGACACAAGCACGCCGACGGTGCTTTCGGGGCAAGAGGGCGCAGTGTTTCAGTCGCGTCTGCCTTTTAGTAAAATGACACCAAACGAGGAAGCCTGCTTTCCCGACATAAGCCGATCCGGCATACTCGGACATCGGGTTTTTCTTAACATACGCAACAGTCTGCTGCACATGTGGGTGGATAATCCCAAGGTGCAGTTGACATTTGATAATGCGCTCAAACGGTTACCGCCGCCCTTCGACAGTGATCCCAATCTTGTGAGACGTGTGCACTCGTTTCTGGAACGGCACGGCTTCATAAACTTTGGCATATTTAAACGTTTAATTCCCATACCCATGAAGAAGCTGGGCAAAGTAATCGTGATTGGTGCTGGTATTTCTGGACTGGCTGTTGGGCAACAGTTGCAACAGTTTGGTATGGATGTCATTGTGCTGGAAGCAAGAGATCGCGTTGGTGGGCGCATTGCCACCTTTCGCAAAAATAGCTACATAGCTGATCTTGGTGCTATGGTTGTGACAGGCGTTTACGGCAATCCAATGACAATTCTTAGCAAACAAATCGGTATGGATTTGGTGCCCATACAGCAGACATGTCCGCTTTATGGGCCCGATGGAAAACCAGTGCCCAAGGAGAAAGATGATGTTATTGAGCGCGAATTCAATCGTCTGCTCGAATCGGCTAGCTATCTATCGCACCGTCTGGACTTCAACTATGCCGGCAATAATCCCGTGTCGTTAGGTGACGCCTTGGAATGGATCATCAACATGCAGGACAAAGCCGTGCAGGAAAAACGTGCAGCACACATGCACGAAATTATTGCCGCTCAAATGAAAATCATCGAGCATCGCAAACAGCTTAAGGTCATTCTACAGAAGATTGCAGCTCTGAAAGTAGAGCTGCAGGCGTTACTCAAGAAACGCTTGCCAAGAAGCGCTCTAAACGAACACACCTATCCATCTCAGGAATATAAAATACGTATTACTCAAATAAAGCTGGAGGACACTGTAAGTGTTGAGCAAGAGATGCGCAATCAGGGACATAAACTGGAAGCTCAGCTCCAAGAGATTGAACAAAATGGACCGAGGTTAGTGTAAATCGGAATATTTGAGGAATTTTTTTTTTACATTAATAAAATATTTCATTTATAAAGCCAGGTATATCTGTCGTCACGCGATCGTTTAATACTTGACTGGCACTTTGCCAATCTGGAGTTTGCCAATGCCACACGCTTAGACAATTTGTCGCTAAAGCACTGGGATCAGGATGATGACTTTGAATTCATTGGCCATCACACAACAGTGCGAAATGGTTATTCCTGCGTGCCTGTTGCGCTGACCGAAAACATAGACATACGCCTCAACAGTGCCGTCAAGGAGATTAAATACAGCACCAAGGGCGTTGAGATTGTTGCTGAGAATTTAAAGACCTCGAACTCGCAGATGACATACAAGGCCGATTTGGCTGTCTGTACGCTTACTCTGGGTGTTTTAAAAGTAGCCGTCACGCAGGATGATTCGCAGCACGCAAACACCGTTAAATTTGAACCACCGCTGCCGGACTGGAAGCAACAGGCTATACGCCGCTTGGGGTTTGGCAATCTTAACAAGGTTGTGCTCTGTTTTGATCGGATATTCTGGGACCCAAATGCGAATCTCTTTGGCCATGTTGGCAGCACCACTGCTAGTCGTGGTGAGTAGCACATCATTTGCGTCTATTCGTTTTAAAACCACTGGATATTCAAATTTCAAGGGGAAATGTTTCTGTTCTGGAGCATCAGTTCGTCACCCGTTTTGCTGGCTCTCGTCGCTGGTATGGCCGCCAATATCGTTGAAAGCGTGACGGATGACATCATTATCGGGCGCTGTATGTCCGTACTGAAGAACATTTTTGGCAACACATCCGTGCCGCAGCCCAAAGAAACAGTTGTCACTCGCTGGCGCAGCGATCAATGGGCTCGTGGATCTTATAGCTATGTGTCGGTGGGCTCCTCTGGCAGTGACTATGATCTTCTTGCTGCACCGGTCATACCGCCAACAAGCTATGAACCACATTACAGCAAGGAGGGTGAAGAGCTGCCGCGTCTCTTTTTTGCCGGCGAGCACACGATACGTAACTATCCTGCGACAGTGCACGGCGCTTATTTAAGCGGCCTACGTGAGGCTGGTCGCATTGCCGATTACTATTTGGGCTATCCGGAAGGCACACCGCCGGATATTGGGTACTCAGTAAGTGAAGCGGCCAATTCCGTTTCGGTGGGCAATGTTGTTAAGCTACGCGATCTTTCGCCACGTCTTAGCGATTCGCCATTGCCCAAAAAGTCGGAGGAGAGTGCAAACGTTGCCGATTCAACAGATTTGTAGTGTGTTTTGTTTGTATATAGTTTCATGCGCCACTACCGAAGAACCTAATTGGAAATACAGATATTGTCCAATATATATATATCTATGTAAAGATTTGTAACTGCGTATTTTTATTTAAACAACTTTAATAAGACGTTTTGCACTCAGAAGTGGTTACTAAGTTTAGTATAAAAACAATACACATAGTACGCAAAACATTTTAAAAGTCAATTGTGTCAGGACATCAAAAGTTGAGAAGCTTGTTTATATAATTAAACCATTAAACTTTCTAAGTTTGTAATATAATAAGTTAAAACGTAGTCAAAATGCAAACTGAATTCATTTCTTTATAGGATGACTATTGGCATTAGGTTAATTAGCTATTTTGAATCCTCCTGAATGAAATCGTCAAAGTTAAGTACAATCTGTCTTTGGGTGGGCACATGTTGCCGATAGGTGATGCCAACGGCATCAAGCATGCGCCTGGAGGCTCGAAAACTGGGCTTCTCCGAGTATTTATCAGATATGTAGAAAAGTTCGCGTATACCCGATTGAATAATAAGTTTCGTGCACTCGTTGCAGGGAAATAGGGTTGTATACAGGCTAGTACCAACTATACTGTTGCCATTGCCATTAAGAATGGCATTGGCTTCAGCATGGACCACATACATATTTTTGTTCTCTATAGAATCACTGTCACATTGCTTTGACCAGGGGAACTCATCATCGCTAATGTTTCGTGGAAAGCCATTGTATCCGATAGCAACAATACGCTTATGCTTATCCACAATGCAAGCGCCAACTTGTGTGGATGGATCTTTGCTACGCTGAGCTGAAAGTATAGCAATACCCATGAAGTAATCATCCCATTGCAAATATTCCTTGCGCTTTTGTATATGAAGCGTATTCAGACTCGCTGTGATCTGTGCAGCTTCGTCGCTAACGCTGTCCGAATCCATGGACATAACACTGCAAATAAAAATATAAATAAACGATTAAATAGTTTGTGTGCTATAATTTAAAATAAATAAATAAATCATGCTCATATACATACGTTGTTCTTTATTTTTCATATTCAATATTATCATATAATTTTTCAAAGGCAAAATAATAGTGTGTAATATATATTTAATATAATTGGAATTTATAGTAAATACTTTGTAAACAAATCAAAATATTTGATTGGGTGCAATGATTTAAGAGTTTACATTTTAAGCGCTCTTCTGCAACTGAATGGGATTCTGCTTGAGGTGCAGGTAAATAGAGCGCATACGTGAAACGTCTTTGCCAGCTTTATTAACCTTAGGATTAAAATCGCAAAGCTTAGCAATGCGCTCCCACTCTGTTCCAGGCTCAATCGCACCGTTCTCCAATGACGCGGCTTGCATTTCCGCACTTCGAGAAGACAGTTTCGTTTTTGAAATAGATTCCTCAATTTGGCGAAGCCAGTCGTCCAGCTCTTTCTTGGATTGCTGACGCAGTTCCTCCTTTTTACGCTCCTCTTCCACATCCTTTTCCTCTAATCGCTTTTTTTGATCCTCACGCCATTTTTTAATTTTCTCGGGCTCCTCTCGCGACGGTGGTGGTCCTGAAATGCCAACTGGTTCATTTGACTCGCTGCCAATGACCTCAAAGCTGCCTGTCGACGATTCAAGACCACCTCCAACAGCGGCAGACAATTCGCTTCCCAATTCAGCACCCGCGCCCACTAATCCACCTAGCAATCCATCGTCGGTAGCAGGGGCTACGGCTGCACTTGTCGCAGATCCACCAGTTATTTCTGCTTCAAGATCCCCAAGAACTGATTGCTCGCGTGCCAAAAACTCTGCAGCTGGGTCAACTTCCTCTTTGGTAGCAAAATCATCACCGAAATCCATAGTGTATAGAGTCTAGAAAATTCAACACATACACAATGATTGCTGTTAATGGGCGTTTTTCACTTACACGTAGGAATGTGTAAGTTTTAAGCAAATGCGGTTAAAAATTTTCCAGGAAAAATGTAAATACCTACCTTTGGTTGCTCGATGTTATATATATATATATATATATTTTTTAATATTAAAAGAGCTGTGCTTTTAATTAACGATTTATACTCCTTTTTGCGTTTTTCTTATTATATATATGTTAATCTTATTGTTGAAAAGAGTAAAACGACAGTCACTAATAGAGATGGCAATCGATACCATCGTCTTGTTTTGGATTTAATATCGATGACACAACCCAAATTACATTTTAAATTTTTGTATGCCGATCCAAACATAATATTATACATTTTTTATTACATATAAACAACGTATCATGGAGAACACCACAATTGTTTTCACTTAATATATATTTTTAAATATCTGCCGATACTGTTGACAATTTCTGCACCATCGTATCACATTTAACAGCACTGAAAGCGAAATGCACCGGAACATACACATGTGTTTGTGTACATATTTACATTTAATTTCGGATTCTTGATTTCTTAAAACATAAATGCAAACTTCACTTACCAAATTAATAATCAACTTGAAACAAACGAAAAATATGAAAAGGCCTTTAGAAACTCAGGACAAGAATAAATAAACTTAACGGGCTGCAAATTTAAAAAAGAAAATATTGCTAAATTGCGAGGGAACAGCAAAACAAGAAACGAACTAATATCCCTGATTTGCGAATGTTATCGAACCAATTCACGTGTGCATTGTTCAAATGAAGAATAGTTCATTTGTACTTGAGCGGCCATTTTGGAGATTGTTTCACCCACAAAAAAGTTATGCAGCCCCAATTGTAGCAGTTTACAAAAAAAATTTACTTAAATTTGCATCGTGTATAGATAAGTGCATAGTTGAAGCTAATAAATAACGATGGACCATCGAAGTGTGAATCATTCGAAGCAGTAAAACAGGCCAGTTGCTTGCAAGTGACTATCTCTCAGCGCACGCACACATGTATGTATGTACATGCATACATATACCTTAAGCATACATACATACATAAGTATGTACATGTTAAAAGTGTTTAAAGACAATATAAACTGATGTACAAACTTGCACACATACATGTGTATGTATATGCAATTGCATTAAAAACATTGTTAATAATATCTTAACAAAAAACCAACAAAAAGCCAAAATGTGTCTTCCAGTATTCAGCCAGCAACACGCTAAGTTGTGCGCGGCATAATATACTTGTGTTTGTATGTATATGTGTAAATATGAACGTACCTGCGAAAAAAATGCACTTGTCTTGAGGGCTGCATAAAAGCAAGACTGTATTTATGTACCTGGAACAAAATATTTATCGATACAATTGGTTTATAGTTCAGGTGCCTTGTAAATAAATTAACAGATACAATAAGGTGCAAAATTCTACATATACTTACGTACATCTACATATTTTGTTTGTCTGATGTTCGGTATCAAGCAGACTTGAGCGTGTCTGAGCTTGCAACCCTGGATACCGCATTTTCTGTTTATACAATGAATTAACTGAAAAATCCTGCTTACAGCTCAATCACCCCTCATGGATCCCAACTCCAGCCCCTGGTCTTACGCTTACAACCGCATCGTACCCGGCTCCGCGGGCAGCACGGGCACCACAGCGGAGGAATTTCAACATCCGCACCTAGCGACCATTACGGCGGCAAGTCTCGCCAGCTTTAATGCGGCTGCCGCAAGTGGCGGTAGTTTCGTGCCGCCATCCCCCATTGGCAGCTACAATCCAGTATTCCAGCAGATATATCATCATGCGGCCGCTGCTAGTGTGCAGCCAAAACCTGCACATTACGCCTCATCGACGGTCAACACGCCCCACAGGCAGTTGCAGCAGTTGCAGCTGCCCACCACGCTGGACAAGCAGCTGAGCAGCTTTCAAAATCAGGCTGCAGTGGCAGCTGTTTCATCTGCTGCAGCAGCTGCCGCAGCCGTGAATAATGTTGCCTCCAATTACTATGGTGAGAATTCATCGTCCAGTGGTGCTTCGCCTTCGCCAACTACAGTAGCTCTAACCTCAACATCGCTGACGTGGAACACGCCCAACATGATATCCAACACGTTCCTTGCCATGCAGCAGCAGCAACAGCAGGCACAACAGCAACAGCAGCAGCAACAACAGCAGCAAGCACAACAGCAACTGAATCTAGTAGCCGACAAAGTGGTGAGTATTAAATGTTAATTGTATTGCAATCCAATTGATCAGGAGCCGGGAGCTTAAATGGGGCTCAGTATCGGTTCGGTATATTTTGTATTTTCTATTTTCTCGCATTCTTCATATTCTGTTTAATATGGGCAGGCTATCTTTAGCATACAACTTAATCATATAAATTCGTATAGAATAAACCCAGCTCTTTGCATCAACGTACTCAAACTGAATTTTGATTTAGATTACAAGTTTCTGCGTTAATAGTGTACCGAGTTTTGCTGGGCCCCGGCCCCCTTTTGTTGCTCCCTTTGATAGTTTTACTAATATTGCTTAGAGTTCAATGCCCCAACTTATGCCTAACCGTCTTTAGTATGTATGTATGTACACTATATGTAACAAATCCGAACAAAACAATTTCCGTTTCCATTAAATTTATGTACAAAAAAAATCAACCTGCCAACCCTTTCCACGGCTACAACAACAACAACAACAAAACAAACGAATCTGTAGCAAATCAAACAAGAAAACACCCAACAAACAAAGGCCCAAATCAAAGCGTACAACGATCTAATTTACTTGACCCAATTGCAACAACAACAACAACAGCAGCAGCAGCAGCAACAACATCAGCAGCAGCAACAACATCAGGAACAGTTGCAACATAATATTGCTGAGACAGAAACCTACTACACAATCGATGGTCAAAAGTTAAAGTTGTCGCGCAAGGATCCGCAATCAATCCACATTGAACACCAAAACGCGAGTCCCGCCTATGCGGCGCAGTATGCTAGTCCGGCATTAAGCTCAGCAGATGGATCGCCGATTACGAATTTACATACGGTCGATGTGGGCGGATCACCACAGGTGATTGTCTATAAGACAACAACGGCGCCGGTAGCGTCAGCAGCATCGGCGATCGGATCGCCGGTATCGCGACGCACCGTTATGAATGTGGCAGGCGCTGGTTCGTCTGCGGCGCCAACAACGGTGGCATACTCATCTGTGATACAAAGCACACTGCAACAGCAGCACTTGCAGCAACAACAACAGCAGCAGCACTGCTGGACAAAGCCAGTTGATGGGCAGGATGAAATGAAGAGTGTGTTGCAACTACATGTCAAGCAAGAGCATCGGCAGCTGGACTATGCCAATGATGCTGCTGGCAGCGGGGCGGAAAGCAGCGAGAATCTCGTATTCAATCTGCCACCAGGTCTTGAGATAAAACAAACATTTTATCAACCAAGCGCCATAGAAGTAGACACATCTGCCTCAGTGGCATTACAACAGGCACAAGCTCAAGCTCAGGCACAGGCTGTGGCAGCGCAGGAGCATCTGCTGCAACAGCAGCAGCAGGATGCTGCCTCGCCGCAGGGTCGACGGCAACACGTTGTGGCTAATATGATATTGTCACCGGGGACAACGAGCAGCTTAGCGTCACAGATTCAAACAGTGCCAAAGGTTTGTATTTCATTTGTATGTATTTATTTTGGTATATTTTCATTTTTCTCGTTTCATTTTTGTTTAGTTGGCTTTTTTTCTTTCTAAGTTTTGCTTATGCTATGTTTTTATTGTTTCCATGTGTTCTGTTTTCATGTTTAGCTAATGTAACGGCTGTTGTACAAATTTCTAAGCAATGTATGATAACAAACATATTTAAAATATGTATACACACATATAATAATGATTGTTTGCTTTTCCGATTGGCTGTACTAAGCAACTGTGTTATATTTTCTAAACCGCTTTTTATTGCTAACATTTCGGTGGTGGCCTTTTGCTTCTTATAATTTGGATTATTAACCTTATGTTTCTTTATATAAATACATACATATGTACGTTTTTATGTTTGAATTGCTAAATTGTAGCTAATTGTTTTGTTGGCATAACAAAAAAATATAAAATAAACCTTGTGGTCAATTTGAAACTGTGACGTGACGTTGTTTGAGGAAGTTTTATGTGATATTTAAATACGTTTTAAAAATAAAATTCCCAGCTAAAAATTAAAAAAATATATATCCCACACAAATCAAAAACTGTTTATGTTGTTAACTAATTTAATTATGCGATTGATTCACTTTCAGGAGGATGTTAAGCCGCCGCCTAAGCCAGCAAAGACGCCGCGTAAGCGACAGCCGAAGAAGACGCTCATACCGAGCAGCGAATATAACACCGTTCGCAGTCCACAGGAATCACAACACCATCAGTTGCAGCAGCAACAGCAGCATAATCAGCAGCAACAGCAGCAGCAAAATACGTATTACGATTTCAACAGCAAATGGAATACGCCGCTTAAAACGGAAAACAATGCAGCATCAGTGTCGCCAGCAACAACCATTAACATACCCTCATATCCGCAGCAGAGCCAGCAACAACAGCAGCAGCAACAGCATCTGCCTCAGCCAGCACATTTGCAATCATCGCAGGCGCAGTCGCACCTCACACAGCTTGCCCAGTACTATCCAGCATTTCCACAACCCATTGCATCTCAGTACACAGCGTGTATGCAGCAGCAGCAACAACAGCAGCAACAGCAGCAGCAGCAACAACAACAGCAGCAGCAACAGCAACAGGTGTACACGCAACAACAGCAGCAGCAACAACAACAGCAACAAGTGTACTCACAGCAACTGCAGTTACAACAACAGCAGCAACAGCAACAACAACAACAGCAACATCAACATGAAAAAGTGGAATCTGTGCAACAGCAGCAGCATGAGGAGGAAACGGCTGCTGCAGCAGCAGCGACTGAAGCAAGCAATAAGGTGATTGTGCCAAACATTGAAGAGGAATTGGACTTTTTGGCTGATGCAAGTAGTGCGCCCAAACAGGGATATGCCAACTCGCTTACCGTAAACGGGCGCAGCACTAACTCCTCGACAAACAACACAAACTTTGGCATACGAAATCCGAACAAAACGCCTTCACCGGAGCCGCCTTCTTCAACAACGCACGATTGCAGCAATAATGGTATAACGCCAATAAACGCAATAACACCAAGCACATCGGGCACACCATCGACAGCATACAGCCCGGCTGCACCAAAACCAGTCAGTGTGGGCACCTCAATTGGCGAGAAGAAAACCCAGTTTATGGATAGTTATTTGAAGTTTCTTCAAGGCGAACGTGATGATGATCCGCCCCCAGTTGTAAAGCCATCGCGTAAATTAAACTATCCACGTGCTCCCTATAAACGCAAAGGAAAAACCGGTGCCTGTGATGAAGCATCCACATCGCAGGCAACAGCGTCTGGTGCAGGAGCGTCGGATAACCAGTCTGTGCAGGGCCTAACCGGTCTCGTCGGCGACGATGGGCATCGCATTAAAATACTCTCGCAAACTCAAATACTGCCGAAAAAGAGGCCGCATGCACAAATGGTGGCGGCGGCAGCTGCCGCAGCAGCTGCTGAATCAACATCTACCTCTGTTATACAGCATCCCGTGGCTGGCGATCAAACGACATCATCGTTTCGGCCGTACGCCCAGCAGCAGCAGGATTCGCCTGGGCTGGGTGCGGCACAACATTTTGTGCAGCAGCATTGCGCACAGTTGGGTGCAGGTGTTGGTGGAAGCGGGAGCGGCAGTCAAGGTATGTTACTTGACCAACAGCATAATTCCAATAAGCACTCTACTATCGCAACTACTTCTGTGCCATGCAACAACAATTACAACAACAACAACAACCACCATCACACACCCGCCGCCGCAGCCGATGCGTCAACGGCAACGGCAGCCAACATCAACACAGCAGTTAGCGTAGCGACACCAGCCGCGCCCAATCCTCAACACTTTATTCCTCTGCTTTGGCCATGGCAGCATTAGTCGCGACTCGCAATGATCGCAATGACCGACCACATTGCATCCATGTGACTCGACAGACGAGACAGACAACGAACCTGCGACCAGGGACATGGACACTGTGCATATGTAAAAACCGAATACATAAACTTAACTTTTAAACAATTGTTATAATGCCGAAGCGCAACAGCAAGAAAGCAAAATCAAATGCTAAAAAAAGAAAAGTATAAGTATTTTTGAGATGGAATACCGAGAACAAATATTATTAATTTAAAAAAAAAAAAACAATGAAAAAATCATCAAAAAATAAAAACTTGTATTTTTATTATTAACTTGTGAGCCAGCCGGCAGGCAGGCAGCTGGTGGCAGTGTCATCGATGGCTCTTCGGCTGTGGGTTGTTATGTTGTTGAAATAGTTGTTGTCACTCGCTGGCGTCATTGTCATTACGGTTGCTTGCTAACCAATTTTGTGCTCTCCACAGACCCATTAAACATGCTGCCACGTCGGGAGCAATGCTCCCGCAAGGCCAAAGAGAGCAGCATGCACGCCCTGCTCTTGAATACATCAACTATTGGGGAGGGCGGCGCGGTGTGTGAACCGGAGGAGTTCACAGACTCGGACACGGATCCCGTCTGGACGCCGCAGGAGGAAGATGTAAGTTTTGCTTACCTTCTTCCGTCCGTTCGTCGTTTGTAATTCACATTCCTTCCTTAAAAAAAAAAAAAAATTCCTAACAGAGCGATGACGGTGGCAAGGGCTACGGCAAACGCAAAGCAGCAGCGCGTCGCATTAAGGGAACACCGCGCAAGAACATATACTGCCAGCCGGATCACTTGCAGCAACACCATCAGATGCAACAGATGCACTCGTCGCAGCACCAACAGCAGCCGCAACTGCATACAACAAACGATGGCTATAATGCGCAGCAGGATATGCAAGGTGTAGCCGATGTGAACTATGGCAGTGCATCAACAGGAACCTCAGCAACAGCTGAGAACTTTAAAGTAACTAAAACCAAACCTTTCAAATTATTTCCATATAAACATGAGTTTTTTCTTTCACAGACTGGTGACTTTATTGTGTTACGCTCAGACTTGGTTAACGACTGGCCCACCATTTGGCAAGTTGACTCAAAGTGTATATTACAGAAGTATGAGCCTTTTCGACAAAACGGCAAGACATTTTACCGCAACATGTCTAAGGTAAGGTATTTATAACTATTTTGTATTGGCATAATTTTAAAATATTGTTTATTTTTCTGTAGTATGCTTCTTGGAATCTAGAAACGAAGAAACTTTACCTCAAGGCACCTGTAAGGATTCAGCTACAATCTCACACTGAGACAATCGTAGAGTTTATGCGCTCTGAGTTGCTGGCCGACGATACCGAGCAGTTTATTGAAAAGATAATGGAGGATTTTCTTTCGTATCGGGACAATTTTGAAATCTATATACAAACAATGATATCACAGGCGCTTGATCCAAGCTTTTTCTCTGAGATAACGCGAGAGAAAGGTAAAATTCTATCATTAACTGTGTTTTTTTTTATATGTATATATATTTAACTGTACAAATTTTAGATGATTACTTTTTGGGAAGTGTTCGAGTAATAGACAACATTATGGACAACTGCAAACGGAAACTGTTGGCAATCACGCCGTGGACACGCAGCATTATCTCTTCCATTGAGACGTGGCCCAAGTGCCATGTTTTCTCTGAGTGGGTCCAAAACAATCTCACTCAAAAGAACTGTGCTGGCTGCCATCAACCGGGCATTGCTGTTCGTTTCCTTCTGTTTGGAGAGCCCTATAACCCCAGCACAATGCAAACCATTGCTGCAGATGCACGAATTGTATACGAAAAGGTTAAAAATCTAACTAAGCTGTCTAGCAATTTAAAATTAAATTTGATTTACCTTTAGGATATTGTGTTGTGTCGCATTTGTGCCGCCCGTGCAGATCTCTTCCATAAGATTGCACATGAAAAGTTCAATTTGTTTATCAATTGTTCGCAGCGTGTTACAGAGCAGCAGCAACAATTTCCCGGCAAAACTTCAACTGAAATTTTGAACGATTTGCTTGCCGAACACAACTGGATAGATGAGGTAAGTAGTTGTTTAGTTAAGTTGTTAATTCTGTATGTTGGCTAACTTCTTTCTTTTTTCAACCTTAAAGCTATTTCGTAATATGCGTAATTGCTGGGCTGAGGTGGAAAGCTTGGAGCGACAGAAACGTTTTCGTGAAGTAATGCAGTAATAACAAAAAGCTTTGTGGACTTAGTGAAGCCATAGCTTGACCTTCTTGGAAATGTATTATTGTATACAACAACGTTGCAATAAACTCAATGAGTTGTTAATTTTAATGATAACAATAGTTATAAGCTGTGCTTTTAAGTTAAGCAGGTTTTCCGATCTTCCTGCAATCTGCAATTCAATCTGGACACATCTAATGCACACCGAATAAACATGCTATGTTAGAGTGATTATGCTGCTACTGGTTGTAGCTACATATGTATATAAATATAATTATAATACAGATAATCCTAAGTTTATTAAGCTTTATTGTTAGTGAGCTATTTAATAAGCTTAAATCATTGCAATAGCCAATGCAAACGTTTTCAGTTGCAAACCATTTAGTTTTTATGTTAAAAAATAACTATAATTGAGAAAAAGTTGTATGTTACTGACACTTTTAATATTATCGTTGTATCGTCAGAACAAAAGGGGACTGCAACATTTTTGTAATACCTAATTTAAGTTATTTTTAAAAGAAATGACAACGCGAAACATAAAGTTTGACGGCCTTTACTTTGTAATTATCATGACCGCAGTTATCATTATGTTTAGTATTTGTATGAGTTACATTCATATGATTGCTCTCAAGTTCATTTAATAAATGAAATTAGTTGCTTGTAAATAAAATGAATAAAAATTATAGTATACAACATTTAGCAGTGAAACTTGTATAACAGCCACTTTGCTTAGCTTCTCGGAAATTAAATTCAACTACAATTTTAATAGCATCACGTTTTTGTAACAAACCTTTTTGATGGAGTTGTAACCAGTCTAACTCGGAGAACCATTTAAGCCGCTTGTGTTTGGCCAGCGCTTTCCTTTCGTTTGTTCGGCCAGTTTGCATGGTCGTCACACATAATAATAACCGGCCAGGCATTTTATGTGGCCTTGGCAAATTGCTTGGTCGCGCCCTCATTTCATATTTGTTGCTGAATTTTGTTGTTGTTTTGTTTTTTTTTTCACGTAAATTAAAGTCAGGTAGGCGCCAACAGAATTTAATATTGATGACGTTGCAGGAGGCGACTTGTTTCCATTTTCAACAAATACAAAAGGTTAATACTAATGTGTGTATATGGTTATATATTTATAAAAGCTAGCGTTCCGTCACATTTTGACCAAATGATGACTCAGTTATACCCTCTTGTTACAGCTTGCAGTGCTATATATATATTTGCATAGTTAGTATAATCGCATGTCTTACTTTTATGGCCACTTTGAGAGTGTCATTTGGAATAATTACATGTAGATTACATATTTATGCCTTGAATATGTTTGACTCATAACACTCTTTAAGTAAGTATAAATGTTCAAATATAACAGCAGCAGTATTCATTTAATCATTTTCATGCTGCAGATTGAAAAGTTGTTTACGTATTGATTTAACATAGCAGCTAATGTTTTCACAAGTTTCCCGCCTTTTGCGTCAAGTTCAACACTTGAGAAATCCGTCGAAGGGCACCCTGGGGCAGAGATGGGGTTGGCTGTTGGCAAGACCAGCAGAGCTTTAATCGAAACAGACACGGGCATTGGACCGTAAGAGTGTCCAACGCCAAGCGTCGCTTCTTTCCATTCATTCAACCTACGGCATTAACCACCGCTGGTCCTTATCAATTCTCTGTAAGTCACCTTGAGCAGGGTGTGGTTCATCAGCTCCGACATTTTCCTAGCACACAGCTTCGATGCGAAATAAAAATCAAAACGAAAAAGGCAGAAAACGGCGGAAATGAATAAAATTAATGAAAACATCAAATGTTACGGCCAAGAGATAAATGTGTTGTGTTGTGGTTGTGTGTGAAATGAGAGTGAAAGTCTGTGTGTGGCACAGCGAACAGCGCAGCCTCCGAGCCAAGAAAGGGGCAGTGGCAAATGGAAAACGGCGGCAACAAAATCGTCAGCTGATTTTGTTAACGATTTTTGTTTTTCTTTTATTTTCGCAATGAGTGCGCCGTCGCTGGCAAGCCAACGACTAAAAGGATTTCCGTGCTTTCAGCTCATTTCAGTTCGTATCGGTATTCCATACATGACGGAACGGAACGAAACCAACGCGAGCCACAAACGCTTGCCACATGTAGCTCATCCAGACTGTATACACAAGCACAACAAATTGGCATTGCTGGTTGCACTCTCAAGCTAGTGTGTCGTCGTCATCGTCATCGTCGTCGTCGTCGTCGTCGTTGTCGTGCTATTTCAGAATCATAGCCGTAACATTAGCGCGCCTCCGTGTGATATGTGTTTTTTGATGCAATTATTGTGCTGTTGCCGCCGCATCAGTTTTATGTGTGGCTTCTTTTAATCATTTGCCGCTATTTTGTAGATGTATATTTGTGCGACTGTTGATGGTACACTACCATTTGCTGGCACAACAAAATACGTGTTAACGCATCTTTGTATATGTATATTCGCCTGTGTTTTTGTGTTTGTGTCTGTATTTGTTTTTTGTACATACATATGCAACATTAACTCCCACTGCCGTGGCATCATTTGGGACAGTGATGAATCTTTGCGGTTCATTCAACCGAAGGTAATGCTAACTACACATATATATATATATATAATTTATATAATATTTATTCTATAAAATCTCATTTCACACTAAGCGTGTGCAGTTTTTTTTTGTCAAACATCTAATTTGCATGCCAGTTGCAAATGATTTGTGAAAAAATATTCTTTGTGTTTGCATATTTATGTATATACATACATTTGTGTAAAAATATAAATCAAAACAAAGCAAATAGAGTATGCACGACTGGCAAATACGCTGCATTAGCAGCACTCTAATGTACTGTACTGTACTCTGTTCATTTGGTTATTGTGTAAATACACACACACACACAAACACTTAGAGCTGCGCATTGCGAGCGCACTATAAAAACTAATTGAATTATATTCTTCGAACGTTTAGGATAGCAAAAATGACAGCTTGCCAAAGCTGTTCGTAAACGAATAATAAAGCTTTTATCACTTTAACCTTATTTTAAATGCTGAATTTAATCAGTTATTTTGCACAACACTGCGTATACGTGTTATGCGTAACCTTTAAAATATTGTGTGTATATGTATCAGGCCCCTTATGGCTCTCGCATTGTGTCCAGAGTGTAAAGAAAAGAATAAGATAAAAACCGGCAATCTGCCCAAAAGACACACACAAACGCACACAGAAAAACCATTTGAATGTATGACAAACAAAACAAACAAAACAAGCAAATGGTCATTCATAAATAGCAAATATGTGTTTTTATTGCGACCAGATTTTGTGTTTTGTTGAAAATTTTTTTGATGACAAACCGTATACTTGATTTCTTGGCACAATTTTAAACAAGAATTAGGTAAAGGTTAATGTTTTTAAGACTTTATCTACAAGTTGCTTATTAAAAGCTAATTACCTGCTAGCTAATATCATTAACCGAACCGAAGTTATCTTACTCTGAAACTGACCTAAACGATTTGGATAATTGAAATAAATTGTGTAGTCAGAGCAGAGTTAGGCCTTAAATGAGAACAAATGGTAGCAAATATTAAGCTAATTAGTTTCTTCATTTACAATTACCGTCTGGCAATTATCTAATATTTGTGTTTGGTGTTTACGGCGATTAGATGAGATGTGCAGAGATTAGGCTGGCTGTAATAATATCCGGAATGCCATCATTCGAACAAAATTCATAAGAATTCAGCTTAAGGGACTTAGCATTAAAGCCATTTAAACGAGGAGCAAACGTTGAAATATTTCACGGTATATTCATAGCCGTTGGCTATAAACAGCATCCAATTTCGCATTTTTATTTCCGCGCACGTGTTTCCTTTAATCCCAAAAATGTAATGTGAATTGTAAATCGATAAAGCTTTTGTGCCATTTTATTGGTGCACATAAAAACAAGAAATCGGTGTGAAACAACAAAAGACGAGCCAATTATAAACTTGGCTTTGTAAATCAGTATGAAATTTACCAAGGTGTTGAAACCCATCCGATGAGCTGGCCTTAGGGTAGAAAACCCAAATGGCGTACTTATGGATCGACCCTCGTATTAGTACTTGAGTGCGAACATTTTTTGGGGGCAAAAAAAAATAATCTTATTTACAAATTGAAAATTAATTTAGAAACATTTTCACTCTCGAACAAATTGAATTTTGATAAAAGAAAAAAAAAAAACTTTCTCAACCACTTGCCACATGCCACATGCCACTTTTGACGCCATTTTCGACACGACGATTTATGCGTACGTTGTGGTGCTAGCTTTTACCAATGCTCACACCAGCCTCCCAGCCAAAAACACCAAAACAAAGCCAATAAGCCGCGCTGCGGGCTCCCCCATTTAACACACTTTGTTGCAAGATACGGCCGTAGCAAGGCCAAAACAACTTTAATACTACTTGGTTGTCAACACACTGCACTAACTTTGTGAAAAAACAAAAGTTTGCATAAGTCTTTAGTTACCGCTTCTAATGATAAACTATTACATTATGTGCCTCAAATTAGACAAAGTGCTTGTTCATTTTCCATGTCCATGTGTATTTTGAAATTAGATTAAATTGTTTCCACTTGGCAGCATTTAAATTATACACCTTTTAGTTTTAAACACTAGTTTTGTGCCAACGTGTCCTTATGGCCAAATTGCTAACTGGGCGAGCCACACTTGCTGCATGACGGAGAACAAGCAGCAGCAACAACAACACACGAACACACAGAAGCATCGACACAAAGTAGGATGCGGATACGGTGCGGGGATACGGTTGCGGGCCCCAAAGCATTTAAAATCGCTTTGTCATGAGCTGATATTAATTAACACTGACAACCTCCCACATCCAGCTGAACACGACAAATAATCATAAATAGGTGAAATACTTGCTACAACACATTGCCTCAGGGATTATTTTCGCCAGCTTATTTGGATCATTTTGTTTAATCATTATTCAGTCAACTGCACAGAAAAGCAGACTAAAAATTTAGTGGGTGTAGTTAAGCCTAGTTGTCTTGATTAAGTTTAAACATTGAGTTCATTAACTTATAGTGTGAGAGTGTTAAAGTACCAATTGTTTATATATTGTAAGTAAAGTCTTTGTTTTTATATTGTTCTTTTCTTCTAGTTAATCGCCTTGACTATATTATATTAGTAACAACAGCAACGGACACCAAAGACAGCACCACCAACATAGCATATAAACAACAACACTCTGAGGGTACAAACGACAAGGCATTTTATGGCCAAAGATGGTCGAATCATATTACGTTGTGCTACAACAACAACAACAACAACAACAACAACAACGCACTTATCGTTTACACATATAGAGTGTACATGGTAGTAAAACCAAACCTCAAGGCAAACAGGACTCGCTTGCATGTGGCATGTGACTGAAGCAGCGACCGTATCTATTTAGCAAGTTGTGTGTGGAGCTGCAATTAAGACAGAACGTGCCGCAGGCCGATGACAATTGGTAGTAGGTGCGCCCCGTCGATCCCTTGTTAGTGTGCTCTAGCATACAACAGTTAGGCAGCAGCGGCGTTGTTTTAAGTTACACAATACCAAGACAAGACAACAAAAACACGGTCAAAGGTTACGAAGTACGAAGGGACGGACAGGCGAACGGACATAAAGCCAAAGTTAACATGTTGCGCAGTTGTGTTTGCCTGCAGAGTGCTGGTGGCGGCAAGAGACGCAGCTCCTCCGTGGAAGACGCGTCGTCGTGTCGGTCGTCGGAAATAGAGCGTGTCGGTGCCAGCATGCAGACGACCACACTGGGCACCAATGGCCAGCCACAAACGCTCTCTCCGCAAACAACAACTCGCGCCTCCAGTCTACTGCAATTGTTTCAAAGGAAAGGTTGGTGCAAGCACTTCCGCAAGCCACTTCGAGGCATGAGTGCAACACGAGCTGAGAAAAGTAAGTATCCAATTAAAATTTCGTATTACTATTATTAGTACTATTATGTTGAGACTACTATACGATTGTACCGAGGTGTTGGTTCCCAAGTATATCCTTTTTTTTTTGTTTTGTTTACTAAGCCCTCAATAATGCAACTAAACGCTTAGCGTTTATAACTTAACCTAACCTAAGCCTAAAGCCCAACATCACACATTGAGGCCATTGTGGCACAATCAAAAGTTGTAAAAGTAAAAGTTTTCTACATTATACGTTGCGTATACGTGATTTAGTAATCACATTCAACAGGCTTCCCTCAACACAAAAGGGCATACAAACTTCGCTGGTGATTGCCCTCTATCGATTTGAGGATGTGAAGTGGAATAAAGAAACCAAAATAAAACTATCTCGATCTGGCCAAGAGGAACAAAGTCGACTACTTATTTCACCACTTAAAAGAGAAAAGCAACAAAAAACAAAAAAGTAAAAGCAACGAACAAAATATTATAGGTGACCACCGCAACCTCAGCCCACAGTTCACAGCTCTCACAGCTCTCAGCCCCAACCCAATTCAACCTTATTTCCAAGTTCGGTCAGCCGCGTGGTTGTCGCTTTTGAGTCCAGTGCTTGTGTATATTGTGTTACAATTTGTGCTACTAACGAATTTAGCAGACGACGACAACAGCAAAAATACTTCTCGCACCATGTTTGGTTTTGTTGACCAAAAAACACGAACAGCGACGGTTGGTGGGGTAAAATCGACTGGACTGGCGCCTTTACTGCGTATACGTTATATATATCTATAATTATAGACTGTGTGTCTGTGTATAGTCAAATACTGACTGACAGCAGAGGGTTAAAACAGAGAACCACAAGAAGAATACGCTCAAATAAGTTGCACGTTCGAAAGTCGCAGTCTTGCGTTGGGTTTCGCGTGTAGTGCAACTATGAAAATGCTTTGCCTAATTCCTTAATAATTGATTTTACAACGTGTATGACATAAGGCTCGATAAAAGAATATCTATAAGAAAGATTGGAAAAAGTCGTGTGTTACTATTATTTAAGTCAACATTCGTGCGTAGCAAGCGTTAGCTGACTAATTTTATGGCTGCAATAACAACACTTTCATAAAAACAACTCATCTATGTGTGTGTGTGTGTGTTTGTGTATAAATATTTATTGAAATTAGCAACAGCTTAAACACACTTTATTCTACAAACAAAGTGCATATTGTTTTGAAGCATCCTTTCTCTGTATTTTCCAAGAACTTTGCTTGCATAATGGATGACAACGGCAAGTAATTAGAATTATGTGACAGGCATTAAAAACACCAGCGACCTAAACTAAACTTTTTACATATTTATAAGAAACTAATTGAATATATATATATATATATATATGTATAACCTTGTTGTTGTGTAGCCTAAGCGATGAAGCAATCAGTCAATCAGTTGCTCTGAATTTTCAACCTTCTTGCTACATCCCCTATTTATACCTCTCCAGCCGTGTGTATCCTGTGTCTATAAAAGCAACCAGCTAACAGGAACTGGCGTTGGCAAGGCAAAAACCGTACCTGTGCGTTGCTAAATACATGTGTATGTAGTCTGCTCGTGTTTGCCTTGGCATTAAAGTTAAGTTATTAGGTTAACACAGGCCATCCTTGCCAATGGAGCACTTTACCTTGTAGAGCGTAGAGCGTTCCTCTTTTAAGTGTTGAATTAAAACTTGCCCTAACGTCACACTATTTTCCATAGTGTATATTCTAACGTGTACAAATATGCTTTAAGGCTTTGCTGTCACGCTTGTGGCACGCTCAACTAAAGCAATTTCACGCTTATTAAATTTGTTTTGTTACTTACAAGCATTAATGGAAAAGTTAAAGCATTTACTCTTTTCTTATTAGGTTCATTACTAACAGCTTTTCTTTCTTTTTTTTCTTAAAGCAATTCGAGCGGCCATATTTATACAAAAATGGTATCGACGGCATCAGGCACGACAGGAGATGCGAAAGCGTTGCAATTGGCAAATATTCCAAAATGTAGAGTATGCCAGCGAACAGGACCAGGCTGAGGTAAGATTTTAAATACATTATTACAAGACGCACACAAAAACAGTCTGCAACAGTGTGCATTTGTCAAGATTCAAAAGTCGATAAGTCTAACATGAACAAAAGAAAATAAAAAAAAACCCTATACACTACTTACAAGACATTTATTTCATTTATATTTACAGCTCTACAAGTTTTTCAATGATCTTATTAAACATATGCCTCAAGCTGTTGAGGCTGGTAATAAGTGTCAAACGTCACAGCAAAGTAAGTTATTTGCCTTTTAAAGTATACTAGCATAAAGTTAATGCCTAATTCGTTTAACCAGGTTCTACGAACGATAAGAATGCCGTTTTGATTGAAGAAACTGGCGATTTTGCGCGTTTACAAATTGAAATGCCCATACAAAAAAGTCAAATCGATGCGCTAATCGATGTGTTTCGCAAAAAAAGGGTAAATTTAGGTCACAATGCGTTCAATTATCACATTCAATAACCATTTATATTTGTTTTTGTAGGGCAGTCGTTTACATCCAAAATATGTAGCTCTTATACTACGCGAAGCTGCCAAATCTCTAAAGCAAATGCCCAATTTATGGGCAGTATCAACAGCTGTATCCCAACAAGTAACTATCTGTGGGGATTTGCATGGCAAACTAGACGATTTGCTAGTTGTTCTCTACAAGGTAAGACATTTTGATACTTTATATATAAATATATTAATAAGCTTCTCTACTTAGAATGGATTACCATCGGCTAGCAATCCGTATGTCTTTAATGGTGACTTTGTGGACAGAGGCAAACGGGGTCTTGAAGTATTTCTACTCCTGTTGTCGCTTTATTTGGCATTTCCAAACTCTGTGTTCTTGAATCGCGGCAATCATGAAGATAGCGTGATGAATGCTCGTTATGGCTTTATACGTGAGGTTGAGGGCAAATATCCTGTAAGTTTATTCATTTCTTTTTATATTTTTTTATTAGTAATTATTATATCTATTACAGCGAAATCACAAGAGTTTGCTTGCGTTAATTGATGAGGTTTATCGCTGGCTTCCACTGGGTTCTATTCTAAATAACCGCGTGCTAATTGTTCATGGCGGTTTCTCGGATAATACCAATCTGGACTTGATTAAAAGCATTGACAGAGGAAAGGTAATATCATATGGCATATCTAGCAGAAAGGAATAACATATTTTTCTTGTAGTATGTATCGATTCTGCGTCCACCATTAACGGATGGTGAGGCTCTGGACAAGGGAGAATGGCAACAGGTAAGATAGTCGAATTCGACTTATAAGTTTTTTCCTAACCTTTTCTCTTTTTTTAAGATCTTTGATATTATGTGGAGCGATCCGCAGGCCACACAAGGTTGCAAGCCAAATCAATTGCGTGGCGCAGGTGTTTGGTTTGGACCCGATATAACCGAACTATTTTTGAAAAAACATCGATTAAGTTACGTAATACGCTCACACGAATGCAAGCCAAATGGTCACGAGTTCATGCACGATAACAAGGTAAATCACATTTGCACTTAACTATGCATTGTCCTGGGTAATATTAACAAGCTGATTAACCTCTGCAGGTCATCACAATATTCTCCGCTTCCAACTACTATGCCATGGGCTCGAACAAAGGTGCCTATATGCGTTTAAATAACCAACTCGTTCCACACTTTGTCCAATACATTTCGGCTGCCTCGCAGACCAAGGAGCTGTCGTTCAAGCAGCGCATGGGAATTGTGGAGTGTGCAGCCCTCAAGGAACTGGCTGTGCGTATGCGTGAACATCGCGATGAACTGGAGGCAGAGTTCAAAAAGTGTGATCCCGATAATACTGGTTGTATTAGCAGCTCCAAGTGGTGTTTGGTCATGGAGAATGTGACCAAGTTGGGTCTGCCATGGCGTTTGTTGCGTGACAAGCTGGCGCCCGGAACCGATAGCCAAAATGTTAACTATGGCAGAACACTGGATCTGCTGGATACCGATGTGATTGTAAGTGGTTCTTTGACAAGTGTTTTGATATCATAACTTAATTAATGCTCCCAAACAGATGGAAGCTGAGGCAGATGGTACTTCTGTTATGGATGCTTTATATGCTAATAAAGCGAGCTTGGAAACCATATTCAATATCATAGATGCAGATCATTCAGGTGCGGTATACTTTTCCATACTTTTATACACAAATATACAAATATGCTTCATCATTAGGTGAAATAACGCTGGATGAGTTTGAGAAGGCAATTGATCTGCTAGTCACTCACATGCCGAGTGTTTACTCCAAGGATGAAATGCTGGAGAAATGCCGCATGATGGATCTCAATGGTGATGGCAAGGTGGATCTCAATGAGTTCCTAGAGGCATTCAGACTAAGTGATTTGCATCGCAAGGAACAACAGGAGGAGGGTCTACGTAAACGTTCCACCACAAAGGCAACTATATATCAAAGACCCTCAGATTCTGTGCAAAGGCTGGCAAATACCATATCCAAAAATACTTTGGTCATTGAGGGCGATATAGATCCGACAGACTGTGAGGCCAGGGTTGTTGGAGAAAAGTCATAATTATATATAGTTAAAAGAAACCCTTTTTAAAATTTTAAATAAGGTACAATATCTATGCAATTATTTTCTATAAACAAAACCAAACAAAACGATAAGCAGAAAGCTTTAATATATTGATATACTAAATAACTAAGATATTCCAATATGGCTTAAGAACCCAATTTATGATTTAACCATATCTTAATGCATCTAGCTCTCTCTCTCTTTCCCACTTCCCGTCTATCTGTCTCTTACATTCTTTGCACAAATGAATACTCTTTATCTATTATCTAATGTATGAATGGGCATAACATATAGAAAAATATGAACGATGGAAATATTAAGGGTGATTAACTAAAAGAAAAAAACTTTTCTATTTTAAGTCTTTACTATTAACTAACTTACTTAAATTTCCAATTATGAAAAGATCTTTGCAAGCAAGGCAAGCAAGGCAAGCAAGAAAAGTGGCCAATAACTTGGCCCAAAGCATTCCCTAGCCAATTTCTTTTAAAATTGCATTAAACTATAAGAAGTAATCAATAAATATATTGTGGTAGCAGCTTATTATTTATAAATTAAAAGTACAAACAATAAAAAGAAACTCAGACAACATTTAAAAAAATCTAAAAGCAAAACCAAACAGCAGCAATAGTTAAAAAACATTTATAACAATTGGTTTAGGAGCAATTAAAAGTTCATGTTTTTTTTTCTACAAATTATATATATACGTATATATATATTGTATCAAATATTGTCTACATACATAGTTCAAGCGATGGGATCAAGAAAACAAAAACAAAAACAACATTAATATTTAAATTGTTTGGAAAAGCTTACCTAATTACAATAGTTATTAAATTGTTATACAAGCATACATACATAAATATATATACAAACATATATACATATACTATATGCTTAGTTGAGCAGTGTTGAAAAAAAAACATGCAAATAATATATATTTATGTTATATGCAACACATACATATACATATACATATATACATATATTTTGATAAGTCAGGCCTTTCTACATTGGCGAATATAACAAATAATTTTATGAAAAGCGATTGCATCTATATATTATATCTATAATAATCTGCACTCAAATGGAAACACACGATCTCGGAATTTTAAAAACAAATGTCACCGCGTTCAGCACATAAGTAACATTATTTTATAACCACAATAATTGTAGCTGTTAAATATAAATTAATCAAACATAACGATCTGGTCCAAATAAAAATAAATAAGCTTCTTCTCTCTTAGAAAGTGAATCTTTTTAAATTTAACAGTTTTTCGTAACATGAGGCACATTTAGTATTATAGCTAACAGCTTTTGGTTTTGTAATCGCATTTTGCGTTAACAGAGTTATGTAAGCGCACATTTGCGTTGCTGTTTTACATGTTAAGAGTGACCATGTCATGTTAAATATGCTGTAGAACGTTACTTAAAACAAGGATTGTTAACTGTTTTGATTTAAAAAGTATTCTAAATTAATATTATAGTTTTGGTTGTAGAAGGTAACATAAGCGAGTCAAGATACATGCATGCGGTAGAAAAGGCTTACTCAGGGTATACACAATTTAGAAGAAGTATATTTGATTCAGATAGTATTTAAATGTTTGTTCTAAACTAAAGGTAAAAACTGCCTGCGCCCTTGAATCGTTTGACATGCAACGAACAAGGCCACGTACCATATGTTTGTTAAGTTCAAGTTGACTTTTCGTAATCCACAAGTTAGCAATAAATGAGGATAAGGACAAGCACTTGTTGATCTCGAAAATGCAACAAGTTTGATGCCTGGCAACGGTTGGTAAACAAAAATTCAGCTCAAGTTCAGCTGTTGCATTGGCAACGTTGAAATTGATGGAATGTTTAATCGATGCTCACTCGAAGGATACAAAACAGACAAAAAGACAAGAAGCGCATAGTGTACAGCAGGAAAAAACCAAAGTTCAAGAATAAATTGTGAAAATTCAGTTATGTCGCGTTATAAAACTTAAAAACAAAAAAGGTAACAAGCTGACAGAGTATCAGTGATTTAAGACCAACGGATCAGGACTCGAGAGCAGCATGGGAAATACCGAGAGTAATGTAACCAGTGGTGTCAAAAAACAGGCGGGTGTCTCCACCCAGGCTCTGTATAAGTTTGTCAATCTCAAGGGCGGTGGTCTTCTGGTGGACATGATGAAGCGCGCCTGTCAAACCAAACAGTTTGCCGAGATCGATCATGCGATCAAAACGAAAGTGGAACCCTTCTTATATAACAAGGGCGCTGGCCGATATTTTCCCATATCAAAGTTGGTATTGCTGCGTAATCGGGATAGACCTAGAACTAGGCAATTGCCTGAAATACGTGCTCTGGAGAATCCTGATGATGATTTCAATATACATGACTATTGCCCCGAGGTATCCGAGGCGGAATACATATCAAATCCAACTGCTTATAGATTTGTTTGCTGGGATCTGAATGTAAGCTTTATATAAATTAACCTTGAATGGTTGCTAACATTCAGTTTTGTATCTTAAAGATGCGCGGCGCTGTTGGTGAAACAATTTTGCATCTTTGCCTGCTTAATGCCTCCTCCTTGCATGCAGATCTTGCCAAGCGTTTGCTTAAGTTCTATCCAAAGCTCATCTTGGACATTTACATGAGTGATGAGTACTATGGCGAGAGTGTGCTTCACATTGCCATTGTCAACGAGGATCCGGCAATGGTCAAATATTTGCTAGATGCAGATGCGGATGTTCAGGAACGGTGAGTAGCTTAGCTTAGCTATTATGTTAAGTTCTAAGAGATTGACTTTTCTTGTAGTTGCTGTGGAGCTTTCATGTCTGCGGAGGATACGAAGGCATCTCGTACAGATTCGCCGGATCATGAGTATGTGGCTCTGGCGCCCATGACTAACTATGATGGTTATGTCTATTGGGGCGAGTATCCATTAAGTTTTGCCGCCTGCCTGTCACAGGTAAGCAGAGAAGCATCTAAACTTTGCCCACTCCTAACCTTGGTTTTCTCTCTAATCTGTGTAGGAGGAATGCTTTCGCTTGGTGCTGGCACGCGGCGCAGATCCAAACTTTCAGGATACCAATGGCAATACGGTGCTGCATATGCTGGTCATATACGAGAAGCTCGATATGTTTGATGTGGGCTATGAGGTTGGCACCAACATTCACATAAAGAATGTCCAAAATCTAACACCATTGACGCTGGCAGCCAAGCTGGGACGCGTCGAGATGTTCTTTCATGTGATGAGCATTGAGCGTGAGATTTATTGGCAATTGGGCAGCATAACCTGTGCTGCTTATCCATTGCTAATGATTGACACCATTAACGAGGAGACGGGCAACATAAATAAGGATTCTGTATTGAATTTTGTGGTCTTTGGTGATAAATTGGAGCATTTGGAGCTGCTGGATGGCGTGGTCATTGATCTGTTGAAGACCAAATGGGATACCTTCTGCAAGTCGCGTTTCTACAAGCAGTTTTATATGTTTGCCTTCTACTTTCTAATATCGCTGTTTAGCTTTATACTGCGCCCGGGTCCGGAGAATAAGGATGATGAAGATGAGGATCAGGCAGGCAACGCTGCTTCAAATGGCACTGCTCAGCTTGATCTATATACCAATGGTAGTTTTGGCCAGCCCAGCAAACGTGGCACTTCCAGCACTGAGTACAGTAAGTGAAACTTAAACAAAAGTTGGCTTATTTACAACTTGATACCATAAACAGAAACATTTTGGCTTAACTTTACGGAGTATTATGATCCCAGTGAAGTGGAGACCTTGCCAGCCTGGTGGCAAACCTATGCTCAATGTCCACTTATGAATCTGGAATCTGATCTAGCCAAACTGCGTATTATAGCCGAGTTAATTAATTTTGTTGGAGCCATTTTGTATCTGCTTGTCGCCTTGAGAGAGGCACGCTTCTTGGGCTACAAAATGTTTATAGAGAATTTGGTAAGATACGAAATCCTTGGGATTTGTGTAAAGGTTATTTGAATTAAAGTTGTCACTCTTTCAGATGACAGCTCCATCGCGTGTCATGTTTCTCTTTTCATGTGCCCTGATGATGACCATACCCTGGCTTCGAGTCTCTTGTTTAACGGAAATCGATGATCATGTGACTGTTATGATAATGTTAACCACAGCGCCATATTTCCTCTTCTTTTGTCGGTAAGTATTGTACCATATAAAATGACTAACCTTTTGCTTAACCTTTAACACCATTTAGTGGCTTTAAGACCGTTGGTCCGTTCGTTGTGATGATATACCGCATGGTGATGGGAGATTTGCTGCGTTTCGTTTCCATCTACTTGGTGTTTGTCATGGGCTTCTCTCAAGCCTTTTACATTATCTTTCTCACGTTTGATAATCCATCAACGCCGGAGGATCAGGATGCCGAATCGAATCCGATGCCCTCGCCAATGGAATCGATTGTGGCAATGTTTCTAATGTCGCTGACCAACTTTGGTGATTACTACGGTGCCATGGTGTCCACCCAGCATGAGTACGAGGCAAAGATCTTGTTCTTTCTGTTCATGGTGATTGTCAGTGTGCTGCTGGTGAACATGTTGATTGCCATGATGGGTAACACCTATCAGAAGATAGCCGAGATACGCAACGAGTGGCAGCGTCAATGGGCACGCATTGTCCTGGTCGTGGAGCGCAGTGTGCCGCCAGCTGAGCGTCTCAAGAACTTTATGCACTACAGCCAATCCATGTCGGATGGCAGGCGTGCTCTGGTCTTGCGCCTGAACATGACCGTAAGTTGGCTACTTTAATACTACACACTAAGAAATCTTTACGTATTTTTCCCATCACACTTATAGGACGAGGAGAAGGAGGAAATGAAGGAGGTGCAGGAGATGAAGCGTATACATCAACGCTTTGCCAATAAACGACAAACGGAGCGAGAGGCGCGTGCTAAGCGTCGCCAGCAGGAGTATGAGAAATTCTTTGGCACCGCACCAAAGACAGAAAGTTCAGATAATAACAATATATGAGTTAGTTAAGCAGTGAGTTCAAGTTTTATTGAGCTTTAAGTTTCGTTTCCTCTCCTCTCTTTCTCTGTTTCGATTAAAACTTGTGTTCGCATTGTGCAATAAATGTTTAGTCTATGAGCTGTTTCAACCACCCAAAAACTGACTGTGTATATTGCTAATTTATATATGTATGCAACATCATAAAACTCAGCTTAACGACAAGGCCAAACAAACTGGAGACGCGTCATCGTCCTGTTAAGGGTGCCAATAATGCGCCATTTGAATGATAATAACACTTTTATTATGAATGTCTGGCCAATAAATCTATTGAACATATGCTACATCCGCTTATCGATTGCACAAACAAAAAGGAAAAAGATTCTTATTCTCATCTTGATTACGTAATTGCAACTGTTGCAACGGATTTGCCGAGGCCCATGACACCTTCCATTGTTAGTCGAGGCAAGTGCACACAAACAATGGCCATTAGAGATAAGGATAGAGCCTTAAGACGATATCATGATCAGCGAGATCGAAGCTGATTGATGGTGCGTGGGATCCTTTTAGTTTGCGATCCATTGCGTTCCCTTGCTTTAATAAGGACTCAATGCTTGGGCATACCGGAAACGTTCTGAGTTCCTTTGTTGTTGTGTTGAGAAGAAAGAAGCGCTCTAGAAATAACAATAAGCCGACTGTTCACTGTTGCAGCTATTGAAAGTGTTAAAAAGCACCGATCTACCTATTGAATTTGAATCGTCTAGAATCCTTAGCTGCTCAGCTTCCCAGCTTGACTTTAATTGCGTCTGAATAGAGCAATTTAGGTCATGCTGTGCAAGGCACGATACTCTCATAAGTTTGCAATGCACTCAACAAAATCAACAACAGCTTTGGTAAAGTTAGAAAAGGGCTAAGGTTCTAATTGAATACGGCAAAGCAATTGTTCTGCATATAAATATTATATAATCTCAGTGTAACTGATTTGGTCAGCCTTAGCTCCTCTACGTGCAGTAGGGTTGCCAACGCTGGCAGTGGCAGCAGCTACTACAACCCTTGAAACTGCGGTTGCACAATGCGGCACCACAGAGCGGCTAGCGGCGTTAATGATATGGTGGCAACCCTTTAGACGATCACAACAATGGCTTAGCCATAATTTGAATATGTCAACAGGCCAACAAAATAAAAGTTTCCCAGCTCTGGATTGGCTTTGGGCCGGTCTTTTCTATTGTTAAGCGTTTGATTTTCGCCACTCTCTCTCCCTTTCTCACTCTGTGTCATTCTGTAAACTACAACGCACATTGTAATTATAGACGGGAAGGTGTCGAGTTCGTTGTAAGCGACAATTTAATCACATGTTTTGCCAGCACCGTCGCCAGGACCTTTGTTGCGACTCCTCCATTGTGCTTGCTAATGGGGCAGCTGGCAATGGGCTTTACATATATATATATTTTTTCTCTTCTGGTGCTGGGTGCAAGAACGCCCACTTCCTTTTGTGTATGTGCAAAATATATTTATGATATTTACGTTGTTTCTTTACTCTCCTTTTTTTTTTTTTGGTTTTTTTTAGCAAGGTTTCTCACTTTGCATGGCCTCCCTTGTAGTCCTAGAATAACCGTGCGAGTTTTAGCATGGACATAAAGTTTGTTTTTGCTTGTCCTTTACGCTGTTAAGATCTCGATCGCGTCTTGTTAATTTCCCAGTCATAAAATGTCGTGACTTGGGTAGCGAACTGACTGACGGGGACCGAGAAAGTTGGCGAAAATTGTTTAATTACTCGCACAGCACAAACATTGTAAAACAATAAAAACCCAATGAAAGACGGGCCGTTAAGTTCCCGGAAAACCTGGTTTATGAGTTTCGTTTAGCGGCTTTCAAGGGGCGTTGCAAATGACTTTTAAATGCCAGCAGTCGTGGGTCGATGATTGCTTTTTTCAATGTTTCCCTTTTACTTTAACTAACTATCGCAATTGTTTGCTTATTTTTTGTTTTTTGCTCCACTTGACAAATCTTTTTTCTCCTTTCTGTTTGCTAAATATATATTTTTTTATTTTTTTTTTTTGGCCAGCAAACCGAAAGAAACTCAAGGGAAAGTCCTTTGGGACTTTGGTGAGCGTAAGAAAAATGCAAAAAGTATTCAAATCAATCGTACATTTAAATAAGAATTATGGCCTCCGCTGATTCCCAGGTGAACTGCCACTAGACCTGGCAACCTTCTCTGTGCATTTAGCCATCATTTTCTTAATCTTTGCTTTAAATGTAAAGTTTGAAGCGTTCTTTGAGTTTATTTAAAGTAAATTATTTATGCAAATAAAAGGCAAAGCCCACACAAAAAAAAAAAAATGCGTGCAATTTATTTTGACAGCTTGCTGGAGTGTGAGTGTGTTAGTGTGTGTGGGTGAAAATTGCAAAGGGTTGCTTTGAAATGATTTTGAATTCGATTCGCTTGACCTTTGTTAACGCTGTTTACTTTTCTGCTTTGGTTATTGAAGTGTGTGTGTGTGTTTTTGATGGAACTTGAGTATGTGTTTGCCAAAAGACTAGATAGATATGTATAAACTATTAGATTATGTAAAAGTAATAGTTTGGCAAATCTCTGATCTTTTTGGATTACACGCTCTGTTTTAGTCAATACTTTGTGTACAAAACAACCAGATTAGATTTAACTCGAAACATTCGAAGAGTGCTCTGAAAGTAATCAGAATTGTTGAACAAATGTTGTGTATATTTAAGGTATACTCAATATTTCAGTTCTAACCTTCCTAGTATTTGTCTCGCTTTCTCTCCTTCCCCCCCTCTCATCCCATTTATGCTTGCTTTGATTGGAAACCACTTGACGCTTATTTGGGGGCGGAAGGAATGGTGGCACAAAAAACCGCAAAGTTTTAATTGAATTTCCTGAACAAAATAATGTTTTGCCACTTGAGTCTCGCGGGAGACGCTAAACAAATACAACTGAATGATTGAGTGACGTACAGATTGATAGATTGAAAAGCGATATACAAACACACACACACACACACATAGATATAAGGTACGCGGTATGCATACATACTTAAGAGCTCAATGAAATAAATTCAATTCGCAAAATCAAATCACTTGAGTGAAAATACGCAATACAATAAAAAGTTGCATTAAAAATTCAACCGAAAAGAAAATACAAACAAACAAAACGAAACGAAACGAAAACGCACAGAGTGAAGGTGGATAGATGGATGGATTGGTTAGTAGCAAAGTAGAGAATGGATGAAAAGGCATTGCCAAGGCGTTGAAGCGGGTTTCATAGAGCTAGAAAAGCAGCTTTGATCTTTGATAGCATTAAACACGCGCAATAAAACTCTTTGACTTCCAAAGCCACCAAACCCATTTGCCAAATGAGTGCAAAATTAATTACAAGGAAGCCACAGCAAAGCAATTGCAGAGACTCAATAAAACAGCTTAGATACTCTGTACGAAAAATATATCTACTTTCAATCCAACATACACCTTGGATTCAATACTCTCGGCTGTTGTCAACTACAGGGTATAATTATAATAATATCAAAGCGGTTAGCAGACTGTCAACACTTTTGGTTTAGAGTTTATGCTGTGGTTTTGAGGGGGGGAAGGGCGGTTTTGGCAGCTGCCAGTGACAGGTCACACCACGTGATGTGATCTGGTGGTTTTTGGGCCTGGACCTCATTTGCCTGTTTTTGTTTGTTGTTTGTTATGTGCTGGCAACGCCCCCGCACGCCTTACCAAATACTTAATAACAACATTGATGTTGTTGTTGGCAATAATGATGCCCCGAGGCGACGACCACAAAATTTTGACACTTTTCGGCCAGCTAATTCTCTGTGCTCTGTGTGAGCGAAGCAAACTCAAAACAGACCGCATCGGTTCTGTTCCAACTGTGCTTGTTGGTCGTAAACACACACCGTGGGATTCGGCGCTGCGGAATCTGAGGCGATGACGTTTCTTGGTACAAAATCGCGCGACTGAGCTGCACTTCAAAAGTCGCATTGAGTGGGCACTTACGGGCGGCGACGTTTTCGGGTCGAGCGACAACAAAAATTAGACGTACAGAAAACACTTGAGGCTGGTAGAAGGGGCCGGCCAAATTGCCAACCCCTAAGAGGGAGTGAGAGTTGACCCCTAAGTAATGGTATATGCAAAAATTATAAAGAAATTTTGCCTTCACTTATTCAAGGAGCATTCAGCGGCTCTTAAGTGGCCCGTTTCGATTACATGGCAAACTTAAGATGCAAGAAAAGCAGGAAAAAAAAAATGCAGATTCCGGCCTTATGAAGTGCTTTTTCTATGCCAAAAAGGTTCGTCATTTTGCCTGCAACCCTTCTTTGTTATTAAGAAATTAACGTCGTTTAGCCAAGTGGCTGCTGGTTTGAAACTGGAACTTGGCTTTTGGCTAGAGTCTGAGCATTTCTTAGTTAATCTGTTATGACATCTAGTTGAGTTCCCGAACATAGGTAGTCAAAGCCAGCGGGTGTAGGGGTAGCACTTGGCTCCTAATGAGCTCAAATCGAGCATGCCTTATGAGTGTCATCGATATTCTACGCTCTGACAGCTCCTCAATTGCATTTTGCATAGCCATTACCATTGCCGTTCCATGTTTCCCAGCCATTAATTGCGAGAACTTCTCACACACACACACACACACACTTGATCCGAGTAGCAGACTCTGACTTTTCTGAGGCGTTACATGTGGGCTTACACATGTTTTTAGGCCTAATATTCATTCACTTATTCGTTGTTATCCTTTGCACAAATACCACAAATTGAATGTACATATTGTGTGTATGATGAAATAAAAAGGTTAATTGTTTGCAGGACAGCATTTCCATTTCCATATTGGCCGGAAATGCTGCAACAAAAACACACAGAATGCCATACAATATCAACAAAATGCATTCATTTATTATTGTTTTATTTATTTGTAAATGTTTTTTTGTTATTGTTGTCTTTTGCGAACGCTGAAACAATTTGCAGCATTGGGCAACAAACACACACACACACAATTGGAGTTCCGTTGAATTGCACACAATGCAAGGATGACAAAAGGACGACGACGACAACGACAACGCTGAGACAGCACAATTGTTCTTGGCCATAGTGATTCGACCAGGTCGAATCAGGTGAACATGAACGGAAGTCGCAGCTATGGCGTATGTGGCCGCCCAATCCTTCGTACTCTACGCTTCCTTACCGATCCTTTGTTTAGCTGGAAAACTGTTTAGTTGTAATGGGATGAGCTGAAGAGTTAGTTACGAGCACAACTAAACTATTTGTTCTTTTTTTCGTAGATTAAGCAACAACAACAAAGCCTTCGATTGGGTCATGAATATTTCGTACCAAGAAGTTTTAACAGTCAATTCGAATACTTTTCAGCCCATTTCTAACATAATTTTTCATTTTCTTTTGGTGAAAAATAAAAAGAAAGATAAAAAATCATAGAAAAATCTAGAGATTTCGTGTGCATGCAAAATGCTCTTAACTAGAATGACATGTGAAAAGCGCAAAATCTGTAAAGTAATCAAATGGACACGTTCGTCGAGGAAGTTGTTATCCTAAATGTGTGTGTGGGGGTGTTGGGAAATGGACAGTGGAAAATGGTATATGCGAAACGAACAAAGGAACCGACGTCTGCATAATACGTGAGAAAATTCAAGTTGTTATAGTTGGTTGGGGTTGTGAAAACAGCATTGCCAAAATGTCCTTTATGCCAGGTGTTAGGAATACTTTCGAAAGTGTATTAAATACTTTGTCAATACGATAAATAAAACTAATTAAAGCGTATACAAAAAGTAAACACAATTTAACCTCATTTAATTGACATTAAAGTCTGCTTTTTTGTTGTCGCTCATTGTATTTATCTTTATGATCTCATTATAATCATTGTTCTTATCACATACGCAGCATTGTTGCTGAATTTAATTTAAAAATGAATGAAAAAGTAAAACGAATTGTTTATTGTATATATATATAGAAAAAAAATACCTTAACCAGAGCCAGCGGCTCAGTTCACAATTGAAAAATTCACAATGACAGCAACAACAACAGATGGCAAACAATAGACCGCGCGACTCTCGGGATTAAACATTGTAGGATAAAAAGCAAATAAATGAAAGCAGGCAGAGAAAGGCAGACAAGTACGTCTCTATCAAAAAGGGTTCGAGTTGTGATGTGAGCGTTCCCCATTATAATATATCATATGATTATTAAACTGTTGATTCACATTGAATTAAGTGCTCATAAGAACGATACTTACTTAAGGCAACACCTGACAGCTTTGTTATTATGTTTCCACAAAACTGTAACTATTCTTAGGCTTCTTGCCCCCACTCAACAAATGCCCAAAGAGCAGCATTTGTATGCTAAATGCAAGTTGCGTATGGCAAAAAGCAAAAGTCTGTCTTCCTTTCTACCTTTTACCTTAGTCGCTGCTCGCTCTGTCCTTCTCTACTCTTCTCTCTTTTTAACATTTGTATTCCGCTGCTAAGTGAAAAGTAGAATGGATAGAAAGCAAACGCTAGCTGAACAAAACTTTTTCCATTACACAACACATCAACAGTTTTTTTTTCTTCCTTCTTTTCTATTTAAGTTTTTTTCTCTTTTTTTTTTTGCTTTTTTCGGGTAGACATAACAAAGGAAACGTTGAAAGCACTGAAAGCTTTTTTATGCCCTGTAAGCATGAAGGGTGAACTGGGAATATTAGTTTGGACAAACTATGACATTAAACATGTTTTGAAACGCCCTTAAAGTAATCATTGCTTTAATGACTTGGTAGTTTGCAATTTATTCTAAATCTAAAGCAAATAGTTAAGTTTCCTTAGATTTGTATGTTTTTTCCTATAGCATTTTTGTTTGTTGCGCATTGTGCAATCAAAGGGAGAGCCATTTTTTACTCCCGCACAGTCATGGACATGCATATAGGTACACTCATTCTATATAAATACTTATATAAATTTGGCTAGCCATTCAGGGCGTATTTCTCGTTTCTCTTTTTGTTATTGCATTGTGTCGCTTTTGCTTTTCCACTTTTCTTTACCAAATAAGTAAATAATTGCAGTAATATCCTTTCGAGCGCAAAAAAGAATGAAACAAACAACGGCAGAGAATGGAAAGCGTGTTGCCATGTCCTTTTCACAAACTAAAATGTGCTTTTAATACACACACACACACACACACACACACAAATGTTGGTACATAAACACACACACACACACCTACACACAAATTTATACAGTCTAACAGTCACCCACTCACAATACACATGCGGCTTGTAGTATATAGAACAGAGAGCAATACAGACACCCACAATGGCCAGGGCATACAAAAATTCACACCAAGGCGCCATTATGATTGGCTGAAAAGGTAAAGCCAACGGGCCACGCACACACACTCAAACACACTCACACTCTCTGAGCGTATACGTTTTGGCTCTCATACTCCCGAAGCAACACTCTCTCTCTCTCTCACTACTCGGACAAACAACAAAACATGCCGCGGAAGTGCAGCGCCAGGCAAAACAATAACGGAAATTGTGTGCCCACTGTATGCGAAAAATCAATGCAATTTTAGTTAAGGAGAAAGAGAGAGGGAAACAGAGAAGTAGTGTGTGTAGGAGTGCGGGTGCTCCAAATGAGGTCGCTGCCGCATAAAAATGGGAGCAGCGCAGCTAAAAACTACTAACAAGGCGAACCAGACACGAACCGCGCCGAACAGTAAGCGAGCTGTTATTGTCGTTGTCGTTGTTGTTGTTGTTACTGCTGCTCTATTCAGTCATTCTATTGAACACACCCCTCAATGGGCAACAACTACAACGAACAAGGCGGCCGATATAAAGGAGCCAATGGAACAAAGCCAACAAGCAGCGTAACAATGCACCACAGCACCAACAGAGAAAAAGAGTGAGAACGAGAGAGAGAGAGACGCACGAAACTAGCAATCGAACACACAACGAACGATGCGACGCTAGCGCAGGTATGCGAGAAGTAGCTAACCTTGTGCGCCATCTCGCTCTCGCGCACAGGCATACCTGTGGCAGGGGGTTGATGTGTTCGAAAGAGAGCAAACTCGAGCAAACGAACTCAAAAACTGGATTTGACTGTAGTCGTGTCAGTCTCAATTATTGCGCAGACAAATCAGTCAGTGTGTAGCTGTTGAGCCGAACAGAAGCAACAGCAAGAGCAAGAGCAAATCTGCCAAGCACAGAGAGACGCACAAAACGACGATTTACATCAAATCAACAACTAAATCAAATTACAGAACATAATAAAAGAGACATTGTGAGAGAGAACACAGAGTGAAGTGACAGAAGAGAACACAACAGATAACAAAACACACAGTGAACATTATTTTATTTGTCAAACAATCAATATCAAGTGATAAAGCGAACATACTAAAAGCACAATAATGGCCACATTATCGTCACATCCCAATTATGGTTTCCATTTGGGCACCGGTCAGGGTTTGGAGCTGCCATCACCAGCAGATTATGCCTCGCAGGGTTTGGGCAATGCCCAGCTAAGTCCCAGCATGGACATGGATATCAAGCGTGTTCTGCATTACTCACAAAGCAGCGGTTTGGCCGCCAGTCTGGCAGCCATGGGCGGTTCACCCGGCGGCGGTGGACCGGGCGGCGTTGGTAGCCAGGCTGCCAATAATATGAGCCATCACATGGCACATCACATGCACAATGCTGTGGCAGCACAGCAGACACTATCGCCCAACAGTTCCATTGGCTCTGCCGGCAGTTTGGGCAGCCAGAGCAGCTTGGGCAGCAGCGGCATGGGTGGCGGCATTGGAGGCATGGGCGCACATGGCGCTGGAGCGGGCACTGGCGCTGGCAATGGATCTATGCACAGTCTGGCCACATCGCCGGGACAGGAGGGACACATTAAGCGGCCAATGAATGCGTTTATGGTCTGGTCACGTCTGCAACGTCGTCAAATCGCCAAGGATAATCCCAAGATGCACAATTCGGAGATTTCCAAGCGTTTGGGTGCCGAATGGAAACTGCTTGCCGAGTCCGAGAAACGTCCCTTCATCGATGAGGCGAAACGTCTGCGCGCCCTGCACATGAAGGAGCATCCGGACTACAAGTACCGTCCACGTCGCAAGCCCAAGAATCCACTCGCAGCCGGTCCCCAAGGCTCACTCCAAATGCAGAACAACATGAACATGAATATGAATATGAACATGAGCATGGCACAACAGAAACTTGGTGCAGCTGGCGGTGGTCCAGCGGGTGGTGGCTACAATCCTTTCCATCAGTTGCCGCCCTACTTTGCGCCCTCGCATCATCTGGACCAGCCGTATCCGGTGCCATATTTCACCGGCTTCGATCCCCTGGCCCTGTCCAAACTGCATCAGAGCGCGGCGGCTAACAATCAGACGCACAAACACCTGGAGGCACAACAGGCATCACAATTGCCGCCAACATCCCTAAGCAGCTTCTATTCCGGCATCTATTCGGGCATCTCGGCGCCATCGCTATATGCAGCACACTCTGCGAATGCCGCCGCCGCTGGACTCTACACCTCATCCTCGACATCATCGCCGGGCTCCTCGCCCGGCACCATTACGCCCAATGGCATGGATGGCTCCATGGACAGTGCGTTAAGGCGGCCGGTGCCGGTGCTCTATTAGAGTCTTGGCCCTAAACTGTCCCAGAGTAAAGTACAATTTGCATTGTTGACGCGTTCCCAAAGTGATCCACTGGTTTTAAATCTTTAAAATGCTCTAAGTAAGCCAATTACAGTCGTAGTAGTTTTCAATCTTTGTATTCCTCTAACCGCTCCCAAACAAGCAAAACGCTCGCAAAAGTCTAGTACAATCTTTGCACAAGAAGAAAGATGAATGAAATGAGAAAAAAACAAACAAACATTCCTAGCCAATAACAGATACATCTATATATACATAATTCTATATATATAATGTCTATAATTTATTGTCACTAAACAACAAAGCAAAATACATAACTAATTGTAAATTAATTTTATTTAGTTTTAAGCGTGTGCTCCTTGTTGTTTTTCTCAGCACCATCCTCATATCTTAGTTACAAATACTAAATCAACTATGATGAACCCTAAATCAAATTGTAAATATCACTTGAATTCGTTATAGAACACAACATCCAAAACAAAAAGTTGGAAATAAAAACATTACAAAAAAAAAAAAAAAAACACAAAACATTTATAAATGTATTATTAATTGTATTAAAAATAAATAAAAACGTTTAAATTTAAGGCGAAACAAATATTTAAAAGCAAATAAAAACAACAAACATTCATTAAAATGAAAAAAAAACCAAAAACCACGATTTATGATTTATTCCTTTTTTTAGGTTTTGCTTAAAGTATTGATTTTTAAAAAATAAACTTATCCCAAAACGTAGAAACAATCTATGTACCATAATATTTTGAATACTCGGCTGAACACATTTTAAATATCCATCGCAAAATGACAAACTCTGTCAATATTAACCTTGTCTCCACGTGTTTCTCACACATATTATAAATTATTTTGCTCATTTGTTGCTGTCCCGCAGTGTTTGGCTTATTGTTGTTGGCCTTTTTGTTTTTTTTTTTATTGTTAAGTTTAATTTGATTTGCACACAAGAAAAAACAATATTTTTTTTTGTGGTATTATACAACTATTTGGCGTTGTATTAATTTCTATTGATTAATGCGCTGTTTATTTTGCGCCTTGGCAAACAAAAATAATCTAAGGGTATATGAAGAGAGAGTGTTTGGGTCATCTGGTATGTGGAGGCTTTTGTTTGAACGCAACGGGGGCCCTGGGCCATTGAAATCTTAGACGGCACACACAGATCCAACGATCCAGCTCTGGCCAAGAAATCAACGAGTTTATATGTATTTTTGTATCTATCTTAACTTGTTATAATAATAAGAATAATTATGGTCATTAATAAATCCACTTGCATTGTCTTTTCATTTTTTTTTTTACCAAGTGTGTTTCTCAATTTAATGTGTGTGTGCGAGTGTGTGAAATGTGTTAAAATATCAAATATTGATTATTGTTGTTATTATAGGCATTGTTGTTGCCGTTGTGGTTGTTGTTCCAACAGCGTGTTTGTCCATTCTCATTTCATTCTCCTCATGATATAAATTTCACAAATATTTACTTTGCATTGACGTGATATTGAATAATTATATAAAGAATGAGTTTTAGGCTAAGCTGCTGGCTTAACTTCGAGTGGCTGTTAGGTAAGAAAATCGTGAACCGAGTAAGGCTCAACAGAAAACAGATACTGCTGAGAGGGTTTGTCAAGGGATATCGAATTGTTACAAGGGTTGGTTATAGTTAAAAAAAAACTAAACTTAATCAGTCTTTAGATCAACGTGGCTATATGATAAGTTCATAGGGTCAAGGAGTCCCTAGTGCGAGAAACATGTAAAGATTTCTTCAGTTCCATATTTAATAAATGTTAATGAGTTAAGAACCGGAAGTTAAGCATTATACTTAGCCTTTAAGTAAGTTAGTTTAATCCACAGTTCTTAACAGACTCTTAACACATCTCCTTTGGTCTCTATTTAACTCAACTTTCAACTCTACTTTTATGACTGTCTGCAATTGCAATGCCAGCCTTTGCTCATACCTACAACATTACTATATAGCTTTATTGACCCGTTTCTGCGATTTGTGTACGAAAATCATTTCGCAAAACAAAGCCAAAAGACAGAAAACAAATTTGCAGCTATAATATTATCTTCTTTTTACGACTTTATTGGCCGGATTAGCGACAACGTCGCCGGAAAACAGAAAGGAGTGTGCAATATGACGGTAGATACGTTTTTTGTCTTACCTGCCCCGATGTTATTTCAGCACCCGGATTAACCACAAATACATACTGCATGGACGCGACGTCATCGCTGCTCTAATGTCTGATTTTTGCCGTTTTTCCAAAACGGTTTTGTTTTGTTTGCTGTGTGTGTGTGTGTGTTTTTTTTTAAGTGAAACGCTAATCCAGCGGATTAGCGAGACGGATTAGCACAAAGGTGATACAATTCGCAACAATAACTGCCGCTAGGTCGAAGGCAACACATATATCGTTTTTACATGGAAGGTTACAGATGCCATAAAAGCAACAACGACAACGACAACGAGACAACATTCAAGTACATGCTGCAAAGGGGTCAAGAAGCAGTTGTCGTGGTTGTTATTGCCGTTTCACTCTCGACAGCCCATGGACAACATGGCGACTTGGTTGTGTGGGAGGAACGGGGTGTTAGAGTTGCAGTTAGATGGGGGAGTAGAGGGTGGCTGTCGCCAAGTCCAGTGTTCGGCGTCTGGTTTTACAGCCTAATTTGTGGGTGGTGGCTTTTGTCAAACTGTTTCACATTTACCCTTACAAAAGAGGGTGGTTAGCGCAAGCACTAGACTACAAAATAATTGTATTTTAACTTGTTGTTAATAAAACTTCTAAGCTTTGTACTTGCCAAAGCTGCCTTAGCCGTTTTCTTCTCAGTTTTGTTGTCTAGTGTGTTTTATGCGCTGTTAACTTGGCGTTTTTCTGTCTGGACGTGAAGCATATTGTTAGGAGGGTGGCGCGTGGTTGACAAGTAGCAAAGCGTGGCGGCTTTTAAGTGCTAGTTTGACATTTTTTTTCTGTATCGCAGTCGTTCTTGTTGCTGTTTCTGTTGCTTCTGTTGTTTTTGTTGTTGTTGTTATGGGCAACCGAGCTAACCAACCAGACCGTCAATAAGTCGCAGCTAACAATTAATTAAAAGCCTCCAAACACACACACACACACACACACACACAGCTACAGTGCGCACTTAGGCAAATGAGCAACCGAGCGTTGAGCATTGAGCATTGAGCGTAAGCCCACGAGGCGTATGCGCGATGCCAACTGGGACATAATTTGTCAGGGCGCGTCAAAGCAAAATGGCAAAATGCAGCAAGCAACTGCAGTGGCAAGCAGCAAACAGTGGAAACCAAAAGGATAACACAACGATTCGTCAGCACGCCAGAGACTCGAGACGCGACTCTCGAGTGTTGTCAACAACGTCATTAACATGGCATGACGCCAAATGGAAATTAAATGATGATAAATTTGCAACACGATGCGACTGATTTGCGTGCGGCAGTGGCAGCGGCAGCAGCAGCGGCAGCGTCAGGAGGAGGAAGAACAGGAGCCTCATCGCCTGGCATTTGCATAATAAGCAGTGGAAACTGCGCGAGGCGCATTCAGTTGAACAAAATTTGATTAGGTGCGAGATGCGGCAGCATATCATTTGTCAAGAAGAAGCAAAAGATGAAGTAAATGCGACCTGGCGACAAAACATCAACATCAACGTCAACGACTTTGGCCACCGCTGTGGTTATGTGGTTCTTTGGCACAACCCTCTACAACAACAACAAAAACAGAGAACATCTCTACTGACATCGATTGATGAGCTTAGAGTGGACGCCCATGTGGTATGGTAACTCTCAAACACACACGATTGACGAGCCAAGAATGGGTTAAGACAGGGGCGCAACAATGCAAATTTGCATCCAAATGGGATAAAGCAATAACAATTAATCAAACGAATTGTGCAGAAACCTGTTTATGAAGCTTTTCAAAACAAGTTGCACCTTTCACTTCAATAGTTAATGACTTAATTTACTCAACGTTTGTACTAAATGCATTTTGTAGAAGCTTCATAAAAGCTTTTTGGTTTGGTTCAAGTAGAGTATCTATAAACTAGTAATATCTCCCTTAAGGCTTATGCACATTCGCTTTTCAGTACAAAATCCATAAACGTTAAAAACTTTCAATTTGATACATCGCATAAAGAGTTAGGCAAGGGATAAGGAAGTATGGAGTTAAAGCTGCTGGCAGGCGTCCAGCGTTCACATGACAATGGCCAAAAAGGGGATTTGAGGCGCGGTAGTTACTATCTTTATGGTGCTTCACGTGCGTGTTGCATTAGAATAGAACGCCCGCCGTTAAAACCAGCAACAGGGTGAGGCACTGAGGCATTGAGGCATTCAGGCATTGATTCATTGTCTGTTGTTGGCCAGCGAGCAGTGAGCAGCGAGCATCTTCTGCTTCTCAGCTCTGCATCCTGTGCGGCAATAAATGCGGCTGTCTAATGCATTATTGTTCCTGTCCAGTGAGATGATGTTGGTAGAGAACACAGGGACAAGTCGCTGTCGGCTGCTCTGTATGGAATTTCATAACTGCTCTCGAGCGTAATTTGTTTCCTGTTTACGCGCAGCAGGACATCATTTGGCATCCGCGTGCGCATTGGCGTATAAATTATGGCCCGAATCATTTTGATGCTAACCACCACCAGAGAGTAACATATTGGTTATGCCATGTGACCCGTCCACTGGTTGTGAGGAAGTGAAAAACTCAAGTGTTTGCCCATTAATTTGCTGGTTAGGGTGGGCTTTTGGGTAGCCAGCACCGTGTTCACTGCAAATATTTGCATAAATTTGTAATAATTTTATCGTCAATTTGTTTTTTATTAGCGTGTTGCGAGCCACTCAACTATATGCGTTGCAACACCTAACACCCCTACAGCTAACTTACACACTCCCGCTCGCAAGCTCTCCCACCCACCGAGCAACCAACCAACCACTTATTGTCTAAGTAGCTCTCATCTCTTTTTTTTTTGTTATTATTTTTGTGCTGTCTGGCTTTGATTTGTGTTGCTCATCTGCCAAACGACGAGTTCTTCGTCTGTGAATGCTTTATGTCGCATATATTAATTTCTTTTTATTAATTTGTTAACAATTTGTCACTTTGTCATTGTTTGGCTTGCATTTGAAATGCTCTTTGATGTTGATGAAGATAAGTGGTTGAAGTTTTCAATGGCCAAAAGAAATTTTTAGATTTTTGCTACTTATTAAATACATTTAAAGGTGTTAATCTCTTTTATGATTTTCTCATTATGCATTTTGGTTTGAGCTATTTTTAAACATACTTTCATCTATATAAACAAAGAATTCTGTTCCCAATTCTTATAACTCTTTGCAATCATATTGAACAATGTAATTTTGCAATTCTTTTCCAGTTAAATGCAGACAAACAGGAAATGGATTTAGTCTACATTTGTTGTACAACCATTTAGGCACGCTTTAAAGAGTTTGTCAGTTAGTAAAAAGAAAGATAGAGAATTGGCCAAAACGTTGATCGAACAGCTGCTGGCTCCAACACACATAGCATGGCTGACAATCAAAACAACTGCCACAAAAGTACTCAGATACAGACGGATTGAAACAGCGAGAGAACGGCAAACAGAGAGCTTAACAACTGGCAATTGTTGGTTTTGTTGTTGGTTTTGCTGAAATCCCCTCCAGATCCCGAGCTATTATGACATAATTAACTCCTCGTTTACTTGTCTGGGTGATTACATAAGAGCACTGTGTTTGAGAATCATTGAGGCACGCGAAGCTGGCGGAGATTACGCACAATACATACAAACTGTTTACAATTTTTGGCAAGCAGCAAACAGCAAGCAGAAAGCAGAAAGCAGAAAGCGGCAACAACGGAAATGCAGGCTCTAAACTGCTTACAAAACTGGCCAAACAAATAACCCGTACGCAACAAGAACGGTCCAAAGCAGCCGATGGTCGCTAGACAGACAGGGCAGAAGGCAATTGGGTATGGGTATGGGACAATGGACCAGAGAGCGTTTTGATTTTCGAGCGCCAGCTGCCAATACTGCGACAATCCCAAAAGAAAGCAAATAGAAAGCAATGAAATACAACAAATAGTAACAGAAGTAGAAATAGTTTTTCTCTTTTTGATAACTGGGTTGATGATTTGCTTCAGTTTGGTTTGATGGTTTGCTGGTTTGCTGGTTTGCTGGTTTGATCTGTTGAATGGGTTAAACGTCACAGCTGTTGTTGTAACTGTTGTAACAGGGCAATAGCTTAGGGATTATAACTGTAAGCAAACCATTGGAGCTCAAAGCAAATTTCTTTGCACAATGAGCCAGAGCATAGAAGAAGACAGAGAGGTAGATTTTTTGTTTTGTTGCCCACATAATTGTTGCCCATTGTTTGGCCACTAATAATATTTAATAACATTTTGGCGTTAAGTTGGCGAACAGAGAATTTTTTTCCGTTTCTAACCGAACAACGAATAATGCCTTGACGAATCGTAAACAAAGCAAAATTTGAGTAATCAGCTTCATTCAGAAAACGTGTAGCAAAAGACACTGGGACTAGTTAAATAAAAGATACATAGCTTTCAAATGTTAGCTTTGTCTTATGAAAGCTAAGATACACTGCAAAAATTGTAAGGCTTTTAGTTAAATATTTCTATGAATTGTTTCAAATTGTACCAACAATTTTGATTTACTCTTATGTTAAAGAGCATTAACAGCCTTTTTTTTGTATTTCTTCTTCATTCTGCTTCCCACCAGCTGTAGCCGCATCATTGCCGAGGTGAATGGGGCATTTGCCCAAGGAGAAGGGAGGCGAGGACGGGATGGATAACAAAAGCGCTTAAATGAAACAAAGCAATCGGACAATGGGTGCGCATTATTTTCTAATTTATCGGCATTGTCCGACTTGGAGCTTGGGGTTGGGATCGGCTTCTCGCTTATAAGTATTTCGAAGATCGACCGAAAAAACAGAAAAAAAAAACGCTTTCTGTTGTTGTTGCTTGTTTTCATTATTGATTTAAACAAATCGAAGAGCGAACAAGTGAAGAGCAGTCGGCAATGCTATTAATGTGCTTTTAATGAAGTAATAACAACAACGATGACGCTGCCCCCGTTGCTCCCTTTGGCTTCATCTTCACACAAGGTTCATTCATTAGCGTCGCTCTTTTGGCCACTATCCATGGCAGTTGCTAACTGTACATTCAAACCGTTGGCTGGCCAAGTAAACAAACGGTAACACAATGCAAAATAACTAATCTCTTCGAACTGATCACAATCGGCGCTATTACATTTTGTCATAACAAATTAAAATAACAGCGTTTTTTTTTTTGCTAGTTGCATTCTGGCACGCCACCAACTGCACTGGGCTGGGCACAACAATTGCAACAATGTGTGGCAGACAGGGTGTGGGAGAGTTCAAAACTGTAACTTTAATTAATACTAGGCTGGGCGTTACTTTCGCTTTAAAAAGTACGCAGAACATGTGGATCAAATGTTACGTTCTAATAACAAAACTGTAAAGAATCACTAAATGCCCAAAAGTACGAATAAAGGGTTGGGCTTCGACAATGCTGACCCAATTCTATTGGGCCAACTACTGAATGTGACTTTAATCAAGTGAAATACAACAATTTGGGCGTGTTTTTCTACAAATAATAATCCTAATCTTCTTAAGCTCCCATCACCTGACAGTTTTTCAGTCATGCATGTGATTACCAGGAAATATATCTAAGCCATACTAATTGGTATGTGTGTAAGTCTGCAGACACCAGCCTCTGTGTCAACATTGATCTGTCGCGACAAAGTCAATTGACATTATCCTTGCGCCTGCCTCTGTTAATTACACGAATGCCTCAAACTCGACGAATTCCTGTGAACAACAGCAGACAAAAAAAGACCTAAAACCATAAAAAAAAATAATGTGAACAATCAATTAACAGTAAACTAAACGTTGCTCTGGCCAGGCAATGGCCAACTGACAATGACGAACTACTGTTTGGACCTATACATTGGGCATACTCTAACGTGAAGTATATTAGTGATGTTGTTTCGAATGATTTTTGCTTTGCAGCTTATACTGCTGTTAGGGTATTTAAGTGTGAGCTTCTTGAAATGTTCAGTTTTTCTGATTGTTTGATTTAACTGGCTGCCACTAAATGATGGCAAACAGAGCGCGAGCTGTGCGTCTTTTGGGCTCGATTGGCTTCTAATCAGCTGTGGCGGTGGCGTTGGCGTCAACTGGATCTGTCAGTGGGATGCAATTGTTGCAACTAAAGACAACTCTGCAATCACTCGCATGCAAATGAGCAGTAACAACAAGATCAGTGGCAGCAGAAAGTCGCAACAAACTGTTTGTCTTGGCCATTTGTAGATGGATGCTTTGTTTGTCTATTTAATTCATAGCACTGAACGAGTTTTCCACTCAGTTATTGTTATTGTTGTTGTTGTTGGCCCGCTTAACACTCGATTGGTTTTGTTGTTTAGCACAATGATACCAAGATACAAGCTTCGATCGCGATCAATATTCGAGTGTGCCCCACCCCAGAACAACGAAAAAAAATTCACTGGATTAGATAGATTGGTGCTATATCATTAAGGTTCATTATGTTGTATTTGCGCATCGATGTGTCCATGTCCAGAATGAAAAAGGTGTTTTCTGTTTCATTTTCGCCTTTATTGTTTGATTTTGTTTCGTTTGTGTTGTTTTTGTTTACGCTCGACACCATTGCAAATTTCTTCTTTTTTTTTTTTTGGTTGTTATAGAAACCTCGTCATTTATATACATGCGAACATAATTACGTTAATTCATTGTGTTATGAGGGTAGCCAGTAACGCTCCCTCCCTCTTTCTCTCGCTCTCTTGTAGTATTTATTTGCCCCCCGCCGCAGCCCTTATCAAATCATGCGGCGGCCTGTGATTTCTCTCCTTTGCTTGATTTATGATGTGACGGAAGTTCAATGTTTCGGAATTTATTAGACAAAACAATGTGCAAATGTTTGTTGGTCAGACTCTGTCAGAAATTCCTGCAGCGATCCTCTCTCTCTCTCTGTCTCTCTTTCCCTTCTCTGTTGAAAAATGAACAGCGAAACTGGCAACTTTTCCTATCTCGCATTCCGTATATACAAAAAAAAAAAAAAATAGTTAGCCCAAGCACAATGCACAAGCTGGTGGCAAATAAAAAAAGGGACTCGAAACTGTCACAGAAAGGAGCAACAACGTCAACGGATGCCACGCGGTCGCCCATTTGGATGCTGACAGCCATGTACGGGATACATGAATATCAGAGTGGGTATGAGAGTGCTCAGCTATTTGAATGGACTCTATAACCATACATCGCTTACACAAAACCCACATTGAATGCCACGCAATAAACTGACGAGACATTTTTCGCCGAATTTGTACGCGTTTGTTGTAGAAATCAAATGGCAGTTGCATTTTTTAACAAGGTGTTTTTTTTTTCCAAAACGAATCCTTAAAGCATGCTTAAACGAAGGGATATTTAACACTCTTTTGGTAAAGAGTACTGTGAAATGTCTAAGCTTAAACACAACAGATAAATACTATTTTGAAACTAGCTTAATGCAGCTACTCCACGAGTATTACCCAAATAATGAAGCGAATAACAAAAGTATAAAAACTGCGTCACATGCAGCTCCAATTGGCAATTGCACAGGTGTGCCTCTGTCAAGCTAGCTATGAAACCAAATAGTCGGATATCAACGGCACATAAACTTGTGTTTGTATATGTGTATAGATATTTTTTTTGTATGCTGTGTACTCACAGCAAAGCTGAGCAATTTGGGCTGGTATAACAATATAAAAATACAATTAAGTTTAAACAATTGACATAATAGAATAACGTGGCTTAACAAAATACATTTGCCATTGTCTCAATATGATCTCTTTTTCAGTTGTTGTTTGTGTTGATTTTATGCTCTTGGTTTTATACGCTAGAATAGGTTTTGGTATAAGCAAAATATAATAAACTAACTAACCAAACATAAAGCTTTGTACAAGGTTATTCTAAAGTTTCGCTGTCTTAAATGGTGCGAAAACTGCGTTTTCCTTCCTTTTGTCAGTGTTGTTTGCTTTGGACCGCTTTTAATAAATTTATTTACGCTTTGTTGCGTTTTGTGTTTTCGTTTGCAACAGCCAAAAAAACTGCTGTGATGTGGGGCGCGAGCCGAGCCAAGTCTGAGAGCGTGTGTAGATTGTTGTCAAGGACGATTATGATTTTCGTGCCGCAATTGCAACAACCCCTAATTGCTGCCCACTTGAGGCAAGAAGGAGGTATGCGGCTCAGCTGCGCTTATCTGTTTCAGCCATCAGATGGTTGCGTTCTCAGCCGCACATAAACTTCACTCCAGTTCAGTCCACTTCGCTATCAGTTGAGGCTAATCGGCAAACAGTTGAGCCTTGCCTTATTCGTTGTATTTATCTCGGCATCGAAATTAACCAGTGGCCAAAGGGACGTTTTACTATTAGCTTTTACTAGTTTCACTGTGGTTTTCTCTCACTGTTGTTTATGGGCCAATTTGTTAGTTCTTTTGATGAACGTTTACCGCTGTTTTTATCTCGTTTTATGTTTATAACCATCATTTGCCTAATTTGCTTTCTTTTTTTTATTGTTATTATTATTACCAGCAATCCGCACAGCATTCACCTTGTTTTTTCTATTATTTATATAAACACACACATGCCTTCTGTTTATTTATCAATTGTATTTAGCGTGACTTCTTTTATTTTTCATCTGCTTTATGCTCGACGCCTTGTGGTGAACTTGTTATTAGCATTTAATAAGTTAAGATTTGTATTATTTTATTTAAAGGGTTTCAAAAGCAAAACATACATATTGTTTTAGTAGTATTTATTTAAGTTTATTTTGTCAATCCATGTTTTTGTTTGTTAATGTTAGCATTCATTTGAAATTTTCCATATTGTATCGCATCAAACTCGATCAAAATGCCGATCACTGTTTGAGTTGCCAATTAGCACAGCTTTTGGCTTCAATTGTAGCGATTTCAATAACAATTCGAAGCGCTTCGACTTTCTATACCTCTTGCTACAGGGTATCAAGTGTTAAAAAATTCGTTTATTTAACAGTTCATTCAATTGAATTTGGAAAATATGTTCTCACAGGATATTAATGTATATAGAAAAAAAGGCTACGCCTTGGATCCACAACTCTGGACGCTGTGCTTAGAGTCTATGGCTCAAGTGCGCCCACTTAGCGGGATCGAGCACAATGAAAATGTTTTACGGCGCTTTTCCCACCACCACCACCACCAGCAGCAGCAGCACCACCCTGCTTGCTAGCGCTTCGCTCCTTCGTCTATGGCAAACACTCGACCAAAAAATCGCGAGCCCATTAGAGCGTGTTTAATGTTATTTATTCATTAGGTTTAAGTGTGCGCGAAAAATAACAATTACAAATAGAAAAAAATAAAACGTATTTCTTTTTTTATTCCTTTCTTCTGTTATGTGTACGGGGTCAGATTTCCCAAAAAATAAAAATGTATAAAAAAAATAAATTCAACGAAACGATAATTGAGTGGCAGCGTTCAACGCTATGAAAATACGAGTGTACTCATATATGTATATATATATAAATTTCTGTACAAAAGGACTAGCATTATGCGGCAAGGATCTCGCGATTCAGTGCAGCTGTTGTTGTGGGTTGTGGAAAAATGCAGGAAGTCTGCATGGCATATAGTAACGGGGGCAGCTATTCTATACACAAACAATTTAAAAGAGATGCCCCTTATTTAAGCACAAACGTGCCGCAAAATTGGCCTATCGCTTAACCAAAAGAATGAGCTTAAAAACCCAAATATTAAATGTTAAGTAGTACTTAAAAAAAAAAAGAATACACAATATGCTATACTTTATTGCTTTTATATTAACTAAATAGCGTGAAAATATAATTTAGATACGTAAGCTAGTTTGTTAGTTTAATGGGGATGATATAATTACAGTTCTTGAAGGTAAAATATTATAATGCTTTGGTTTTAGTTACATTCATAATGATTGTGTGCTTACCCCAACACATTGGACATTATGGCGAGGTGTTGCCAGGCTGTAACTCCCACAAAAGCTGCCACACACATGCCACATGCCATACACGCACATACGGATGGAGCTGCAATTGTAGAAGCTTTGACAATTATGCGCCTGGGCGAGCGTAAACAGCAGCTTCCCATGTGGAGTTGGGTCTCTTTTGAATGCGAGTCGAGTCAGCCAACCAACTAGCGAGAGTTCCAGCACTTGAGAGGCTTTCATTTAATTAGCCACAGCTGACAGTTTGCCAAAGAAAGGAGCAATAAGGTAAGCCACACACTCACACACACACAAATGAGTCACAGTTTAGTGTGTGTGTTGCCGTCGGGCAATCGAACGAAAGAGTCGCATTCGCAGTTTGGAGTCAGAGTCAAGAACTGAAGTTGTAAGCACTTGAGTTGGCGTGCGGCCAGCTGTTGCGACTCTGTAACCCGTACCGAACCCATACCGGTAGACCGGTACAGGCCGAACCACTTGAAGCTGCTTCAATGGCTACAAAATGCAATACATAATGACATTTCACTTTGCAATTACAATATAAAATTGCGCGGGCATTAAACGGCTTCAACTTGCACCAAATGCACTCGAAACATTTCAAGTGAAAAAATATATACAAGAAAATATATGTATAATATGAATCATATTATTTAATATTTTCTTTTTTTTTGCTTTGCTTTGCTTTGCCTCTGCCATAAATCAAAATTCTGTAAAAAGTGCAATGCAGTCAAGCATTAAAAATTAATTATGAAATTCCACTAACTCTCTCTCTCTTCATTCTGCTGTCTGCTTAGGAATTGTATGATTTATTGAGTAGGTAGCTTCGTAGTCGTAAAATTGAGTTATGTAAGGAACGTAAGGAACCTCTGCGGTTCCTAGGGAAAATAACAAACAAGAAACACACCCCATTGCCGGAAAATAGTACAGGCGCCAAAATGTTTGCCAAACAAAGCGTAAATTATGAAAATTATGAATTGCCTTGGCTTGCGTTTTATATTTTTTTTCCCTATAAAGCATACCTAGCAAAGAGATAGATCTTAAGAGGGCCTCTCAACTGCTAACTCTTACCATGTCGATTGTTCTCTGCCCAATGACATCTTTATTAGTTTCCACAACGATGATTCCAAGTATGGAAAATGTCAAAGAATTTATAATGAATTATGATAAATTGCTTGGCTCTATGCCAACAACAACAACAACAACATGGAAGACAACAAAAGCCAATTATAAACTTAATTTGAATTAAAGTTGAAAGAAACCACCGAAAGTTTAATACACTATAAACTTAAGCTTAAAATTTCTGCATTTCCAATTGATTTTCAAGGATTCTTGCAAAGCTAACTCCAAGCTACCTTAAAACTGTTTTCGGCTTACGACCGCTCGCTGTGATATTTAATAATCTTAACTGGTAGCTGTTTGCAGTAGCCAAAAGAGCACAATACTGACACTCACACACACGCACACACACACATGTAAACATATAATACAAAAATAAAAACCTTTTTGTAAAGTTTTTTCTCTCTTTTTTTTAGCATCAATGGCGGTCCAGTCTTTTGACATGCCCAGTGACATTTGAAAGCGCTTTGGAGTTGAATCGCAGTTTGACATTAATTGTATAAATTCTTAGGGTTATTTGATTTGAAATAAAAAAAAAATATATCATTTTGAATCGATGCCTAACAATTGCCTCAAATTAAAAACTCAACCAAGCCAAGTGCCTTGTCCGGATCTGGAGCTAAAGCTTTGCATTCGATTGGCTTGGGTTGGGTCGATCCAATGTCTTTCAATAGTTTCTCAAGTGGCACGTGCTTTTGTTTGTGTTTCGGTGAAACCGTTACTCGCATTTGTCTCCGCCATTGGGTATTTGTCTCATTTTAGAGAAAGGTGGCTTTTTTTTCTTCTTCTACCTCTTCAAAGTGTCTATAGCGATATTTGTCTCTGTATATTGCATACGCAGTATGCTTAACAAGCTGGAACAGAGATTGATTGTATGTGGCGAGAACTCCATTTTGTTGGTGACAGATAAGACACAGGCTTTTGAATATGGTCCGAGTTAAAGTAGCTTAAAGCTGAGCTTGAAAAAGTAACTAAGAAGCATTATTTCTCTAAAATAAAGTTGAATCTATTCGCTCATTCAAGTTCTTGTCTCCGACTCTTAAAGGCAAGTATGCAGGTTTGCTTTGTTACGCAAACGTCTAGCCTTGCCCAGTTCACATAATGGAACAGTAATTAACACAAATCGCAAATTATAACAAATCCCAGTCCAACCCACACCCCAAGCAACAACAGCCCTTAGCTTACTGTTTGCATATACAATATATTATGTTTTTTTTTGTGTGCTTTTTTGTGTATTATTTCATTCTTGTTTGTTCCCTTGAATGGCCATTTATCATTGAAACTATGACGGCCCATTTGCTACACATGCGCGAACGCGAATCGGAAGTGGACAAAAGTGACCATCCTTTGTAGCCAGTTTTCTTTCTTTCTCTCTTTCTCGCTCTCTTATATTATATAGTATATATTTAATGTCATTCTCAAGCAACCAGTTCATGGTTGGAGGAAGGAGGCTGCCAGTATGGGCAACAATTTGACCGCAGTTGCCGCACATTTGAACCCAAATTACTTGAGATAAATGCGTACTTAATTTGCAGACTTTGAGTGGTGGTATCAAAATAATAATCAATGTTCCATTATCCTTTCAACAACGACCAAGCCGAGCCGAGCCGAGCCAAGCTAAGGCAAACCAAACGGAGAGCACTGCGTGAAGATTATAAGCGACACGTCCAGAAAAAAGCCCCTGTTTACCCCTCTCACGCACCAGAACCATGCGAATTCCAGTCCAACTCGTTTGCAACCAGAACCCTTTCTTGAGTGTGTGTGTGTGTGTGTGTGCGAAAAGTTTGTCTTTCCATCGTCTCAGTGTGGCTCGAGGCGGCGCGAAAATTTGGACATGTTACGTGTTTGCCAAAGTTAAATAGCTGCCGTTTTGGGTGCAAAGGTTAAACAAGGATTTGGCATGTTTTTCTAGACGTGCAAAAGTGCCAGCTAAAGCAACAAACCAAATTCGAAGTTTTCAATAAACCAGTTCTGTCGACAGAGACAGACGGAGAGAGCTGTGATTGGCCTACTCAAAAGGGCGAATACCCTGTAGGTATGTTATTAGATTGTAGAGCATAACTTGGATATTCCAATTCATGTTAATACTTTTACGCCTTATGCAAATCCAATTTGATTCAGTTAAATGTTTTCAAGACCAAAAGACAGGTAGGCGTCATCATCGGCAACAGCATCATCATCATAACAAAATCAAGTTCGATTTGCATTGTATAAAGTTGAGAGCAGCACAAAGACGGCGACATTAAAACAAAACTAAATCACGGCTTAGCGTCAAACATGTTAATTTTATGGGAGATTGAGCTACCTTTTTGGGTCTTGCATCTTCAAAATATTTAACAGGGGGCGCGCCAAGTCATAAAAACTAAAACACGTTACAAATCGAACAAATAAAATACAGTCAAATTTTTTCTTTCTTGTGACAGACGCGTAACGGTCAGAGTTTGACGATCTCCGATACATATATATATATATATATATATAGTAAGTTAACTTTGATCCCGCATCAATGCTGTACGCCTTTTGTCACACAAAAAGTGAATGAGAAAAAACGGATTTAATAAACAAACAACACTCGAAATCAATGCCAAAAAAAAAGAAAAGAAACAAATAGGAGAAGAAAAACGCATCATTAGCATGGTTTCAATCAATGTATTGATCATCTGACTACCAGCATTTAGTTATCTAGTGGTCATTGGAAACTATTAACTGGTAGCTGGTAATTGCAAAAGCGGGTCAGTTCAGCCCTTAATGATGTTTGCTAATTAATACTAATGATAATGAGAATGCAACCAAATGTGAGAGCCTATGGAAGGATGTAGCTTATATGGCTAACATTTTCTTCACAATTTTTCCATTTCCAAATACAAAAACACACTTGCAATGCTCCAACCTATAAATAAATATTAACGTAATATCCAATTAAAATATTTCGCTATGATTTTCAATTTGTAAACATTTTAATTTTCAACACGAACATATCTAGCCTCTTTAAAGTAAAACAAAAGCTGATAAATGTGTGTGTGAATAGCACACAGTCAGATTTGGAGCAATTAGAGGACCGAGCAAAAAGCTAAACAAAACCAAGCTCGCAGATATATCACAGACACACACGAACATTAAAAGGGTCTCTATGGAAGCCAGTTAGGAGATGGGCTGGTTGCTGGTGCTGTAATTAATTTACGCCACTTGACTTTTTGGCTAACAACAATGGGGCTGATGACGAGGCTGAGATGATGGGGATGGCGCCAAATGGATGTCGAAACGGATGCGGAAGTGCCAAAGCATGTGGAAACATTTGCCAATGTCCGCTCACTAGCAAAGGATAATAACGCTCAGCCAGTAATTAAAAATAATAATAATAAAACAAACAAACAAACAAACAAACCTAATATGCAACTAGCTAAGCTTAGGCTAGAAATAACACAGCTTGTGCTTGCCTGGTTCGATGTGCTTTGAAGAGTTGCTGCCTTCAAGTGGTTATGGCGGGCATTTTTTTACGCGCCAATCGTTGTGCTAATTGAATATTTGCCAGGTGGACGAAGCTAGATTTACATACGCTGCATTTAACCCAAAAGGATCAACATGGCATGAACCGAAAGAAAGGTAGATAAGGTGAGTGGGACTAGTTATATGTTAACTTATGTTTTGACGAACACTTACCGCTAAATGCGTCTTAGGCGCTCTCATTGTCTTTGGCTAATACAGGACAATACAGGACCTCCCAATATGACTCTCAAAGATGCACACGACATCGGTTGACAATGCCACATTTGTCTCAATTGTTGCGACCACAATTCAACAATGTTCTTTCAATATACAACAGTAACTACAATTCTCAATACGCAATTGTCCTTTTTTCTACTCCTTACTGTCCTGCAAACGGCGGTTCCCTTTTGAACAACAACAATTGTCAATTGTGCCACGCTAGGCTAACCAAAAATTTGCATTTTTCATACAAGTTTCAGTTACTGTTTTCTGTTTTCTGTTTTCTGTGTGCGTTTTGCTGTTTTATTTTCTAAAGAAACTTCACTTCCACAAAAAGTTGAGACCCACCGCAAAGCAAGCAAAGTAGACTATAAAAATGGCCTGGCCGAGACGAGCTGAGCAATAAACGCGAAAGGGCATCGTGTTGGAATCGCGTGCCTTAAGGCAATATTTACATATTTGCATTTGGCTCACAACGTTTGAGCTCTCAGTTTTTAGCCAAAGAGAAGAAGCCGTTCTCAGCCTCACACCTTTATGTTTGTTAGCATGCCTCTTGAGGCATTGCGCATTAAATGATTTATAACGTTTGTAAAAATATGACAGACTTGTCATATAAATTCTCATATTGTTAGCATACCAAAAGCGTCGCTTTTTTAACTCTGGTTTCTTCTCTCTCTCTCTCTCCCTCTCTCTGTCTGTTTTTCTCTTCCTCTCGCGCTTAATGCAACGCTGTTAGCCTTAGTCTTCTCATACCATGCTTTATGCTTTTGTTTAAACGTGGCTCTGGCCACTTCTGGCCATCTGCACGTGCCTCATGCCCCATGCTTCTCTTGACAGCCCAACACAGTAAATGGTGCATAAAAATATTTTCAATTTCGAGTTTTAGCGTGCTACAAAAAAAGAGTTCAGGAAGTTACCTACTTGAGTTTTGCAGAATTCACTTTATTGCCGGTGGGCGTTTAACATTTCTAATACCTACAAACCATAAACATCGCCTAGGGTAATTATTAGAATTGTTTTCAACACTAAATGAAGTTTTTCAAGTACGTTTCCCACTGGTAGCTGGCTGGTTGAATGCATTTTAGCTGTTTAAAAAAATGAGACAACTTTAAGCCTTTAATGATATTGTAAACGCATAAAGTAGACAAACACTTTAAGCCTTACTTAACTACACCGTTAAAAAGAAACTTATTTACTTCACTCTACATGTCTTGTATATTTGATAAACCACGAAATGAATACTAGTTATAAAGTGTTTTTCCACAGAACTCAAAAGGTTCAAGCATGTGCAAGTACATCAAGGGATAGGGTGTTGCAAACCTTATGACAAGCTTACACAAACAACACCCAAAAGGGGCATCATAAGGCATGCCTGGAATCGGCAGTCAGTGCTTTGCGTAGGAGTGATTTCGAGGCGTATTTGTGACCTAAAGTTATTAGGCAAAGTGACCTTTTGGGCGGCGGTACAGAAGGGGATCGAAGATCGATGTAGTTGGCCTAAGTAGAAACAGACATTGGGTATTTCCGCGGCAAGGACGCGTGGCCTGTATGAAAGCTAAATGCATTGCTTGGCTATTGTTTGGCCTAATGCTTTCTAATGCCTTGACCCTGTTCGGCCTGTTTGGCCTTATTAGTGGGTTTATTGAGCTGCGCAAAGGATGTGCCATGCAGGAAATTCCCGACAAGACTTCCAAGAAAGCGAACTGAGCAACCGAAGACGGCGATTAGCGTTCAACGTTCATGTCAAAATTCACTTGAAATTTCACACTTTAATGTTAATGCTAAGCATACATACTGTTTATTTGGAGCGGCTGCTGTTCGATAAATGCCGCCTGCTGTCTGCCTATCGATAACAGCGAAGCAACTTGATACCCAATCTCTGGTAGTCATAATCTTTAAACTCTCTCCCTGCCTGCCATATTAGACAATCCAAGTACAATGGCAACAAACGCAATACAAAAACATTAGGAAACAATTGAAATTGTTGAAACATAAATCCCCCTACCCTACCCTAACTTTGCCACTACCCCACCTCCAAACCTACCCACTCCATTACGCGCAACGTAACAGTGTCCTTGTATCTGTATCCTGCGCAATATATGTTGCTGTTGTTGCCGCCTTTGTTGCACAGTGTTTCTACTTTATATTATGAGTTTTTTCTTTTATTCCTTTTTTTTTTTTGATTTTTATTTCAGTTCAACGTCATCGCATCGTTTCGCATTGTTCGCATTTTATAGTATGGTTGGCATTATTACGTCTGATAATTCTAAGAGCAGAATTGAAATTGGGATTGTTAATGGCAAATGGTAAATGGGAAGTTTTGTCTGAAGTGGCTACAATGGGCATTCATTTTATATGGAGCATAACAACAACTAAATGCGCATTATGACAGCATTTGGCCCGCTTTTAATTGAGCTCCCAACTAATTCGAGCTATAAGCGTGACTGTACCGGACTCGACTCTCTGATCTATGCGCTCTTCCTCTCTCTCTCTCTTTCAGTGATTGGCTCTTCCCTTTTGTTTGATGCGCTGCTGTCAACGTTGATCTAATCTGACATTTAGCAGACATCGACACAGATACACAAATGCATCGCTGCACAAATTTTCCAATAAACAAATTTTTCGCACAGGACCCTGTTGCAATAGAGCTACATGTAGATACAAGATACACAAGATACACACTCTGTGGTGGAGATTAGCGTTTTACGCTCGCTTGAATTTTTATTATGCTAAGCTTGGATTTAAATTTTTCATTGTTTTCACTCAAGAGGGGTTGATTGTTTCATGGCAAACATACAAGAACACACAGGCAGGGAAGGGGCTAGGGTTGACAGGGTGGTCAATTGTGACAGTGGGTTGTACTCAAACCAACTAGTCTGTCGAATTGTCAACTAGAAAAGCACTTGCTCCCTAACCTGAGAGCCAAATTTAAATGAATATAAAACATTTTAGTGCTTTGTCATTGAGCATGTTTCTCTGAATATAACGAATGCAAGGTGATTAGGCATGGACAATAACATGAAAAGAACTGAAATATTTGACGATCCTGGCAGACAGTGCGTCGCCGTCGTTGTCACAGTAGGGAGATAGGGACAACGGGTCATTGAGCATATTTAGCATGGTGTTCTTTGCTGCTGCTGCTGCTGTTGTTGGACATTTAAAAGAAAATAGATTATAGCATGAATGAAATGAAACGAAATGAAATTTCAGAATGATCTGCAATTCTATACTAATCTAACAGATAGACAGCAGGGCGACTCTCTCTCTGTCTGGCCATTGTATTGCCACTGATCTTGCCAGACATGCTGGCGACCCATAGCAGGTAGTTTGCTGTGTTGGCTCAAAGGAAGTTCCATTGTCCAGCACATAGTTTATGTGTCTGCTGCCCTAGACAACGACAACGACAAAAACGATCCACGATCCATATCCATTGTTGGACACGCTTTTCGTAGAACAGTATGTGACAAACAGTAGAACAAGAGGAACAAGAGATGAACTGAAATGCAATAGATGAATGCACGGAGAGACAACGAATGTTCTGTTGACTGCGCCCCAAAGACAAAATGCATTTCTTTTTTTTTTTTATTATTATATTCTTCTCTTTTCCTTGGTATTGTTCTTTATATGACATTTATTTAGTTGGCTTTTATGTGCAATGTGTTGGTTGCTTATTAATGTGGAAATGCCTCTCCAAATTGGAGTGTCATTTGGGTTGATAGCCGGCAAGCTGCGGGGGAATCTTTCACAATGGGAAATGCCTTACCAAAATTGTTGGGGTGGTTGTTAAATGAAAGTCATAAGCACTGTGAAAGGAAACTGTGGCAGATGAAAATACTTTTAATTTTTTGTCTTGAAATAAGATCATAAATATTAAATATACAGAAGATACCTAGCAGAAAGCTTGTAATAGTTTTAGTTTCCAAAAAAAAAAAAGTTAGAATCGATTAATCATTATGTAAATACACGAATACGACAAAGTGCTCTCAGCAAAGTGGATTTCAAACAGATTTCCATAATCCCATACTATTAATGATTGCACTTAAAGAATGACACTCAAAACTCTTTGCAGCTATCCAAGAATAACATTTATTCAAGTATTTACTATACTCCATATACTCTTTGTACATATATGTATACAGCCCACGTGAACTCTGACGCCGACGCGGTAGACAGTCTGTCGCCGATAAGGCCAGAAAGACCACACTACACACTGCGAGGGAGAGAGCAGGCGAGTGCAAGAGAGGGAGCCAGAGAGACAAGTAGCTGAGCGGACAGAACAACACGCACAATGAGAGCGAGACAAAAGCAAAAGACACAGGGCTGAAAGAAAGAAAAGCAAATAAAAGACAGAAGAGGATCACTTACCGGAGCACAAAGAGCAAGGGAGAGCGAGAGCACTGAGTAACCAAAAACAATGGCTTCCTACACACAGTGATGATCAGTGTTCAGAGTGGCCCAAAACACAGACACTGAAGAACAAATTCTAAAACTGAACCCGTGCCTCGAGCATTTGACTTTTGTTGTGCGTTGCACTTTATTTTCATTTGTTTTGGGAATTTCCCAAATAAAAGGTAGTTAAAGCCCAGACAATGCCAACAAAACAGGTAGTTAGTTAGCTCCTAGCCGTGGGTACAGTCGATCCGAGGATGACGTTGACAACGACAACGGCAACGACACGGACAACACCTGTGTTGTTGGAAGAGAGTTTGGAGTTTCCCAGGCTTCGACGGGCACAGCTGGTGCAAAGGATACAAACAAAACACACAGGAAGGAGTAAGTAAGTTTAAGCCTAAGCCGGCTTTTACTTATCAGGCCATTGGACTTAGCCAGTTAGCCATGGCCAGATTTAAATGACCGCAGCTCAGCAGCGATTTGTATAATTAGAATTAGCAGCGTATGCAAATTGTGGGAATTCCAAAGATCCTGCTGCTACTGTTCCTATAGACTTTTCAAAGGCGTTTGCAATTGCGCCCAGAAGTAGTTCACACGATGCAAAGCTTTATAATTTATGATTGCATTTCACAGTCGAGAGTAAAAATAAAATTAAAAAAAAAACAAATCTATTGCGAAAACATACGAAAAATGCCAAATGAAATCAAAGAAAATCAACGTATACGAATCATTGTCAATTTGGGAAACATTTCGAACCGCGTAACCCCTTTTTTTTCGTCTCCTTCTTCCTTCAAAGTTGGTTTGTTTATGTCGTCAAGAAATCAATGCGCCCCGAAGGGCAACCCTGTGAACGAGAGATCAACGCAAATTGCGATCTCTCACCTGCGCAGTTGACAAAAATCTTTGCCAAAAAGGGTCACGATATCGTTTTTTATTTTTTCTTTTGCATTTAAAACTGTGGGTCGGGGGTCGGGGATCGAGCACAATCTTTGGGATTTGAAACGGGGTCGAGACTTGGGTTTTCGACTTGATTGAGTTTTTGCGCTCGCTGATCCTTCGATCGGTTCAAAAGGTGCAAAATAATTGAACACGAAGGTTGCTTGCGAAATTTGCAAGCATGTAATTGTCTGGCATTGACAAAGGTCGTCGCGCTGGAAGAGTTGCAATTGAATTTAACTCTTTTGTTGTTTATTTATTGGTATCAGAGCAATGCACAACAACAGCATTTGACTGGCAAAAAGAATAACACAAAATCAAATCGATGTGTATATGTATTTTTAAGAAGGGGTTTGATTTTTGCCAAACAATGTTCTTCTGATTGCAATAACATGCAAACGAAAATAATGAATTTTGAGAAAAGGCGCCAAAATCAGAACATAAGATGCGAAATGGGAGCAGAAGTTTGTAAGGATTACATTTCAATGAATGATTCGTAGCCAGAAATTTCTAAATTAACAAGCATGCAAATTGCTTTTAGTGTAAATGTAAAGGATAAAACCTTTACATACTGATTTCATTAATAGGGAATGCAAATTATGATTAACTCATGTTCTGAAACAATTGCTTTAGGATTTGGTTAGAACTATTATAAAGTATAGAAAAATTGTAGAAATGTTCAAAAATGCATAAATCTTGTATTCATACGCAAAAGATCAAAAGCATTAAAAGCAAAATGAACATCTTTTGCGAAATGGCAAACGCAATCACTTGAGATGACAGATCGAGCTGCATAGCTAACTACCATAGAATTTGTGGCCCCCTTCAAAGTATCAACTTACCTTTGGCCAAAGAATTGCAAATTCAAAATGCATTGATTTGCCATTGAAGTTCAATCGAGTGTGTGCGACGTGTCGCCAATCTTGATGTCGATCTATATATGCAAATCGAGCTAGCAAGGATATAGTTTCAACTTTCGAACAATGGGCGAATTGCAACCGTGGCGAAAAGAAGTACAGTACAAAACGATCAATGGGAAACTGAAGACCGAATCGCACAGTTGATATTCATACAGTTGGCCAATTGCCAAGGAATAGAACCCCTGAAGGTTCGATTTTGCAATACATGAATTGCCTTCAAATGGCAGAGTTTCCCTCCCCGCCCATTGGGACAATTGGCTTGCTCTCGCATTTGCATGCATTTCAAAATCCATTGACGTGTCGACTACTGTTTGTTGATTTTTAATTTATTTTTGATTTTTTACGCTCTCCCAAGATCATTTCTGTCTTAAAAAAAATCACTTCTAATTTTTTTTTTTTTTTTTTGCAAGGCAGCTGTCAGTTTTGCTATTTTTGTTAGATCGTTGTTTGGTGTTTGGCAATTTCTTTGCGGTTTTCTGAAGTGCCTTAGCCTTAACGCAAACTATCAAAGTGTCATCCATCATTTGGATGGGTCTCTTCTTTTTATTTCTTGTTGTGCAACGTTTTGCTGCAGTCGTTGTTATTGTTGTTGTAGTTGTTGTTTACATGTCTGGCCCACTCTTCAAAGGCAAGAGAGAAAAGTCACACGAATCAAGAGCTAAACTCACTTACCCATCTTGTAATTGAATCTTTTATCCAGCATGCAGATCGCTGGGAACAGAAATTATTTATTTTTACTGCTGCTGTTGCTGCTGCTGCTGCATGCAACGCCTGCGCAATGTGCAACTTAAAATTTGCATGCGGCATGAAATTTGAGTGCCACAAGCAATGCGTGGGTCGAACATACACAACAATGGTGGCAACTTAATGGGGCAGCATAATAATTTTCCACTTTGCCATTGCCACGCACCATAAAATTGCCCATTGCTCCCGTCCCCGCGTCCCCGCCATCCACTCTTTACAGCCAACTTCAACTAATCAGATGTCAGGCCAAATAACTCAATTAACTTTATCACTGGCAGCGTTTTTTTGTCTCTCTTTATTTTTTGTCAGTCGAGTGTTCCATGGAATTTTCAAATGCAACTGAGTGGCAACTGTCAAAATTGTGTTCGAAATTCAACGAATTTCGGATCAAAACAATACGAAAATGCATTGCCCCCAAGACAACACAACACAAGAAAAGAAAAGACAAGACACAACTCGACTCGACTCTAAAGATCCAGCCATTGATCAGCCCCTCTCATAAAGTGGCGACTGTCATTCGATTGCAACGACGATGACTGTGTATGAAATGCATTTCGAGTGGGGAGACTGGAGAGAGAGAGAGAGAGAGATCCCCAAAGATCGTAATGGCAACACACAGCTGGTGGCTGCCATGGTTCCACTCTGTCTGGCTTTGGCCAGACCAGTCGGCGACTCTGTGCCTCAAACTGGCTAGCTCGCTGGCTCGCTCGCTTTTTGGCTCTTTAGAATGTTTTTATATTCATAATTTAGCTGTGTGTGCAAGGGGAAATGCATTTATTTTGTTTATTTGTCGCTGCGCGCCTTGATAAAAAAGAGCCACACAGCAATCAATATGCAATAATCAATAGAGCAACAACATTTTCTGGTTTTTCCATTTCCAAGATCTGACAAAAGCGCATCTGAAACTTCTTGCATCTTCTTGTTGCACGAACAACAACAACAACAACAAGACCAACAAAAGCGCAATTCAGCTTCACAACAATAACAATGACGCTGCCGCAAAAGTTTCTTACGAAGCCACCAAAAGAAGAATCGAACCTAATGAGTTGTTCGGCGGGGACACGTGAGCCGTACACTGAGAGAAACTAGACAATCGAGTTAGAAAGCATATGTCAGGATGCTTAACATGTATCTCGATGCATATCTTGACAGAGTCTCGATAGTTATCTCAGTGTAGACAGAGCGACCGGTTCCTTGTCGATTGGGTACGGACAACTGGCAGCTCTTGCAGGTCTGATTGAATCCACTATTTATGCGCTTAAGGTTAATCAAAGCGCGGTCGTGCGATGCTTTACACCTATGCATCCAGGCATCCACTTGCTTGGGGATTGAGGAGATGCTGCAGTAGCAGAAGCAACATCGACAGCAGCAGCAGCAGAAGCAGCAGAAACAATTGGAATTTCGGTCGTGTCATAAATGCCACAGGATACAGGCACTGCTTGCCATCCATAAATAATAAAATTTTATGTGCGTTCTTTAGCTTTGGCTTTGAAAAGGGGATTAACCAAAAAAAATATATATATATTTGTGGCACCATGGGGCGCCAAGCGATTGTGCCGACTCAACGGCCTGTTTGTTCTTATTAAAAGCCATTCTCTCTCTCTCTCTTGCTCTATAACTGCTCCAAGAGAAAAATCTTAAAAATTTTAATGAAAATCCACACACGATAGCTGGGAATTTATGTTGGTTCCACACACTCACACACACAGAAACAGAAACAGTTTTGGTTGCTTCTGCTGTTGTTGCGTGCGGGATGCATCTGTAACTACCTATATAGGCTGCCACTTATTTATCACAACAAATCAGCGCACGCACCCACACAAAACCAATTCGACACGCGCCCATGGTGGGCCCCGCCGATCACACAGACCTTGCCACAGACTTAAAAAAAACTTAAAACTCACACTTGAAATGAACGAACGCTGCGCTGTCCACGCGATCAGCGCAATTAAGCCTTGTCGGGTCGAATCGTTGTCGCTGCACTGGCTAGTGCTGGGCGGGGCGGGGCGGGGCGGGTAACATCGCTGTAACAAGGTGCTAAATCATTGGCGCGACATTAACCCCAAGCTATGGCACACTTTATCAATGCAGAAAGAAGAAAACCAAAACCAAAATACATTGCACCACCTATCAGCGCCCTCCCCGCATTCAGTATCAACAACAATAAGAAGAATAACAACAACAACAACAACAACAGAAGAACTGATGCGGTCTGCTGTCCATTTTCGTTGACCAACATCAGCTAATGAAAGCCAAATAGCTGAATTATGACCGCTTCTGTTGTATAATGAAAGAGCTTAAACGAAAAGCTTTGCAAGTATTGGCTTCTCATGATACAGCATAATCATTAAGCTAGTACAAATTTAACTTATAATTACCCAGCATAGAAATAAAAACGTATTTAAAATGTGGAAGTATCTGTATGTCTATTAAAATTGGTAAAAACTATTAAAATTTATAGCTAGCAACAGCTACTTAAAACTCTCATTAGGTTTCACAAAAGTGCCACAAAATGGCACATCAAAAAAACAAAACAAAACATTCAAACGCATATCTCGCAGCCCATTTGTGTTTGCATATTCCAACCCGTGTCCATTTGTAGTTCATATTCGCGTATCGCGACTATATCGCCTGCAATGTAGTCAAGTCAATTTTTACTGGCTGCCTCTGGTGTCGTGGTGGCAACTTGGGCGGCTTTGGTGGACGGTTGGCAACTTTGTCATGGATTGAAATTTATGGGCACAGTTGGACACAACACACACAGGGACTATATAACAGAGCCTTCGTTTATGGCCTGCAGTTGGTATCCCCACCATTCCAATAAGTGCTGGTTTTTGTTTTTGTATTTTTTTTTTGGCAAACCTTCATGCGATATGAAACTTCCACTCAATGATAAATACAAATAAATTGCAAAGATATGTACAAACAAAATTGGGTCAATAAGCGTTTGTAATAACAACAACAGCATAACTAAGAAGAAGAAAACAAAAACGATCACAATAATAAGAGTGAGCGACAAAATTGTACAACAAAATTAAATAAAAAGGCACAAAAGCATTTTCTAACAAAGGGCAACAACAATGGCAGACGAGAAAGCTTAAAAAAACTAAGTGTAACAGCAAATGAAATGAAATTCGCAATCAATCAAATATTGCTTAATAATTAAACAATTCAATAAAGTCAACAATCAAAATAAATTGTTACAATAAATTGTCAGCATCAGATCAGGTACAAAATGGGTAGGTTTTTATATGTTACTATTAAAAACGTATGAATACTCTATAAACTAGTCAGAGGTAAGGTCATAAATAATAAGCTGTGGCTAATTGGTTTAGTTTTAACAACAAACAAACAATCAATGTGCTAAATCTGAGAAGGAAATTAAGAAAGGTTTCTTCTGCTCTAAAGAATATATTACTAAAAATATTCCATCGAATCAAAAACTCAAACGAAGCTTTAAAATATTCATTAATTAATTGATAGATAAGGCCTTTCAAAAACTTCTCATAACTATGAAATGTGAGATTAAGAACAGGCAATCATTTGAGTTTTGGGACAGCTGTAAGACTCTGTTCTTGTATAGTGTAGGTTAGAAACGCTTGAAAAAGAGCACAAAATAATAACAACAATATCCAATGGCAATCAACTAACTCGTACTCAGTAATTGCGCAAGTAACTCAGGGCGAAGGGAGACAGGGTTAGCTTATTGATAAACCAAAGGCCGCTATATAGAGAATATCAATTGAAATCAAAAGTTTCAGAACCGCTGCTGAAACCGTTGCTTGTCTCTTACTCCAACTAGAAATAGAAATGCGTTCAAACTAAAGATACAGATACAATCAGTTAGACATTCAGTTGGTCATAGTTTTATGCGCTTTACTGACAAATATTTGTTTGTTGTTGCTATTGCTGTTGTTTAGTTATTGAACGCCATGAAAAGGTTCAGTCCGCAATCCGATTTGTGGGCTTTTGTGTTTTCGATTGGTTTGCTGTTGTTTCAGTTGTTGTGTGTTGCGCTGCTTGTTGCCTTTCTCTCGTTTGTTGACGCTTTTGTGGCATTCGTTTCGCTACTTTTTCGGCCCGTTTCTTTTTTTTTTTGTTTTTTTGGTGGCCCGTAAGTAGTTGTTGTTGGTTTTGCCCTTTTGTTTGTGCCACCAAAATTTTAATTATAAGCAACTTACACAAAAGCCAAATGTCATTGTTGTAACTGTTCGAAGCAAAAGCTCATTTATCAATGCGACAGTTCTAAGTGGAAAAAGCGTGGAAAAACACAATGATGGAAAATTGCCTGAGTGATTGTTGGGATCGAATTATAGTTGCATTGGACTGTATCAATTGACTTAGATCGATTTGTAAATGTATCTTTAGAACTACTCTTCTTTGCTTAGATGTTTTTCAATGTAATATTTTAAGCTTGCTTTTTACTTTCAATGCGCATGAACGTTGCATATTAAGTAACCAAAACAGTTTCTTTTTGAGTTCCGCTACCAAAAGATACAAAACAGCTCAGCTTGTATCTTTCAACACGCGCGCTGTGCGCATCAATCACAACTACTTAAACAGAATATGAAAATATGCTCAAACCAACAAAAAACAAAACCTGAGAAGGCCAACAACAGAGCTAACAAATATTTATTATTATTGTTGTATTTCACGCCCTTAAGCCGACAGATACAGAAGATGGAATATAAAATGAAAAGAAAAGCCCCGAAGAAAAAAAAAACAACAACTCGTTGCATTTTTCATATGCTTTTTGTATTGTTTGTTGTTATTATTATTACTATTATATGTTGCTCTTGTTATTAAGTTCTCATTGTTCTTTGACTGCAAGCAATTTCTCATCGCCAACGCAGCTGTATGCCAAACAAATTTCTCGTAGCACATTAAACACTTTCCAAATTGCATTTGTATATGAGTATGAGTATATATGGAAAAACCAGAAAACTTTCGTATCATCCATGGAAAATGTGGCATAAGCATATAAATTTCGATATGCCCACCTCTCCCGCCCATTGCTCTAGCTCTGTAATTGTTACAAATTTTTTTGTATGATCCTTTTTTATTGTTGTTGTGATTTTATCGGTTGACAATCTCTTAGGTAGCTTCCTTTAGTCAGTCAAACCCTTGGGTCAGTGTCTTATTGTCTTTGTTCAACCCCCTTTTCTTTCTCTGAGCAGCATAGCCAAAAAAAAAAAAAATAATAACGGCAACATTTTCTCAGCTTGTAAGTTGCATTTTTATGGGCCTGGACTGTGGCATCATTAGGTTTGTGCTGCAAAATTAGGGTACGATTTATGGAGACAGTTGTCAGTCCGGTGTCTGGCAATAGGATGCGCTAATTTTCTTTGAATTTTCCTATTAAAACGAAGGTAAAAGTCAACCCATTGGCACCAAACTTGTAATTTATGTTGCTGTGAAAATATAAAAAACTCAGGCAGCCCAAAAATGCGGCCAATTAGTGGCAGCAAATGTCAGCCCATGCCCGAGCATATCCCCTATGTTCCTTTTTGACCGAAACTTTTCTATTTTGTCAGGCAATTTGCACCTTTTTGACACAAGCTTTGCGTTGCTTTTCTGTCACCTAATTGAATTGAGGACGAGTGCCAAAAATCGCTTAGTGCTAATCCGATTTGTGGTTGGCCATTCAGTTAGTTATACGCATCAGTTGCGTTTTTTTTTTTTGCTAACTAAACGCTGTCCCAGACTGGACACCCGCATAATCTTGGCTTTTACTTAGAAACGGCAAAAAAAAGGACAAATACTTGAGAAAGCTTTGTGTGTGTGTGTGTGCACTTGAGTTTTTTGCTTCTTTCTTCATCTGCCTTTGGCTTTTGTTGAGTTTTTTTTTATGGAACTTTCATATTTTTGTTTGTTGTGCTCAGTAGCAAAGAGCGTTTGGGGTATAATGGTTCGAACTTACGGGTAAAAAAGCATACTGAGTATCTGGATAGTCTACCAACTTTGTGTGTGTGGGAGTTGGAGTAGTATTGATGGAGTACTAGCTCTGGTCAGTCAGGCGCAAATTATAAAGGAATTAATAGAGGCAAGGTCCAACAATGGGCAGATTTATGCTTTTGTGTGTGTGTGTGTGTGTGTTTGCGAAGCCAGTTCAAAAGGAAAAACCTCAAAGCAACTTAGAATGGTGAACGGAGCCCGGGTTTTGGGATTAGGCATTGAGGCATCTTGACAACTCTGGCATACAAATTGGCATTTGAATGCATTTAAATGCGAATACCATACTATGTGCACAATCTTTATGCGGTTTAAAGGTATTGTATTGAATGAAGGACAAGCTCATAATCATAATGAAGCTGCGCGCTAAGCTGATTGATTGCCCCGAAGACCAAGATGCTGAAGGACACAAACGAAGAATGCAAATAATAGAACCAATGTTACAATTGCTTGCACGTTATGATGTAAGAGATGAAGAACTGAAAAGACAGACAGCTATCCATCAAGGCGCATTTAAAATGCAAAATGCACACAATGCTTATGGGTCTAACCCACTTAAAACTGTCATTATGACTATTATTGATCATCATCATATTCTTGAGTCGAGGGTCTGTCCAATTGTGGAATAATTTGCATATTGCTGCCAGCAATAGGGCTAGTCGCATAGGAAACAGGTTAGCGGGATTAACTTGCCAATGTTTGGAAAACTTTCTAAGCAAACGCGTCACGACAATAAACAAACAACAAATGAAACTGAAAATGAATTTGAAATCGAGAAGCACAGAGTTAAAACCAGGCCAGGAGCTAAATGGCTGGTTGGCTGAAAGGAACGAAAAAGATAGAAAAGAGCTTACTTATGATGGGATTAGCGTTTCGCGAAATGTCATAAGGGGCTGCCAGCTGTCAGCTTAGATGGCTAACTTGATCTTAAGCTGTTTTGGTCATGTGAAAATTATGAAAAGCAACTTCCAAACTACAACTTTGGATGGTGCAATATGGCACATAGCCTTCAGAATTGCACAAGAGGGAATGGCAAGATTTTCGCTTATCGCTTAGATCGCCGCTCGTATTACGATCGGTAGGTAAGGAGTGAAGTAAGGCGCATTCCCACACGGGACAGCTAAGAGCAATGAGCAACGGAGGGAGGACCAGAAGTGGTTCAACTCAACTAATCAAAACTGACAAGGCAGCAGACCGGCTTGAGATCAAGACAACACTCACTAAACAAGTCCCTTGCCCAGATCATTCTGATCCCGATTTCAATTCCAATTCCGATTCCTTAGATGTGTGTGTGTGTGTGTTCCTGGGATGCTGATGCTTGTGGGGCTGGATGGACGGAAGTGAGTTCATCAAATTAAAAGGTGACAAAAAGGGTTGCAGCTTACAGCAAAGGTTGCACGTTTGCGTCAGGTCAGGTAAAGACAATGCCCTGACTCAGCATCCTGGAGAGAGAAGGGTCAAACGTCGTTGCCCCGGGCCAAGGGGACAATTGACAGCATAGGGCTAAAGTTTAAATTAAATTAAATTCATAGTTTTAAACGAGTTCAAAAGTTGAAAACATCTTAAAGGAAAACTACCAAAAAGGATAATGAAGCAAGGATGCGCAGACTGCAATTAGCTGACATTTGTTTGCTAGCGGGTTGGAGAAGTGACCAAAAGAGATCGAGGCGATAAGTGCTATGATATTCTATAAAAACAATATCACACAATTAAACAGGGTTAAACCGAAACAGGAATGAGCATTTCTAGAAACTCTGCAAGGCATTTAAAGGGTATACGTAAATGTAGGGTATATACAAGTTGCATAGTCAAGTTTACAAGTTAACTCAATGCAGCTCTTTAAGCTTTTTTTTGCTTAGCCATGAGTTATAGGCAATGACTAGTCAGCAATTAGGGCAGGCTATTGTCATATTTAGCTGGACAGCTGCGCAGACTCAAGCACTTGAGAGGGAAGGAAGAAAGGAGCGAAAAAGAGACACAACTATGTATGTTGGCTAAATTAGCGATCCTGTGCCAGATGAGGATTGGGCCTTTGGCACGGGCACTGGTCACGGTCCTTTGATGAATTGCTGCAAGGCAAGCAACCTCTCGAAGAGTTACGCATCGTTTTGTGTCAAGAGTGTCGACTTGATTGGTTCTGACAGCGCGCGAACCAACCTGAACACGAAAACACGAGCACGAACCTGAACCTGAACCTGGAACGAAGACGGAGACGGAGACGGAGACGTTGACGCAAAAGGACGGGCTGACTCACAGCAGCTGCGAGGCGCGAAAATTGATGTGGATGATCTTCAGATGATGTTGATGATGACGATGATGAACTTGCAGAGGCGCGACATAAGTGTAGCAACTTTGGCATTGCAGCACAAAAATGTTTGTTTTGTCGGGGAGCCGAGGGTCAGGCAGATAGCTGTATGATAATGATGATTGCTGCTGTTGTTGTTGTTGTTGTTGCTGTTATATGCAAATCAAAGGATATGAATTTACCGCCCTTTGAAGCTGCAATGAAGCAACGACAACAAAACTTAAGATCAAGAGCAAAAAGCAAAAACAGCAACGCTTGATGAGCGTCGATTGTTTGCCAGCGAAAGTGACCGTGAACAGTGAATACGGTGAATGTGACTGTGAATAGCCAACCCTTTTGATTGAATTCAAATTAAAGTTGATACCTTACTATCATTTGACTCCATTTTGCAGTGACAACAACAATAACTTTGTCTCATGGTTTTCAGTTTATTTTTTTTCGTTCAACTCTTTGTTGTAACAAGTGAGCGCCTTAACGGTTTTTCTTTTCACTGCCCATTGAAATTGTAACGGCTGTAACGGCCACAATAATACATAATAAAAATGAGCTGCATGCCGCCGAATGGACGTTGTACAGCATTTTGCAATTATAAATTTCGGGCGTGGCCAATTTAATGGCCAAACTTTGTGCGCTTGTATCTTTAAAATAACATTTAAAATCTGACAAACGCACGCGGCACAAAAAGAGTTTTGCTCAAACCCTAACCCTTTGAATAGCCCACAGCTAGCATAGATGTTCCCATAGTCTGGGCGTTGGGACAAGCAAAAAAAAAGTGGGCGTGGCTCGGGGTTAGCCAAAAAAAAAGGGCAGCCAAAATTTGCCAATTTTACAATTTAACAATTTTATTGGCAACGCCCAACAAAAACCAACAAATGTCAGCAAAAATTTTAATGGCTTCATTAAAAATTGCAAACCCCACACCCCTGCAAAAGTTACCCCTTCTCTACCTTCTTACCTATCAGCTAACCCTTCGGCATATACGATTTGCATTCTATATGCATACAACAATAACCAAATATCGATTAATGGCCGTTACAAATGTTTTCCATTTGTCAGCGTATGTTGCGTTTTGCGTTTTCCGTTTTGCTCTTTACCCAATTCATTCAATTCAATTTTTGCGCAACTCTCGTTGCCCAACGCTGAGTTAAAAATTGTTGGAAAATTTGCGTATCGGTGTAATTTATGCGAATCTATGATAGGCATCACGAAACTGTGAAATGATTGAAATCAAATGAAATACATATGTGTAGATGTGATTTGCGAATCGTTTGGCAAACGCAATTGTGACTTGTGCCTTGCGCTTTGTCAGAAGGTTTTCTATGGGTTAATGGTTTGGTTAGGGGTTTATGCTGGAAAAGGGCAACACTTTTGTTTAACTGACATTTATCCAAATGCTTATAATGTATATGAATTAAATTAAAGTCTCTTAAAACAGAATATATCTTTAACATCAGCTTTTGTTTCTTGCTTTGCGGCAACTTTTTTATTTAGACCCACTGTTTGACCATTGCTGAATATGCCAACTCATGTAGAGATGTGAAAAGTTGCAGCAGAACAGTTGGACACTGTTCCCAGACAGGGCAAAAAATTCAAACCTAATGGAAGTTGGCAATCAATAAGCAAATCGATCGATTTAAATGCAGATGATTACGCGGCAAGAAACTGTGATATCAAGGCATGGGAATATATATATGAGAGCTACTAGCTGACTGGACTGTACGGGGGACTGCCAGTCAGCCACTTGACCTTGTCTGTGGCAAGCGTCGGCTGCACTTGGGTTGTTGTGTTTCATCGTTGTTAACTGGTAGCCAGAGTTCTTGGCAGCATTATCCTGTCGTAGCTTGCATTCGGCCATTTCTGTTGATGCTCAGTGCCCGGTGTCTGTCGCCTGTCGTTGCTGCCCGTCCGCTGCTGCCCCGCTGTGTCATTGTTCTGGCCAAAGGCAGAGACAATGACGTGGTACAAAAAAAAGTAAGAAAAAACACCTACGTGCCACATTGAATGGCAGGACGCGCGGGCGACAGAGCAGGCAGGCAGTCAGCCCGTTGCCAAGACAATGGCACTGCAGCAAATTGAAAATTCATTCATGTGAAACGCGCTGGCAAGGTGGCAAGGTGGCAAGAACGCAGAGCGAAACGAAAACGAAGTGATAAAAGGGAGGTGGACGGAGGATGGCGAAGGAGGAGAAGATGTTTGACCAGCGTCAGCCTATAGAGCTGGGCATTAAAACACCTTTAAGCGGATTATAGGAATTTTGACACTTTTTCGGCGTATCCTTAGCAAACGAAAGGAACATAGAGAGAGAGAGAGAGAGATAGAGAGCGAAAGAGTGGCAGTTGCAGTTGCAGACACAGCACGTTGCGCCATTGAGAGAACCAAGACAAGACGAGACGGCAGTTGACCATTGAAACCATTGAGCGTTGATTCGTTAGGGAACGACGGGACGCGCCAGTTTGTCTGGGTTTTCAGTTTTCAGTTTACAGTCTTCAGTCTTAGCTCAATGAATTGTCGCACCGGTTGCGACTTTGACTTGAATTTTACTTCTTTTTAGCTCTTCTTTTGCTATTGTCTGGTCGAATCGATGAATGAATGAATGTGAAAATGCGCACACAAAAGTCAATTACATGCGTTCTCCTGGTCAAATAGACAAAAACTCTTCTTTGTGTTTTCTATATATTTTGGTTTTTCTTTCACGTTGCGCTTTTGTTGCAAATTCCACGAAACTCATTGACAAATTTCATGTTGAAGGGTTTTTTCTTTTTAATGCCGATGCATTATATCATTTATCTCTTGGTACTTATATGACGTGGGCGTTAACGGAAAGGTTTTTTGGCAAAAAATAAGTAACCTGTTGGGTAACAGGATTTCGATTTTTTAATGTTATAATCTTGAAAAAGTACAGCATATGTCCAGCATAGAATATAATAATAAAAACCTCTGCAACTTCTTAAAAAAATACTATTCTTTCTGTCAAGACTTGAAAAAGGGTCTCAAGAAAAACACACATGTTTTATCTGCCATATCAATCGGAGAATCATTGAAGAAACGTTGTCATAATTGCTTTTGGTTTTGGCAGTTTTTCTTATCAATTAACTGCAAATCTAATAGTACCGTTTGAGCAGCATTGTTTACCTCTATCCCAAACAGACACACACACACACATACACTCACGTTTGTATCGCACAATCTACATATGCGTGTGTGTGTATGCTTAATCCTTGTTTGCCGTTTGAAATTCGCAAGGATTAAACGCATTCAGGCAGCGATGCTCATCTCAATTGTTAATCATGTGTGTGTGTGTTTTTTTTCCTGCGACAATTGTCCAACTGTCGATTGATCGTTGTCGATAAATATGCCATTCGATCGCTTGAGCAATTTGCAAAAGCAACAGCAAAGAAAATAAAAATGTTTGCTTTGTGGCCTATGAAATTGAAGCCGATGTTTATCAGCAATAGCCCTGTTGCTTACCCAGAACACGAATCAAAATGTTGCTTCTATTCGATACGCAAATATCAAGTAGGTAGAGTTGATGAAATGCTGTAGTTGAATTTGCTTTTTGTTGTATACTTCAAGGCGTCAAATGTACGAACTATTAGAACAAAGTTTCCTTACATTGGTTTATGCCACAGAAAGAGTATCACGTTGTTAACATAACCTTCGTGGTTGCCTTTACCATTTTTCTATGCTCCCTTTTAGCCATTTTTTCTTTTTCTACCCATTTTGATTAACATTAATGAGCAACAAAAAGTGCAAAATTTACATGGCAACAACGTCTTTGTATTGTTGTTGTTGCGGCTCTCTGCTGTTTGTGGGGGTCTTTTGAGAAAAAATGTTCTATTCAAATGAGTTTGGCAACAATGTGTGGCAAACAACAACAGTAACAGCAACAGCAACGAACGTGGCAACAACAGCGATTTAGGCATTAGAAACCATTGAACTGCTGTTGATTTGTGTCATTTGCATACATTTAAAGCGCTTTAAGTCTCAAGACCTCAAAATGAATACAAATACTACTGCTATATACACTCATATTATGTATATTCATTATGTTCAGTTGCATTTTTTGAGGCATTCAGTCAGAGTCATTCAGCGTGGACTCGGAGATTGCATTGTCAGCGGCTTTTTGTTCAACTACTCATTAACATTTATTTGCAAGTGCAGAGAATGCTGACAGAATGAAAGAGCGAGATAAAGTATGAGATAAAAGCAACTGCCATGATAAATATGACAAACGAACAAACAAACAAATGGAAGAAACAAAAACAACAACAACAACGAGCAAATAGACAAACAGACGGAAGAACAACAACAGCAGCATAAAACAAATGCATTGCGCAAAATAACAAAGAATGCTAAAATTGGCAAAACGATGCAGTCAACGACTATGAAAATGCTTCGTATTCTAAAGTATATAGAACTTTGAATGGTCGGTTATAAGCTTATATAGTCATTCTGCAACTAAGTACAGGGTATGCACTGTGTACAAACAATGGCTGCCTAACGGTAAAAGAGATGCAAATAGGGACAGAAGCATTGCCAAAGACAATGGCCAGAGCCAAGTAGTACATAGTACATAGGAGAAAGAGCCAAACCAAAAGGCAGACCAAAATGCACAGGGTGGCTCAAGAACTAACTGTCCAACAACAATTCCCAAAGAACCTTTTTTTCTTTTTAAAAACTTATAAGTTATTCATAGACCATTGATTGCAACATATGAAACCACCCTCGCATGACGCATGGCACAGTTGCAATCGTCAGTCAGTCCGTCAGTTAGTTAGTTAAGAAGAGAGCTGGAAAAACGTGCGCCATTGTTTGCAACTTGCAATTGTTGGCTTGACAATTGGCAAAAAAAAAATAAAATAAAAAAGGTAACGAGCACAGAGAGAACTGCTTGCACTCTAGCACCATCTCTTTTCCACTCACCCGCTGTGGCAGACTTCCTTGTTGAGCGTCTCGAGAGCAGCAGCACAAGTCATTAGAGTCAAATTAAATTAGAATTCGAATTAGAGCATTCAGCGTTGGTTGTGTGTGCAATTGTCATTAGTTTGTTGTTAATTAAAATGAAACCCAAGTGCGAGTCGAGCCAGTTGTTCTTTGTATGAAATCAAAATCAGCGCTAAAAACCGCCCCACACAAAACAAAGGCAAACACCTGCGCAACAAACACACACACACACAAGCTCTAAAAACAATGGCGACAAATGGAGCTGTCGCTGTCGCTGCTGACGTTGTTGTAACCGTCGCCGTCGCAGTCGCAGTCGCAGTCGCTGCAGTTGTCATGGGCAACAGGACACCAAGGAAATTAACAGAACAAAGCGCTGCATGAATACATACATATATGAAATAAAATGTAGGGAATGGCTTGCGTTTCAGTCTGGGCAGCTGCTCCACTGGCAAGGACTTTAGTGACGCATTTTAAAGCGTTTCGCCTAGATTAGCCAATATGTGTATGCATATACATACATATATGTAGAAAAAAGTCAGCATCAGTTGAAAGAGTGTCCATTAAGATTAGTTGATTTTGCTTTCGATAGTTTGAAGCGTTAAGTAAATGCGTTAAATAAACAAAAACGAACAAATAAAAATAAAAAAAATAATACAACTCCCCCCCATTTAACTCCCAGCCATGTAAAATACCATTATCCCAACCAGAAGCAGCGGCGTTTTGTCCGCAGTCGCAGAGCCAGTTCCAATTGGAAACGCCCACTAGCTGCCGGCAAACATAGACGACAACGATGGCGAGCCTTGTGTGTTACTATTGTCATCTCGCTTGCACAATAAGGCGACACCTGCTGTGCGTGTTTGTGTGTGTGTGTCTGCAGAGCTCAATTGGCGCTCTCTTGCTCAATCACTCTCGTTCTATGCTCTTCTAGCTCGCTTGCACGCGTGCACGTGCACTAACTCACTCGCTTTCTCTCTCTCTCTCTCTCGTTCACTCTGTCTGCACAGCTGAGCGGTGCTCTTTTTACTTTTTAAGCGTCGCATTTCTTTGCTGTTTTTTTCTTAGGCTCAAGTGTCACCTGCACCTGGCGGCGGTCAACCGCTTGCTCACTCTCCCACACACACACACACATATCTAACTGTAAGCCTCACTCGATTCTCATTTACATTTCTTAAGTTTTCGTAATGCGCCAACGTGTGTATTTTCACATGTTACAAATTGTCATACTGAGAAAAAAACTTATTAATCAACAACCAAAGTCAAACAAATAAACCAATAAAAAGCTGCGGCTAACCAGTTTATATTAGTATGTGTGCGTGTGCGGAGCGAGAGAGCGCTGATTGAGCAACTAAAAATTTTGCTTGCCAAAGCTTGGGGCTCCCTACTGCCTATGTGTATGTGTGAGTGTGTGTGGTTGAGTTTGTTTGTTGTTGCTGCTGTCGCTGTCGCTGCACGCCAACCCCCCAAAAAAGATGACAAGTCCGTGCGAGTCGTTCGTCTGGTGGCTCGTGTGAGAGCGCGCGCCAAGTTTTTAGTTACGCGTCGGAACGTATCCGTTGTATAGCCGCCAAGCCAAAGGCAGCGCTTAGAAGTCGCAACAGAAACCGTATAAGCAGCAGCTACAGCAGCAGCAGCAGCAGCGACGGCCTTAGTTTTAAACCAAAGTTAAGTCACAACAAATAATAACAACAAGCAGAGACCGGAAAAAAACGTTTTGTGGGCTAGTTTGTTGTTTTCGACGTGTTTGTCAGTTGCCAGTTGCAAGCTTAACGTTGCATCAAACTTGACTTAAATGCTAAAGCGACGGTTAAATACACACACAAAAAAAAAGTAGAAAGTGTTTGACATCGCCCCAACAATAGTTTGCGGGACTGAGTTAAGTGACCATCAAAACACAAACAACAGCAGAAGAATTTCAAATACCAATACGATAACAAGACGCGTTAATATTGCTCATAAAATTGTGAAAATCCTAACCATAAGCTACTTATTTCAATGTTTAACAATAACAGCAACAAATCACAATGAACTCATTCCCCTCATACTGAATGAATGAATAAATAAATGAATGGCATAAACGTATAAACAAAAATTAAATAAACATAAACTTAGTGATATCCCAAACATGTAATGTATTAAAAACAAACAGCAGCAACCAATACAGAACAGATACAAAGCTTCAATCAGCTCAGTTCAAGTTAAGCTCATAAATGTCTCTCATAAATCGCTTAAAAATTATGTAAAAACTTCACATTTTATGGCAAGCCGGCGTGGAATTTAAGCCAATAACAAGCGTTGCCACAGCCACAACAAAAACACATCCATATTATATATATATAGTTGAGAATATACATAGGTATATTTGATTACAAACACAGCACAGCAAATATAAAGGAAATGCAGCACCACTTAAGGTAAGTTCACAATTGGTTTTGAACTTTCATCTAATAAAGCCATCAAAAACTTGTAAAAAACCATTTTAATGTTAGGAATTTAACCTTCTGCCTCTTGCTCCCGCTGTCACTGTAAAATTGAATAATCATTCAGTTTGTGCTGAATCATTATTGTCGGAATCTTTATGTATTCGTTGCGCTCGTGTCGACTCTAAACAATCACATCCTTCTTCACATTTTTTTAAATGTTTTTTCAAAACCAAAAAGGCGTAGCATTGCTTTTAATATGTATATCTTATAAATACTAATTAACTTTCACTTACCAAGTTTCATCATCCAAATGGAGGTCAAAATGTATTTGATAACTGTCGCATTTGGCAATAGAAATAAACCTGCAAATAGAAAACAAATAAACGATTTTAAATGACAACCAAACTTCTAACTTGAACTACTTTTAGATGCGATACTCCAAAGCACAACTGCTGAACACATTACCCAATCTACAATTGTGCAAATAGAGTTTAAGCCAACGTATTTTTTTTTTTTTTGCGTCTTGCCATTTAACTGCGTACACAAATGAAGTCAAATAAAGGTTCAGGTGTATATAGTATTTGGTTTCGAGTCTATATCAAACTGCTAATAAGTGATATTCGCACATTTTTGTAAGAGAAAACAACAGAGTGAGCTGATTCTAATTAATATTCATATTGGGTTTGTTTTTGGTTGTGTGTGTGTTGTTTGGGATTTGCCCTTGGCACGAACTTGACACTAAACCAAAAGAGATACATTTACGATGCGATTGTTGCGAGTGTGAAAGTTCTTAATTACAAACATTAGGGGGCCCCAGCGGCTTAGGGCTACGGGATCACAATCACAGCGTGTGCCCAAGAGACACTTTTCAATGGACGGCATGGAAATGAATAAAAATATTATATATAAAAGATTGAAGTGGAAGAACAAGAAGAACAAGAAACAAACAAGCATAAGTAGAAGCGGAACGATACATTTCAACACAAAGTGGAGACACTTAAAGCTCTACCTGTATTGAATTGAGATTCTCACTGACTCTCGATATGCTGCCACTCCAGAGAGCTGTTGCAGCCTCTGGGTCTCTGCTGCTTCAGCTACAGCTCAGCATGTGGCTAAGCCGATCATAATTCTTGTTTGACACTCCAACAAACGGATGAACAAATGAACGAGAAGCAAGACAGGGATCCACAAAAAGCAGCATATAATAACACCGACCGCTGCCCAAATGTCCAACTGCCCAGCTCGCAGTCATTCAGTCTGCAAACGACAACGGGTAGCCCGTAAAAACAAGTAGGAATGTTTCACGATCGTTGCAGTGAACAGCTTTAAGGTACTCTGCACTAGATGTAAAAGAAAGACAGCCGATTTAGTTAGTTTGGTATACCCTTTGCGTATTGCTGTTACAGCGTATAAATATTTGCTGAACGGCGGGGCAATTTACTCCTACAGCGTGGAAGAATCGCTGCCAGAGATTTGCATAACAAAGGCGAGAAAAAGTGCGTAGAGACGAGAAGGCTGTTGCCATAAATAACATGGCTGATATCTATTAACGCTTTTACTGGTCTTACTGGATTAGCCCAACACTGAGGGCTAGCAACAACTCAACAAGCCTACGCTGCATTTTCATAGCTTTGATTGATAATTTGTTGGACAAGTTTTGTAAACTGAACGCTTTTCCGTTAGTTTAGCATTTTTGGGAGTGGGCAGCATTCGGTTGTGGGTTAGCGGGGCAGTTAGGGTAGGGGCAGAGCAACGATTAGCTCTGGTAGCATTCCTCGATGATATTCACAGCAAATAAAAATATCTGGAGTGCAATTTGTGCACAGCTGGTGGTGCAACCGGTATGGATGCATGGTGGCCCGTGGTGCCAGCTCCAAGCGTGCAACACTTTTGGCAGCAGCAGTTGCAGGTTGCCAACGTTCCCCTTTACCAAAAAAAAAAAACATACGTGACAACATACAGAAATTTGTTTGCACTCCATAAGATCCCTTTTCCCTATCCCTTTTTGTATTCACTGTGCAGCAGGTTAAAATTCTTTTTGTAATATTTTTCATTTAATAAATTTCATGCTTAATACGCATGCCTTGGCAATTTTTACTTTAACACCAAGTGGATAATGCCCGGAAGCAGTGCAGATGTCGCAGTTGTCGTTGGTTACAGAAAAGAGTTATGGACATTTGGCAGTGCGATGCTGAAGGGCAAGGATACCAGTCAAAGGATTAACAGTGTCAGTTAAAAGCCAACAATAACGGTTATTAAAAGTGAAAAAGTGTTTGGGATAAATGCACTTTAAAAAGGCAAGAAAAACATTTAATAAAAGTCGCAAAAATTAAATCTTCTATAAATATAAAAGTTTAAAATAAAGAGAGTTGTTAAAAAAAGAAAGAAAGACTGTTACCAAAAAAGAACACATCCATAAAAAGTCTTTAGCTATGCAAATATATGGTGCACATGACATATTTGCCAAGCATTATTGTAGCCAAAGAGCTACCCATTATATGGGCTAAGAGTCATATGGCTTTCCACACACACACACACACACACACTCGAATGTCTTCCGCACGCCCAACTCAATTGTACTCCAGAAACGTAACGAAGCATCGTTGTCGTCGTCATCGGCACTGCACCATTAAGCAAATTGAAAGCGTTTAGCCGGACGCTGGCTGGGATTTGCTTCTTGACCATGAACTGGGAACCCTTTTTCGAATATTTGTGGTGTGTATTTAACACATTAATACTGAGCAACCCACACACACACACACTCACACACAAGAGGTCCACATAATTCCCGATTATAATGCACGCACATGTGAATTGGAATAAAATAAAAAGCCGAGCATTGAAACCTATCAACAGCAATGACCTGACTTGACCGTATTTAAAAAGAAGCATATTGTGTGCCCAAAAGAAGGGTCAAACAGAGCTGCAAAAAAAAAAGAAATGGTTTTCAAGTGCCCCGATGCATAATGAACAGGATGTTACTCTGGACGCCGTCGCCGGCGTGTGCAGACTCCACTCCACTTCATCCTTTCACCGATCCCTTAAGTAAGGGTTGACATTCGGCGCGCATAAAGAGCTCAAGAGAGAGAGAAAGAGAGAGAGAGAGAGCGGGAATGGGCTTCATTCAATCAAAATCTCGAGTTGAGGTGGCGACCGCCAGCACTGACTGCCGCCAAGTGGCTCTGGGGCAGTTCCATTGTTTTTATTTTGTAGTGAGAGGTTTTGGTTTGTCGTTCTTTTCTTTCGGTAAAGGTGGGGCGGGCATGGGCGACACACTTTTAAAAGCCGAAATCAATTAGTTAATTGATTAACAAAAACCGAAGATGAAGGGAATAATACGATTTTAAGGCTTATTTGTTGGAATGTTTTTAAAACATGGCAATGGGGTTCCAATCAAAGGGTTAACCACTTGATAAGCCTGGCAGCCAAGAAGTATGCAACATGTTCTTAATTGTCATCTTTTCTGTTCCAACAGCACAACTTATACTCTTCAAGGCACCTTAACCACCGACAACGACACCATTAGAAGCAGCAGAACGACACAAACCCGTCCAGAAGCCAGCAGCAATTTAACTGCATCAGCTCCATCAATAAAATGATGGAACGTCTATCCACACATTTGTCGCTCTCGGGATTATCGCTTGCACATCCATTGCAGAGTCATTTGAGCTCCGTGAGCTCCAGCAGCGGCACGCATCTGGGCCAATTGATACAGCACCATCAGCAGCAGCAGCAACAGCAACAGCAACAACAACAGCAGCAGCAACAGCAACAGCAACAACAGCAGCAGCAACAGCAACAACACAGCAGTGAACAGAGCCACGCCCACAGTCACGCCCATCATCATAGCCAGCAATTGTCACTGGGTCAGCTGGGACAACAGCATCATCATCATCAGTGCAACAGCAACAGCAGCGGCGGTTCACCCAACGGTCTAGCTGCTGGTTCCTCATCCACACTGGGCCTGCATCCACATTTGCATCATTCGGCGGCAGCAGCAGCAGCAGCACATCACCTAAGCGCCCAGCACTCGCAACTGCATCAGCATCATCACGCAGCGGCAGCGGCCACAGCAGCAGCAGCAGCCGCACAACAGCAGCAACAGCAACAACAACCACATTCCACAGCCTCGCACCACAGCAGCAGTCAGGCAGCCAGCTCGGGTTCGGGCTCCCTGCACACTCAGTCGCAATCGCAATCAGCGCATCAGCCACACAGCAACGGTCTTGTCCAGCATCATAGTCTGGGCAGTTCCAGCTCCAGCTCAAGTGCACCAGTGCATCACACATCCACGTCCAGCACATCGAGCAGCGTCATGGCAGCCGCCGCCGCTGCGCATCTGCATCACAATTCACAGGCATCGCCCATAAGTAATCTGCACCAGAACATGGGCAGCCTGATGAACAGTGGCAGCAGTGCTAGGTAGGTTCTGGTTTGAGATTTTACTTATTTTTTAGACTTGAAGTAAATGTTTTCTCTCTCGCTTAAACTTGTAGCGATGTATTCTTTAGCCTGATGATACAGAACACAACGAAACGGCAGAATGAGGAGCACATAAAACGTCCAATGAATGCTTTTATGGTCTGGTCACGATTACAGCGACGCAAAATAGCACAGGATAATCCCAAAATGCACAACTCAGAGATATCAAAAAGGCTCGGTAAGTGAATAAACAAACACCAAACGCTGTTCATAAGTGGATGCAACTTCGAACTCAGTTGAATTCTGGCAATTTAATCTCATTCTTTCTTTTTTTTTAACAAAAACAAAACCACAATGGATTTGTACTTATTGTACAGGCAAGCAAGCATTCGTTGTATGTTTTGTAATCTGAAAACAATGAATAAATCTCACACAAAACTAAATTAAGAGGCGGCACACGACCTGCCAATCTCTCGCGCCCACTCGTTCAACCCGCCCAGTTGCTTACTTACTTATGCAACTTAAACTAATCAACGTAATACCGACTGGTATTTCCCCCACCACCCTTCTTCACACACCACCCACACCAATTGTATGAGAATGACAAACCAAAAACTCGTCCGTGGCGCGCACTCAACGCAACTGTCAAAACTGACAAGCGGCTGTCAAACAATGGCAGGAAGAGCATCAGATCGAGCCAAGGAAGCTGTTGATTATGCTCGCATATAGCATAGGCATAGTTGTAGTAGTCGAGAAGGGTTGCCAGCCCACCTCCAAGCATAACTACCAGCTAGACTATGCCAAATCATCGTCGCCTGCCTGCTTGCCAGCCGCATTGTCTCGCCGCTTAACTAGTTGCAAAGTTAAGTAGTTTATTTTTCGAATGGCAAGGGCGGCGGGGTGGTAGTCTTTGGCTAATCCCACGCACAAATAGCAAACGTTATCTGGGATTTGGGGAAGCGGTATGCGAGATTTTGGTTTCCAATTCGCATCAAATTCAATTTCAATCACACACGCAGACTCACAGACAGACTCAGGCTCAACGTGGCACGTGGCAAGTGACAGCAGAAATCTTTAGCATAACAATGAGGCAAGAAACGCAGCTAGCTGTTGGCTGCTACCTTTTGGCCAACTCATGCATATTGGATGAGACTTGGTGTGTAAGAATAAGTCTTAGCGCTTCTTGCGCACTAATCAGGCCCAAAAAATACTGTCATAACAGCGATAACAATAAGCCCAAAAGGCGTCCCTCATCGATAACAGACTCAAACTTTGGGGTAGCCATTTTGTGCAATTTTTTTTTATTAAAACTCGACGGGAGACTTTCAATACCAATACCAATTTCCCATTACCTCACTTGCCTGCCTTCGAAGCACTTGTGAAATGACTTTTTCCTTCTTTTTTTGTTTTACCTTTGTTTAAGCAAAAACAATGCAAATTAAACGCGACTCACTTGCAGTGCAGTTGAGCGCAACAACAATAAAAACAAAAACAACAGCAACAACAACAACAACTCACTGCACTTGAATATGTTTATCAAAGCAGCTGGCCTTAAGGAAGGAGTGTAGACTGTAAAGTATGCAAGAAGTTAACGACTACAGGTTACCACTTGAAGTGTTTTTTGTTTCTTTGAAAAGTTTTTGAAACTGCAAAGTAATTTTCTTATCGATAACGAGAGCAATTATATAAGCTTAATGTTTCTTGGTTTTGCGACATAAATAAAGTCTTATGCTGTTACTTCTTTCTGTGCAGCATACCAAGGCTTGTGTGTAAGCAGGCAATGAGGGTTGCTACCACGCTTTGTTTGCTGTCGTCGTTTTTCACAGCCATTAAGGGCATACCTTAATCAGGCAACTGACTGATTTAAAAACGCTTTTCAACGCATTACAAACTCTTCTTGCCAACTGCCAAAGTTCAAGTAGCAGGCAAGCCAAACCAATATATGAAAATCGATGCACAACAACAGCAAACTCGACAACAAGCTTGAGTTTCGAAGCATTTGGCTTTCCTTTTTTCCTTTCATTTTTTTCTTTTTAAGGAAGGCGCGAGCTTTTGTTCGCATTTCATTTCACCTTTTTTGTTGTTGTTGCTGTTGTTGTATTTTGGCAAATCCATTATATCAATTGACAGTTCTGTGTAATATTTGCTGTCAGTTGCAGCTATTGTTAAGTTGGCTTTATTTTGAGCAGAGAGTTCGAAAAAGACGCCGGTTGGCATTGTACTAAACGAGCTGTTGCTGCTAAAGTGGAGCAGAGTGGGCCAAAATGTAGGTTTTATATGTTAGGAAACTGCTTGGGATAGCAGGGAAATTGATAGAAGTGGAACCAAAACTGAACCATTTATGAAATTGGCAGTTTAACTTAATTGAAGTTGCTTTAAATTAGATTCTCAGTTTAAGCTTAAAGTAACTTTTCAACTCTGTCTAAAAAAGAATAGGCAAAAAATAGACCATTTGCCACATTGAAACAAATGACAAAGTTTTGCACTTGAAAAAGTTTAAGCTGGCATTCAATTAAATGAAATAAAATAAAATACATTGAAGGGGCTCATTATGAAAAATGGCGCAGAGAAAAGGCAGCGAACAAAAACAAAAACAAAACCAAAAAAAAATATAAATTGTGGCATCAACAAAGGCGCCACAAAAAATGGCGGCGCGAAAGCTACTTTTTCACAACACATACACACACACACACAGATACAATGCGAAAGGCACACTGCTAGAGAGCGTCGAGAGCGTTGAGTAACGGTAACTGGTAACTGGCGACTGGCAACTCTGGAGAGCTCTTCAGATGCCGCCGTTGCCGTCGGCGTTGCCATTTATTTTATTATGCCAAACAAAAGGGCAACAACAAAAACACACAACAGCAAAATGAAATATAAAATAAAAATGCCAAACAAAAAAAAAAGAGTGTGTGGTATAGAAAGCTTAATTGAAATTGTAACTGTCATTAATTACTGTCTGGAAATTTGAATTAACAACAAAACAAACAATAGAACATAACAACAACAGCAACAATTCAAAAACGGTGGCAAACAAGAACAACAACAGCTTCAACAAAATGGCAGTCACATTTTTTGTTCCCCCATTCATTTGTTGTATGGAAAATTGTTTTGAAAATAATTGAAAAACCTGTCGAATCGCCTTCGTTTCCTATTTTTTTTTTTTAATCAAAACTTTGTCCGCCCAGCTCCTGCGGGAATATTAAATAATGTTAAACAAAGCTCCCCATAAAAGAGATGGATGTCTGCCCAACTGACTGACGGCTGTTCGAACAATAGCCTAAAGACTTCGACTTGAATTCGATTCCTATTACGATTGCGATTGTGATTGTGTTTGTGATTGCGACTTCGTTTCGCATTGCGCATTGCCAACACAAAAGGTCGAGCTCTCAAGCCTTTTGCTTTGCTTCCACCCATCTGGCCTGGCAACTCCTTTTGTTGCACAATAAAGCGCAAACAATTGATTAGTTTGCAATTGGGGGGAAAAAGGCAACGTTGCCCCTTTTTTTTTTGCTTTTTACCAACTCGAAGGTCGGCCTGGCAATTGACAGGTGTGTGTGTGTGTGAGAAAGCCGTAGAAAATTATGTTTCAGACAGTGGGCGGCTGTTTTGAGTTCTTAATTACAACACGCCCAATCAATTCAAGCATCAGATACATTAAACACCGATCAGATTGTCTTAAAAGGGTAGACATCTACATGGTAATTATGTAGGAAAATCAATGCTACACATTTTCTACATTTCCATCTTTCTTTACTGCCTAAGCTTTTGTTTACTCAGAGCTAATAAAACAAGGGATCCCATTTTTACGCTTATTTAACTTAGCCAAGAGCATCAAATTGCAGGGCAAATAGTTTAATCGCTGGTCAAGTTATGAGGAGAGAGAGAGAGAGCCAACGGTCAAGTTGGGCGCCACGCTCGAAAAGAGTGTAAACATTGAGAACCCAAGGGTCCAAGACCAGACTCTTAACTAATCCCAACATAAGTAGCCCAATTGTGTAATGTGTGAATGTGAACTTCAACTCGAGAACTGTCCCAAAAGGTAGCAAACCGCCCGCTTCACCTAGAACTAAACAAATTGTGAGTCGCATAGGTTTTTTAGACATACCCGTATGTCCGTAAGTAGTAGCCCCAATTGTTAGAACTGTGTGAACTACAAACTGCAACTGGAGCCGGCGTCTGTTCAATATTTACCCTGTGGTTAGCGCCCACAGCACATATTTTCCAGTTGCTGTTGCGCTTGGGGAAAAACTTGTTAATTATGCTTGAGGCAGCTGAAACTCAAACTTGAGCTCGTACTGTTCTGTCTGCCACAAACAAGACAAATACAAAACTTGGCAACTGTCATGTGCAACTTGTACTTGTTTTTCATATCAATTATTAAGCTGGCCACTCGACCAGCTAAGGGGCAAGAGAAAGGTAAGGTATTGCGGTAGAGGGGTGGGAAGGCGCCAGACGACAACGATGCAAACAACATAAGAGACATTGTCCAATTGTCATCCTTTTGTGTTGCATGTCAACTCGGAGCTCTCCTTAGTTTATACAACTGTACAACTTGTAGATACTACTCTCTCTCTCTCTCTCTCTCTTTCTCTAACACTCTAACTGCTTGCTCTTGTCTTGTTTATTATTATGTGAATTGTCTGGAATATCTCTGTATTTGCCCCAGAAGGTGTCGTGTGCACAGGAGCTAAGTTGCGCATTTGATGCCCCAAGTTGCCACTTGGACGGCCTGTCAATGTATCTATAAATTAGTATTTTAGCCCAGTTAAGTCTGAGGCCAGCTACTTGCAATATGAGTGGCTCCAACGCAGCTATTTCAAAGGGGGGAGGCGAAGGGCAGTTGCGACAAACACAATTCGAGTCTTTGAGCACAATTGTGCTTTTGTGTTCTCAGTTATTGTTAAAGTAGTTTTTGTTGGACTTATGTGTGTCTGACAGTCGTCTTTTCTTCTAAGCCCTGTCAACGTCCTGCTGCTGTTAGCTGGTTTGTCATTAGTGTTATGTGTGGCATTATTATTGCTGCATTGTTGTCCAACAATGAAATTTTTTTGTGTGTTTTCTGTCGCTTGACAGCCACTAAAATTACACGTTAGAACTAATTAAGTTGTTTTCCCCGATGTCCACTTTCATATTGTTAAGCATTTCCCCTAAACTAATTTACTTGCAATCTGTTGCAATCTTTTTTCATAACAAGAACGATTAGCTGTATTGATAGAGCTTAGGAATTTAGTATATCGATAAGAGAATTGCACTTAAAGGCAGAATATATGAATAATAGTTTAAAGGTATGTTGACGTTTATGTATAGCAAATATGCCAAATAATGCCATACAAACATATGTATCGAATAATTTGAGAGGGGGGAGTCGCAACAACCAGGAAAGGACTTCCTTTGTGACAACTCTTCGCTCTTCTCGTGAGCATTTTAGACATTATCAGCAGCCTTGTGACACATGTCATTATAACATTTTACATTAACTTAAAAACATTTGCAATTTGTGCGCACAATGAGGCAACCACACATAGAGATGGGTCCTGCCAGTCTTCCTGCCACTTGCCACTTATGAGTACTTACGTACGTTCTATATACATATATGTGGCACGTGCATATGCCATGTATTCATTCAACAAACAAATATAAATACAAGAGAGAACAAGAGAGAGAAGGAAACAGTACACAAGCACGCCCCCAAAATGGGCCCAAGCCACCTGCTGGTTTTGGGCCATTATCGTTGCAAGGACTCAACTCAACTCGAGTCGACTCGACTCGACACGAGCTTGGGCTTGGTTGTTTTGAATGTGGAGTGAGGAATGAGTTGACTGAACAGAACAGAACTGACAAACAGGCAACGAGACAAACAACAAACAACGACAATGCCAAAACTGGCAACAATGGTGGCCAAATGTACAGAGAGAGAGAGAGAGGGATGGGAACGGAACGGAGACGGAGACAGACTGTAGATGGCCAAAACGGCAATAGAAAGAGATAGAGAGCAAAGCAATGTTGCAAGGCAGTAGAAAGATGACGACGAAAGCAACATTGTTTGGTATTTGGTATCCTTCTTGTTAGTGCCAGACACAAACAAGTTGTGTGCTTATGTATGTGTGTGTGTTTGTGAGTTAGGAAATTATGTTTATGTGCGAGCACTTCTAAAGGCAGGTTGTCATGAGTGCGCCTCATTGTGTTGTGCCACAATTTTGACAACAACTTCAAGTGCTTCAACGCAAAAGTATCTAATGGATTAAGAACTTAATTCAAATTTAATTTCAGGTGCCGAATGGAAACTGCTTACCGAAGAAGAGAAACGTCCGTTTATTGATGAGGCCAAACGTTTGCGGTAAGTTTGTCTTGGTCAAGACTTTTCGTCTATAACTATAACTTATTGTTTTTTATTGAACAGTGCCATGCACATGAAGGAACATCCTGATTACAAATATCGACCTAGACGCAAGCCCAAGGCTCTAAGACGCGATGGTTATCCATATCCAATGCCATATCCATCGGTGCCCGTTGAGGCGTTACGTGCAGGTAAGCAAAAACCCAATTAAGCTTTAACTGAAAGCAAAACAAATTATGCAAAATACAAACGCGAACTTTATGAGCTTGGGGAGCATAAGACAAATGCAAATGTGGCACGATATGTGGCATGAAAATATGACAAACTATTCAAACACACACCTCCCCCATAACTAAACAATATGGCGTCGCTGGTTGCGGCTTGATGGGGTTGCTTTGAGGAGGTAAGGGGGTGCGGGTGGCATAACTACCCGTTTGCAAGCACTGACAAACTGTGAAGTCATCATCCTGGCTTAACAACTCAATTCAAGTGACAGAACAGACAGACAAAGAACCCTACACACACACACACACACACACACACACACACACACACACATGGCATAAGCATAAGTTACCATTCATGATTTTCCCATATAAGACAGAGAGAGAGAGAGAGGGTTGCCGAGTGGGTGCAGCTTACTTGATAGTTTGTCTGTTTGGTTGGAGGTTTTAAATTAGCATTTGTCACGTTTTGTTTTGTCTTTTTTTTTATATTTTCTGTCCCGGTTTGAGCCTCGAATTTAACGCAAGTTTCTTGCGATATTCAGTTTATTTGATGTGGCAGCAAATTTCTGTGCGTTGGCGTTGGCGTTGGTTTAGGGATCAGTGAACCAGTCTAAAGGACAATGCCACCACCATCACCAACATGATGATTAATGTGCTAAGGAAATGATAATAAAAATGGTAGGAAATGTGTAATAAATAAAACGAATTAGTCCTTAGTCTACTTAACTTTCACTTCAATGCACACACGGCACATGCCCTTATATATATATATATATAAGGATGACAAATAATGACTGTAATATGAAGTAGAAAGGATTCGAGCTAGTTTATACAGTGAAAGCGTAGTTTTTTGTCATAAAAGCTCATGTGAACCTTGAACAAACCCTACTTGCTTTGTAAACTTTACTTAAACAAAGAAACAGCTACCAGTTAAAGTTTAAAAATGTCTAGTACCTAATCCGCTATTGTGTTTCGACACAATGCTAAAGATGAAGATGATGCCGCTGATGTTGAAATGTCGCTACTTGAGTTTAACAAAGCAGAAGTTGTAGAAGTAGAAAAAAAAACAACCTTCAACTTTGTTGTCTAAGCAATTTTAATTGCCATACAAACAGTTAACAAATGTTTTGAACAATTTCGTAGCGCCATGAATGAAAGAAACATAAGTTTTTCAATAAGCGGCGCTTGTAATTATCGAAGCATACCAACAAAAAAAAAAGAGTTGAACAAAAGGCCAAGAGGGCAGCTGTACGACTACCGTTTAGGGCAATTGGTAATAACTTGGCTTCGCATCTATCAGATGCAGATATCTCTCCCCAACTCTGTCTTTCATTCAAGTCAAAATAGCTGATTCAGCGCACAATTAAATCGAAGAGTTGTCGAGTGTGAGGGATATATAGAAATATATATAAAAGAGTTGGCCGAAAACACAAAAGCGACGCAAAATATTTCGAGTGGCAATTATTTTAAGCACACATACACAGAGACGAACTAAGAGAGAGAGATCCCAAAAAACCATTGTCATAATTATTGTAAACTTATTTTTCATTTGGCTTCACTTGCAGGCATCTCACCGGGTTACTTTGCCCCCGGTCCCACAGCGGCCGCCTATCATTTGGGCAGCCATCTCACGCAGACATCGACGCCAACAACAACGCAGGTGAGTAACAGTTTCGCCCCTCTTCCCCCTTTACCATTCACCCAAGCAGCCGTTGCACTACTCGTTCTGGGGTTAAGTGTTCAAGTGGTTAGGCATGTCCATCATGTTGAATGTTGAACGTTGAACGTTGAACGGTAGCGCGTCCAATTACATCGATCGGTTCGCCCTATAAATATATAATAATATAATTACACACTCCCATGTCAGACGCCCACTTTAAAAGGCGGTTAAAACATGCGGCCATGACTAGGCGCGACACGCTTCCTGATCAGACACAATATCAAGATCCTGACACGTCATGCTGAGGATTTTGTTGTCATTACACATTTAGTTGCCTAACAAGCTCTTCCAAAAACCATAAAAACAAACAAAACTGCAGGTGCTAAGCGTAACAACAACAACAAGTTTTTCAGCTGCTTGTGAGCAAACAACCAAAAATTGGCATTTAAAATTCGTTATGCTAGGGCCATGGGTCATGGCCAAAAAGGATGGATGGAGCAGCAGGCTCAGTGCCGCCCAGCAAAATAGTCGTTATGAAAGCTTTGGCCAGTACATGTATTTATTAACAAAAAGCCATTAAAAGTCATGACTGTTGCTTGGCATTGTTGCTGCTAACTATTTGAGGCTGTGATTGATGTCTGCGGCTGCTTAACATGCGTTGCGGGTGTTGAAAGCCTGGCATTACCCAACGGCCGACAATGGCTTTACTTGGTATTAATAATATAGTACCTCCTCAACCGGGTTCGTAGTAGTAGCATTTGTGTTTTCTTCTTTCTTTCTTTCATTCTTGTTTAAAAAATAATAATAGGCCAAGTTTAAAGGCAACAAGCGTTCTTCACGTTGCTCAAATTGAAATCTGTGTATGAATATGGCATGGTGGGCGTTTTAGAGAAATAACATTCAACTATTCTACTACGAGAAAACTATTAAGCTGCCATAACTCAACACGTAAAAATGCCAAGTTTTAAGACATTCCAAAGGGGAATTTTAAGTGTTATTTAAAGATTGCTTTCAATGCGAGTTCTTAAAGGAGTTTCTCTTCTCTCCTGCCAGTTGAGAAGTTGTTTTGGTATTTACACAGCTGACAAGGGGCAAAGATACCATAGAAAACTATAAAACAAACAGCATTTGCGACAATTTTAACCACCTGCTTGGGCCTTAACCCCAAGTGTAACAGGCTTAATAGTCTTTAAATCAATTAACTGTCTAAAATAAAGGCCAATTGAGAGCAGTTGAAACCCAAAACAAACAACAACAAAAAAAACCTCAGTTAAATCGCTGTGCATCAAAATATTTACCAATCCACACTAATTCCCAATTGGGCGCAAATCAAATCAAATCAAATTGTAATCCAAAACGCTTTCGGGCTAAAACACACACACACACACACACACACCAGTTGTTGCTAGTGGTTGTGATGATGATGACGATGATGATGTGTTAACAACATAATTATAGCCCTGAGCAAAGTGTTCATTCACTGTGTGCGAACACGGGGAGCAACCCCTCAACCCCTCAACCAAACAACCACTCAAAACAAAACGGAAATGAAGCACAAAAAAAAAACAACCCTTGGCACAGCGCTTAGCACCCGTTTAGACGAGCTCAGATCCCCCCTGCTCATCCATTTTTACCCCCTCCTAAGCTTGAACCCTATCAACCGAACTGGTGTAGCAATGAGAAACGTATTGCAAATCAAATAACATTAAACTGAGACGTGTTTTTGTTATTTATTTACGTTTGTTGTTTGTTCGTTGCGTGGGGGAGAGTTGTTCATCCAGCATCCACAATTAGTTGGTCAAATAAAGCCACAAAAGTGTTAAGCAATTTGCACTAACCAAGGGTTACGCCTCACACCCCCAAAACCTAAAAGTCAGAATCTATTTAATGCAATTAACACACAGCTAACTTGAGTGATATAATGAGTTAAAACTTGCACTTGATTAAAATGTTTCATTATTCATTTACTCTGCTCAATTGTAAGAATTATGCTTTGCCTTTTTAGGCCACACTCTCTGGACAGATGGACAAGTTTGCGGCATTGGAGCGCAGTTCGTATTTGAGTAATGCAGCTGCCGCCGCTGCAGGCAGTCAGGCGAGCGCCTATAGCGCCTATCTGGATCCCAGTGTGCTGACCAAGGCCTACTTTGACTCCAAGATGTATCAGGATCGTGCCAACTATGCCTTTGATATCTCCAAGATCTATGGCGCTCAGCAGCATGCCGCAGCGCATCATCAACAACAGCAGCAGCAGCAGCAGCAACAACAGCAACAACAGCAGCAACAACAACAGCAGCAGCAACAGTTGCTTGGTGGCGGTGGCAGTGCCGGTGGCAGCTCACACAACAACAACAGCAGCAGTGGACTGGATGAGCGCGATGCCACGCCCCAACTGGATGCAGGCGGTCAGGTTGAGGCGAAACCGCATTTGCACTCGCCCAGCGATGTTGGCCTGGAGTATGCCCATCAGTATGCCCAACAGTACGGCGGCGGGCTGGCCAGTGCTGCAGCTGGCGTGGGTGTGGGCGGTGCTGTTGGTGGTGCCGTTGGTGGTGGTGGCGGCGCTGGAGGCGCCACTGATTTTCGTCGACCATTGACAGTGATCTTCTGACCGCCATCGTCGAATGGCAGCGAGGAGCTCAACTTGTCTATGACTTAGGAAATGCGAGATTAAAGTTAAACGTAGCCAACTTTACAGTTAAGCCTCGAGTTGTAAAACTAATCATAAGCTTTGTTAAAACGGAAGTGCGGCAGAAGGCACAGCTGAAGGAGTAGGATCAGGAGCGCACACACACACACACGCGCCCACTTACATGGGAAGATGAACACAACGAGCGGTGCAATTTTTTATGTTTTAAACGCTGAACGAAGTGCATAGCATAAATTTAAATGTATTTAAATTCTATATATATATATATACAACAACATCAAAAAAGAAAAACGAATAAAAAGAACAAAATACAAAAACAAAATTCTAATATTCTTAATTAACTAAAAGATTTCAAGGTTTTTACGAAAACTTAAGAAACCCATTCAAAAAAAAACCAAATAAAAGACATGAAAACATTTTCGTTTTATTCACCATTTGATGTGAAATTAATTGCAAGTAAGTGGGCGGTTGGGGGTTAAGGGTTGGGGTGTATGATTTAATAAGTGCTTGGCAGAGAGCACTGGGCAAAAGTCAAGAGCGCGCGAATACGTTAAACGCTTCCTAATTAAGGAAGGCAACAACTCCTTGCGGCCAATCAGAGCCTGACTGCGTTGACAAACTTGTGGTGCGCGCATTTCGTATGCTCAAGCAGCGGCAACAACTCAAAGAAATTAACATTCGCCACTAATTAGTGCGCCGAGAGAGTCAAGGTGCAATAATCAACCAGAAATTTAATTAATTTTACGCCATTTTGAGCGCAACAGCAATTAGCGGCTTGCAACTTAAAGCGCTCGAGGGCAGAGGTATGTAAGGCTGGGAAAATTACTTATTAAAATAATATTTGTTTTTGTTGCAGCCAAAATGGATGTCAGCGAAAGATGGCGCTAAAACAGCAAGCAAGTACTGACGATCAGCATAGATGGCGCTAACTATTATAGCGACATCTGTGTCATTTTGTTGTTACTTTATTCAAGGCTATGTCAAACTGACACCAGAGTTCGTTAATATTTGCTAAACTTCAACATACGCCTAACAGATGGCGCTAGACTGAAACGGTTTTAAGAAAGATTTATTTATGTGATTGGCAGCACTGAGCACATTGGTCGCTGCTGTTACCGCCACCTAGATGTAATAATTTTTTTTTAGCATAGGCAGCAAATGTTAATTAAGAGAAATGAGATAATAGGCAAATGTATTAATCACTAATCTTTGGTTATAACACAACAAAATAAGTTATAAAATATACGTTAATCTGTTGATTAAGTATTGAGAAACTTAAAAGGAATAAAGAATTCCTAAATTGTCAACTTAGTTAATTTGAATATGTTATAGAAAATTACGAACTGACTAACTAACTTTTCCGCGGGAAGGGACAGACACTTTATTTGCCTGCTCACCGCTGTGCTTGTCTTGGCGCTTATTTAAAACACAAATCACGATTAGCAAGCCACATTTCCATATTTTTGTGGCAACAAAAAACTCTTCCCCACACAAATGGCGACGACTTTGTCCATAAATTATTGCAGCCAAAGCGCAGTCAAACAATGCGCACTCAGCGAATGGACAATGAGTGGGAGGGAACGGCGTTAGCGTTTGAAAAATACCCAAAATTATGACAATCACACACACACACACACACAGACTAACACACATAACGTATGCAGGTCCTGTGAGTTGGCAACTGGCGGAATTGAACGATGCTCTTGCTCATTGTCCCGTTGATGGTTGGCATAATAGAGCAGCCGTAATGTCCATTATGCGAGAACAAATGGCAGCTGGCATAGTGTGTGCCAGGACACGATAACAGCAGCGAGCCAAGCCAAAAGGCGAGCAGCAGGAGGAGTCGAGGAACACTAAAGTCTAGCAAAACTATGGCCACCAGTTGCTGTGGCCCCATTGTCTTGGGCAACGGTCTTGCCTTGGCCAATAAAATGCATTCAGCTCGCATGCAAAACAAAAACGATAAAAATGCCATCACCATTGAGAACGCGTCTAAGCAGACGCACCGCCATCCAATGCCCCCACTCCTCCCAAGCATTGTCTATGCCATTGGCCAAAAGCGCCACTCGAGCGTCGACATGCGCGCAACGTTTGGTCTTTAAAATGGGGGGGCCAAGCAGGGCTGGCTGTGGGTGGTTGGGCAACAACAGTTGATAGAGCTGCCATTTTTTGTTGCCGCAGGTTTGGGGGGCGACTCTCGTTTCTATCAGCCCTCCCTGCTTTTTAACGGCTAGCACAAAAGTCTACACAAGCTTATTTGGAGAGCGACGCGTGCGCAGTGTTGCCAGAGCAAAAGAATCAAAACAAACTTCGTTTGAATTTTAATGTATTTTGGCGCGAAACTTGTTTTTTAAATGGTTCATCATGTGGAGAATACGAAGGATAAGGTATTTAATGTGGCGATACTTCTTTTAGATCTAATATATATTACTTTCATGGCAAGATATATAACTAAAACTTGCATTGCCATTGAAGATCACATGTTCCTAAAACGTATTCTCTCAAAAAAGAAACTTTCAACCCTATTGCATATCTCAGTTATATGGAAAAGATCGACAAATGGCAAATGACAAATTTCCTGTGTGCAATTTGCAACAAACAAGACAGGCAATTGAACTGTTAGCTTCGGCAAAAAGGGTATCTTAAGGCAACTACAATTGCACACAACACAAGTAATAAGTAATAAGTAATATCAATGAGCAAATGTTTGCCAAGCGATCGCAGCGACGATCGATTGTGCAAGCAAATAAATTGATAACTGACAATTTTTGGACGAGACAACAAATCTTACAATAAGTACTCGCTTTTTTTTTTATTATGTGCAAGATATTATCTCTTGCAGGACAAACAATTGGTCAAACATAGGAACGAAAAACAAGAGTAAATACAAACAACAAATGCAAATAGCACCGAAAAAAATGCAGAAGGTAAGAATTGTGCATTGTGAGCAGCGGCAGCAGCAAATTGTATCACTTAGCCGCCACGTTGTCGTTGTCTTCGCGTCCTCGGGAGGTGTAAGGCAAATAAAACCAAACAAAACAACAACAACTCAACTCTACAAACACCCGTCGCGCACTCTCTCTCTCTCTCTCTCTCTCTCGCTAGTGCGCTCTCTCTCTCTCTGTTACACGCCAGCTACCCTTCTCCCTCGCTCTCTGTATAGTGCGCTCCTGTTGGCAAGCAGAGCGAGCAGTCAACATGCAACCACTACAATAACAAATATACCCCCACACACACACACACACACACACAGAGTTGATTTCAGTTTTTGTTTGCCGTTTTTGTTCCGCCAACTGTCGCAAGTTTTCGAATACCATCCATAGAGAGATTGTGTGAGCCCTTAGAATGCCCAACGCATAGAATGTGTGTTTCAAATCAAAACTGTCGCGCACTCGACACGGACGCACACCTCCGGCTCCGGCAACGCACTCGCCACTTCGGGTCTAGTTTTTAGCTAAACAATAAATAAGGAAGCGAAGCTTCACAGTGCAGTTTATCAAGTGTGTGTGTGTGTGTGTGTTATGATCCGGTGTTAAGTACACAAAATAATTGTATATTATTAGAAGAGCTCAAACAAAGTTATAGAAGTGAAAACATATCGAACAGTATAATGTTTTTAAGTGTTTGAACAAGACAAACAAAAGTTGACAATCCTTGAAAGTGTTTTAAATACGATATTCTTGGGATTATACTTAAAGTTCGCAGCTGTACAAAAGGTAAGCATTCTTGTACTTAAAACAAGATAAGAACACATTGTGAGTCAGAAATTGCTTGTTTGTTTTTTAAATATTGTTGCATTGATTGATTGGTTTCCGCTCTTGACTTTCAAGTCTTTAGTTCAGCTGTCAAAATTAGTTTCATATAATGATTTCCAGAATGCTACAAAAAGTCTGTCTAAGTTTACAAGAAGAATCAGAAATAAACGATTCTTCTTAGTTCCATAACAGTTATCTAAAATCTGCCTTACTTTCTTGGAATTGGCTTAAGCTTGCACGGAAACCAAAGTTTTTATTCTAATCAATATTGATTCTTTACCCTACACAATGTAATGCCTATATAATAAGCAAACAACAGCTTTAGATTACCAGGAATAATCATATCTTACCGATCATAAAAAAAACCCAATACAATGAAACCAATTCTAACTGATCAAATTTAACATAACACATTGGTTTGGGATTACTCATTGCTGAAACTATATTTCGAACTACCCCTTTACACACACCAAAACACACACAACTCGCAACCCTTTCCCTTACTTTTGGGGCACACACACACACACAGAAACACACAACAAACACAAAGCATATCTATTGAACTCCATTATGGTTTGCATTTCAGCAACGGCCAGTGCATTGCACTGGAATCCCCAGCCAGCCAGCTAGACAGACAACTACAATTGGGCCACTCACCTGACGATCCCGAAACTAGACATAACAATTCAGCATGGCTAGCATCTCGGCGCTGTTGCATCGCAGTCACAGTCACAGTCAGAGTCACAGTCACAGTCACAGCCATAATTGCAATGGGTATACGAGCAGTGGCAGTGGCAGCAGCTGTCATAGTCATCACAGTAGCAGCAGTCTCTCACCGCCGACGACAATCGGTGCAGCCACAACACCGCCGCCGCCACCGCCTCCAGCAGTGCCAAAGCAACAGCAACAGCAGCAGCAACAACAACAACAAAGCTCCAATAACAATTCAAATGCGAGCTCACATCATGACCACATTAAGCGGCCAATGAATGCGTTCATGGTGTGGTCACGGGGTCAGAGACGCAAAATGGCGCAGGACAATCCCAAAATGCACAATTCAGAGATATCGAAGCGTTTGGGTGCTGAATGGAAATTGCTCACCGAATCACAGAAGCGTCCATTCATCGATGAAGCCAAGCGATTGCGGTAAGTGTATATGTGTGTGTGTGTGTGTGTGCCAGTGTGTGCGAGTGTGTGTAGGTTTGTCAAATGGTTACAATTTAAGCGATTAGCTAAGACAATGGAGAGCTATTGTAAGGCTCGAAAATGCCATTGAGGCAGCTTTTGTAAAGGCTCAAGAGGCCGAAGAGTATGGCGTTTGCTGTTAATTTGATCGTCATATCTTGGGTAAACAATTGTATTGAAATTTGTGGCTTTCTTGCTGTTGTTGTTGTTGTTGTTGTTATAATTTTACATTTTAGTTATGTGATAACTGAGCAATGTTTGCACTGTCTAAATCCTTTTATTGATTGTATTGCCTGTGTCAATGTGAACTGACATTTATTAATGAGCCCAAAGATTGCAGTCAAATGGGGCTTAAACTAATGGCCATTTGAATTTCTATACATTTTTGTTTTAGTATTTTTTTGTGGTTAAGACAACAAAATGAAAAGCAAGCAAACAAACTGTTTAAATATTTGCCAATGTCGTCGAGGCGTCGATAAGGCGGCACACTCGCATATCATTTCAATTTTCAATTTTACTGTCTTTCTTTCTTGTTCTTTATTTTTTTTAATTTTGGGCAAAGATAAGAGCAGGGGCTGACCAATTAGGGTATGGGAACTGCAACAAAGCCTTAACGTAAAGAAAGCAAAAGTGACAACAACAACAACAACAACAATACATAATACACAACACACCTTTTATCAACATTTATCGTTTGTCAAACAAATGTCAACAATTGCGCATTGTATTGCAGCTGGGAATATACTCAACAGGGAATAAATACTCCCAGAGCTTCAGAACTTAACAAAACGTTGCCTTGCTAAATGGTCAGATAAGCATTATGATTCTTACAGGAGAGATGTGGTGTTGTTGTTTATATGAAAGCGGTTTCGATTTCATTTGTAATACCCTTTAAAGCGATTGAATCCGAAACCCAGTTGGTTTGACTTAAAAACTCTGATTACGGCTACAAAGTTTTGGTTTCTTTAAATGGATTTCTAATAACCTCAAAGTTAAATATACAACTGACACTTCACACTTGACTCTGGCTGGATTATAGAGTATCTGGTAAATGTAAGACAGCAAAGGCGGCTTCATGTTTATAGCTGAGGGCAACAGATTGTCTTTATGATATCATTGGTTCGATCGTTTTCTATATCGATGCCGATCTTTGATCAATGTTTCAACATTTACTTAATTTACAGCGCGCTGCACATGAAAGAGCACCCCGACTACAAGTATCGGCCACGACGCAAGCCCAAGACATTGAACAAGTCGCCGGTGCCGGGTGGAGCAGGCGGCGCTGGGGCGGCTTCAAGCACTAGCACTGGACTTTCATCAGCCGCTCAGTTGAGCAAGGAACAGGCTCAGGCACAGCATTCACCACATGCTTCAGGGCTGGCACATCATCATCATCATCCGCATCATCCACATCCCACCCATGCGGCCCATGCAGCGCATCATCATCATCATCATGCACAGCTGAGCGCTGTGGCAGCTGCCGCTGCAGCCGTTGCCCATTCCCATTCACCCTCGCTGGCGGCCAAATATGGCTTCGGTTCACCGCTGGAGCTGTCGCTGCCACGTGTGCCCGGTGGCTTTCCAGGTCTTGGCCACTATCCGCTGGATCCCACACTGGCGCTGGACCTGCAGGCACGTCTGCAGGCCATGTATGCGGGCAGCATCTATCATCCCTGGCGCTACTTGCCACTAATCAGTCCCGATACGCCGCCATCACCGCCCAGCAGCAGCGGCACAACCATCTCATCCTATGGCTGTGTCAAATCGGCCAAATCCTCTCCAGTCGCAGTGGTGCCAGCCTTGGCCACAACGCCGCCCAACATTATTTGACCAACTCCTTTGCGCTACGGCGCTGTCGCCACGGAACACGCGGTTTAAAGTTCAAAAAACATCAGCGGCAACAGCACCACCCACCACAACTAACCCACACCCACCCAAAACAGCTAATTGGCTAAGAGCTGGCCAATTACTAGTGTGTAGTATCCTAGTGTTAGCTGAATTATTGTCAGTTTGTTTATGTTGCTTGGTTTTTCTGTTTTTTCTTAAGTTTTCTGTGTCTGTGCTCGAACTTTTGATTTTGAATAGTTGTGGTACTTAATAATAATAATAATGTACATATCTATGCAAATCATTTTTAGCTACATCTAAATATATAAATAAAAATCAAATTGTTCCTATGAACCTTTCTATATAGGCATATTGGATATATCTAAAATTTGGTCTCTCAATCGTTACCACCATCAAAATCAATTGTTTAATTGCAGCGCCTTAATTGTTTTTAAGTTCTTAGTTTGCTTTATATATATATATATACATACTGTTGAGGCCCGATCTTGTGTAATATATATGCGTACTATATATATATATATATATAACAAATCTATATTTTAATGTGATACAAAAACGCATAAATGAAAAAAAAAATTTGAAATTGTAAACAAATAAACGATTTTTAAATAGTACACGCACCACTGATTGATAACTACACTTGTAAGGTTTTTTTTTCATAGCAGCAAACCGAATCCGAACAGCAATAAACCACCCAAACACCATCCAACCCGTCAACCTGGCAATCTGTCAGCACTCAACCGCCAGGGGGCGCCACAGGCGCGTGAATAATAACGACAATGTTTGCTGATGCGTTGATTATTAGTTTAAATTGCTGGCCGCTCGGGGGTTTGTCTACCGTTATAGCAATGGTTTAAGGGGGTTGGTTGGTTGCACGCTCAACTCTTAATGCTTAATGGGATTCACAACGCCCACTTGTTTATGCAACCGACTGTGAATAGCGTTGAGGCGTGGCACTGACTAAATTCACTGACTGAATCGTGGCGAGCAGGCAGCCGGCAGCAGGCAGCAAGCGATGATCATCACACAAAAACAATTGACACCTATGCCAAAACAAAGAAGTAACCATCAGAAGCTGCTAACAAGGGGTGCGAGGCATTTTCCATTTAGCGGGGTTGCCTTGTGTTTCGAGCGACGGCGTCATAAAGCCGCACATAAAACTCACACAAATGCCACGCTGCAGCGCAGCCAAAGTGCTGATAAGAAAGCGAAATGCGCGACGTCTGCCCAAAGAGTAACCGAGTACCCTCAAACCCTAAAACCTCACAACCCAAGCACAGAACTGACAACCGACTCCAAAACGGCAGCCAAAAGTCGTACGCTGATTGTCACAACACACACACACACACACACACACACATACCCAGAACAGAGACAGAGCAAAGCGAAAGCTCACGTCTGGCTGCCTTTTGTTGCCGCAAGGTCGTTTTTATAGTGTCCTGGTCCAAGTCGGAAAACTCAACCTGGCAATAAAGACAGGCAGCCAGCCCCTTGTTATTTGTATTTGACCTCACAGTCATAGAGCAAATCACTTGTGCGAAACACTACCAAAATACTACAACAATATTTGCCCAATGAAGTTTGTCAAGCAGCCCACAATGCCAATGAGTACAATCGACCCCACAGAAAAAAAGGACATGGTTCGAATGAAGTTGTCACGCCATGGCATATCCGCTGGCAAACTAAAGGTTTCGGTAATTAAATAATGTTTAGATAGCTCAGTGCTCAAGCCAATAATTAGTTAACCCAAAAGTATGCAACAAGCTCTCAACTCTATGCAAAGAAATTATTGTTAATTGCAAGCATGTAACTATTATTAAGATATTATAGCAAAGCAGCTTATGCATTTTAAACAGCCTATCTTCGAAAGACACAAGGGCTGGCTGGCAAATCAATTATCAAAATTTAACGGGTCAACTACTTCGAGCCCTTCACAGAAGTCAATAGCTATCAAAACTAACAGACACGCGCAGGACACGTGCACTCAATCCCCCAAACACCTCTGCAGTTGAAGAGCTCTTTCAATTTCGTTGTGGGTTCTCTTGAGTTCACTTGTTTCAAGATAAACAAAGAACAAAGAATAACAAAAATAGCGAAAAACGTGTGAAATGAAAGTTGTTTGATTTGCTTTGTACGCTTGCTGAGAACCAAAAGCCGAAGAAGCAGTGACAAAAGTAGCACTGAAAGCGGTAGAGATATTTCCGTTCCCCTTGCCAGACACTGCTAGTGTACAAATTTTTGTTTTATTTATATGAAACGACGTCGCCTGAGTTTCCCTTTCCTCCAACCTTGTAGCATTCCAGTTTTTCTTCGCATTTCTTCTTTCTTCCCTGGCACACTCACATCCGTTTTGATAAAAAGAAATATTTACTTTTTGGCATGCGTTGGCTGTATGGAACTTTTCTTTTTTTCTTTTTTTTTTTGTTTGGTTCCAGTCGCTTCATTATTACGATGAAGTATAGTATATATATACATATTTATATTTATTTTTTGCTGCTTGCTATTATTTTGCTGAACTTGGCTCTTTAAGGTAGCCTCGACCATTACCCATTACGCAGAGGATATTGTTGGGCCATGAATCAATTGCCCAATGTCCAATGTAACGGAAATATGTGCGAACCGAGAAAAAGATGGCACACCATTTGCGTTTCGTTTATTTAAATGGAGCCGGGATAGAAATGGGGAGCCTGTGTGAGGAGCTGAGATTTTTCATTCTAGGCCATAATCGCGTGTAATAAATTTTAATTTTTTAAGCATTTGTAAGCAGTTTTATCGGGCCAACAAAGGACTACATTTTGTAAGTGCCAAGCCAGCCAAAAATATAAAAAAGGATATAAGATTAAGACGCCGTTGCGAAGATGAGACATAAAAAACGGCAAGCAAATTAGCGACCCAGTCGAGGAACGCACAGCGGAATGGGGTCGACTTGAGGATAAAGCAGTCGACAAGACGGCTGCTGCTTGCTGCTTGCTTCTTTCTCCATTCTCCTCCTACTCCTGCTACTGTTGCGGTTTATCACGCCCACTGCGTCAACGGATATCCGACGCATGGAAGACAAACAAAAAAGGCATTAAATCGCATTTAAGTCAAGGCGAAATGAAATCAAACCAACCACCGCGCCCCTCTGCAACCGGCTTATACTTCATTTGCTTGGCAGCACGAGCATAAGGATGACGACAACCCAAGATACCTTGATGCCATGACAGACCCACTTCACTGTAAGTGAAGGATATGCAGAGCTTATCAACTGAATGCTAACGCTGACAAGGAGTGTCTGTGTGTGTTTTTCTCAGTTGAATGCAAAGACTATAACGTGTTAATAATATAAATAAAGTGAATCAAAAAGTCTAGCAAAATACAAATTTGTTTGTCTCTAATTAAACAACCAAACCAGTTTTAGTTTCTTTTGAAGGTTGAGTTTAGATGTGCGTTTTTACAATGTAATGCAAAATTTAAGCAAATTGTTGTGGGAATAAATACAGTCACCTGTTATATTTTAAAGACTTTACGCAATTGTATTGCGCAATATAAAAAACTGTACATCAGATAAGCGAGATGGCATACTGTAGTAATGAAATTGCCCATGGACAGTATTACTGTGCGGAAAACCAATGCCTGGCCTCCAGCGCCTGCAAATGAGCCGGCCAGCAATTAAACTGAGCACTGAACAGCAGCATTCAGAGAGCTGCAAATGCATTTCGCCAACAATGCCAGCCTGTGCTGCTGTGTGGGTGTTGTGTTTTTTTAAGCGCCTTTTTTCAGTAGGCACGCATAAAAAGTGGCAACGCCAACGCCAACGCCCACAAGGTTGCCAGGGCTGGCAGCTGAGCAGGCAGAACAAAGGAGCAATTAATGAAAAAAAAATGCCGCTGCATAATTGCTGAACATGCAACTGGAGCAGCAGCTGGACATAAAGCAGCAATTAATGTCGCACTAAATGCGCTTGGCATGCATAAAAATGCTGAGCTGTCCTTCAACTTTGTGCTGCTGTAAAAAAAAGTGGCAAAAATGTGCAGCAGCACAAGTTGCTGACCATTTGACACGCCGGCAAACAATTGCAATTACATTAGAAAAGGCAGCATGAGCAGCAGCAACAATGGCCACAGTTTAGCCTTACACTTTTATATGTATACAGCCTTAGCCATGTGGCACCCACGTAGCGCGTTGACTTCCGTTGCATGCCAGGCACGTTGCAAATTGTCGCAACGCAACGCATCAAAGAGCACAAAAAAAAAATGGCTATCAAAGCATACAAAAGCCACGGCCATGCGAATTGCCAATTTAAATCTGAATAGAAAAATTGCAAGCGCTACTCACAGTTGGCACAATCCTTTCACAATTCAGCAATCACTTTGGTTGTCCCACAATCACAACAATGACAGCTCCATCATTATTTTTATTGTTTAACGTTCACATATTGTTTGGCACTATGACTTTATGGTCGTTTGAGGATAACTAAACTAAACACGATCACAATAGAATTGATTAGAAAAAAAAGTATCGCATCACTGATTAACGATGTATCGATATATGAAGATAAAATCGTCCAATTTGAGTTTTATTGCATTCTTATTGTATTTGCATTATTAAAGCTGGCAACAATTATGCATGAATACAGATAAGTACAAATAATTATGAATAATAAGTCTAGGCAGGTGGTTAAACGTTTAATCGATTCCTGTTGCCCGGTCAATGGAAATTTTTGCAGATAATTTGCAGTTTGCATGGTAGCAATTTGTTTTTGTTGTTGCTATGAATGCATTGATCAACAGCAAAACAATAACAACATACAGCTTTGGGGCAATGGACTTATTGAGCCACATCTTTATATGACCCGTTATCTGCAACAGTCAACCAGTCAATCTGTTGACTTCGTAACCTTTATTTCGACTCAGCTATACGTAATTGCATAATATACTTTTGCATGTGACTGATAAACATTTTGTGACCGGCTAGAATCGAAAATATTTACCGTAGGCCTAGTCTAAGATGATAAGCAAGAGTATAAATGCTGTGTGGCGAGCAACCAAAAATGCAGTCGCCTTCTGGTTTGAAGGGAAGTAAGCAACTACTTACAAGATGAACAAGCTTCTCGTGCTAGTAGCCTGTGTGCTTGGCACAATTTCCGCTGGACGCATTCCTCAGCGGGACATTAGCACTGGTAAGTTTAGCAAGTGGCAGAAATGCCTCTTACTTACTTTGTGGTCTATTTTGCAGTTGATCAGCGCATTGAGCGCATGTCCTGGCAGGATCTGGAGCGCCAGAAATTTCTACTGGAGATTGTGCAACGTGTGCAGCAGCCATTGCAAGATGATGAGTTGATACAGCTGGACCAGGGTCTGATTATGGATGAAAATCGTTATCGTGGAGGCATTGATAAAGATATGCAGCGTGTCATCGATTTGGATCGTCAACGCCGCCTGCTGGATGAGCATCAGATCTGCAGCATTCGCAATGTGGAGCATGTGCAGCAACTGCGTGGCATCTACCGGCTGCTGGTGCGCGCCATAGACTTTGAGACATTTGAACGCAATGTTGTTTACTTCAGGCGCAACATAAATCCAGTGCTGTTCATTAATGCCCTAACATTGGCCATTCGTGACCGCGAGGACACCCAGGTGTTGGTCATGCCTGCCATGCAGGAACTATTGCCGGAGCTGTATCTTGATCAGGAGACCATTGAGCGCATCAAGAGTATACAGTTGGACTTGGAGCACAGCACGCGTCCATCGCTCATGGATCTGATTGGTCTTAAGCAGCAAATAAAACAGGTCAATCCTTTTATGAAAATGGTTATGCCTTGGCGCGACCTGCGCATGCACATGATACAGAAAATTCAACTGTTGAAAAATCGTGTTGTGGTGCCAATTCAAACGACAACTGATGAACAGGATATTACCTTGCTGACCGAGGACATTGACATGCGTAACTTTGTTCAAAATCTAATTCAAGAGCTGGCCTTGTTGGAGGACGATACGTATTTGAGTTTTACCGAGACTAAAAATGGCAAAGATGAGATCTTCGAAGACAAGAGACTACGTCAAGACACAGACGAACCTGAGCGGAACTTTGAAAACATCCGTGAGCAAACTTTCCGCCGCGACAATGAAGATGTTGAATACAGAAACCGTGTACCTCTGCAGCGCGACATTGGACAAAGTATTAGAAGTAGTTCAATTGACAACCGCTTTGGTAAAGACGACAATGAGTTGCCCACTGTAGACATTGACAGTGATCGCCTTTTGTATGTGGGACGTCGCCGCCAGACCAAAGACGAACAGCAGCAGTCGCGTAATGTGCCATTGGTTAGTGATCAGCGCTTCAGTGAAGGACGTCGCTTTGTTCAGGATAACATCCAGAACTTAAGGAGAACCAATGATAATGGCGATTTCAAAACAGTTCCACGAAATGATGAGCGCCTGGTGCACATCAGCAGACGTCGTCTCAGCCAACCTACAGAGGACATGCCTTCTCGATACATTAATCCAATCCAGGCGGAACGCCGCGTCGATAGCGTGAACCGCATATCGGAGGACGATTATGAACGTCAAGACGATATCAATGGACGTCAATTCAATCAGTTCTTTGAAACTGTTATTCCCCGCCGTATTGTTCGACGCGTGAGTGGTGTAGATCCCATGACTGAGGAGGATATTATGCACTTTATACGCAACGACAATCGTCTAAGCCAGCTGAGCGATGAGGATATTGTTACAATGATACGTAGCAATCGCCAGCGCAAGAAGCAAACAGATCAGCAACGTTTTATGGGCATAGTTCGTGGCGACAGATTCAATGAGGAACGTCAAATTGGTCAAGAGCAGCAGCAAGAGCAGGATCAGTATAGAAATCCTTTTCTAGATGTTAACCGGAATGAGGAACAGACGCGCTTTAATGACAACCTGCCATCAGTTCGTCGCGATGACGAGCGGCTAGTTTATATTAACAGACGTCGTCTGAACCAGCCCATGGATAGCATTACGCCACGTCGAGTTAGATCTATTGGAGAGGGCCGCCTGTTCCCAATAACAGAGGAGGATATAATGCATTTTATTCGTAATGATAACCGCTTAGCTCACCTTAGTGATGAAGAAATCGTAGAGATGTTACGTCGCAATCGTGAACGCAAGGTGCAGAAGCAGGACGACATTGAACAGCATACCAGAATGGAGCAAGGACATCGCTACCGACGCAGCCTCGCGAGCAACTTTGATGATCGCACCACACGCCGCAGTGAAGCTCTCTTGCACACTCTTCGCCAACTGTTAGCACGAATTAATCAGGAGCGTATCTCTCGTAGACTAGGCAACGACGAATTCACTGACAACAACCGTCAGATTCCGCCTTACCAAGATCAGGCTCAACGTTATGCAGTCCGCCTAAATGAAATGCGATTGGACTCACGTTACAATCGTGCATTGCTTGAGCAAATCAATATCATTGAAAATCGCTTCCAGACGTTAATTGGTCAACTGATGCGCGAAAAGAGCAATGGTTCGGACTTGGGGCATTTTGACGGTCAGCTGCGTTTCGATCGTCTTATTGGTGATGTTCTTATTGGCCGCCTTGGGGACTTTGGCATTATTCGCATCCTTCGTGAACTGCTGCAGGAAAGCAATGTGCAAATGGATCGTCTTGGTCTCGGACTCAAATTGAATGATCGACTGCTGCAATACACACTACGCAGAATCATTGCCATTGTGGATGAGCAACGCGAACAGCAATTGGGTGCTTATAGGCGAGAGCAACTAGGTGTGCAGGACATTAAAATAAACGATGTACGTATCAGCAAGCTGCGCACTAAGCTCGAGGACTACGATATGGATGTGAGTAACCTGTTGGAGCAGCCGCAGCAAATGCAAATGTTTGTACGTCAACGTCGCCTAAACAACAAACCATTTACCATCGACATGGACATCAGCTCGGAGGGCCCGCAGGATGCCGTGATTCGCGTCTTCCTTGGACCACGTCAGAATATTAACGGTCGGCTGCTTTCCCTGGAAGAGTGCCGTTCCGACTTTACGCTTCTGGATGCAATCAACACTCAATTGGTAACCGGTCACAACCGAGTTCAGCTGCGTTCCATGGACATCGCCTGGACGACCCGGGATGCAACGCCTTACAGCGAGATGTATCGTCGTGTTATGACCACAGTGCGTGGCAAAGAGGAGGAACAGGCGATGTTACAGGATATTATTGGTGAGAATGGTCGCTTCCCTCAACGTTTGCTGCTGCCACGCGGTCGTCCCGAGGGTCTGCCCATGCAACTGTTTGTGATTGTCTCACCCGTCGAGCGCCTAGAAGGAGAGCAGAAAGAGCGCTTTGGTGGCTTCATGGGCATCAGCAAGGCTTCCTTGATAGACAGTCGCCCGCTTGGCTACCCGTTCGACCGACGCATTGACAATGAGCAGGAGCTGCTCCAATTGCCCAATGTACAAGTGCAAGAAGTTACCATTGTACATGAGGACTGAGCTCTGAACCCAATCAAATAAGGACTGATTGATCGATTGCTGTACGGTTTAACCGCATTCTAATGTAACGAAATCGAAATGTTATTTTAATATATATTAATTCTTAAATAAAGTTATGCAAGTGATGCCAAAAGTGCATTAAAAATATCTAAGCTTTTTTTTAATTAAACTAACAAAAACCGTAGCATTAAAATCTGATCAGTTTTCTTTAGCCGCAAATAAAGTCCCTAATAATACTATTTGAAGTAAAATAAGTAAGAATTAATTCATCATTATGCATTAACATTTCCCTTATGTTATTAGTCTATTGCTTATGCAAGCTATAAAATAAATCACAATTGTTTGCACCTGACTGAATTTTCTAATTTCGAAAAACGATTTTAATGCAAATTGCATGAGAGTCTGGTAAAAGACAGCAAGGATTAGGAACACCACCAACAAAAGCCGCCCACAAAAACACACTTTCATATTATGTTCTGGGCAGACAATGCAGCCGAGCAAAATAGCTGCCAGGCAGCTTTACCGAACACTATAATAGACTTTTCTTATTCTTGCCACACACACACCCAACTCAATTTGCAACAACGACAGAATGCCGCACCTTCTATGGATATATATATATATACATAGTGTATATCTGGCCTGTCGCAGACGCCCAGCGAAGCGTCAATTGCCAAATTAATTGGCCGTAAAAAATTGAAAATGAAAATATAATCAGACTTTCCGTTGTGAAGCTGACGTGGAACAGAGAGACCCGTTGTCACTGGCTCAGCTCTTAACCCTCTTGCTGCAGAGTAGAGTTTTCTCATCAAGCCAGATAGACACGACAGTCAACCAGTATTGGCCAACCATAGAACAGCAGACATTTAGCTGCAGGCTGTTAAAAGTTGAATTTTTCCAGTTTACCTTGTGCCATAACAGACAAAATTACTAATACCCTATGCATATTTTTTCACATATTTTTTTGACTACATAAAATAAAGAGCATCTCATGGTCGTTGTCATTGCATTGCAATTGGTTTCTTTTTTGCAGCTAAAGAATATAGCACATCGCATAATGGAAAAATGTTTGCCACTCGACCTGCCTCTTGACTTTTGCCACCTGAATGCACTTTCATTATCTTCGAGTGTCTGTTTTTATTTATGCTCTTTTCTGGTATTTATTTTTTTTTTCGTCTGATGAGCTGATTAAAGGGCAACCAACTTTGGTATTACACGGCCTATTAGCTGTTCGCTTAATGCAAAAATAATTATGTCTCGTTAATCAGTGCGAAAAACTTTCAAGTTTTGTTCAGACTTTCGCCAAAGTCTATTTAACCCTTTCACCACATTGCACTCTCCGCCGCACTGTACCGCCCAAAAACTTTCCCTTCCACAAGTGCCAATAGAAGGTAGGCAAAAGGCGCGTACCCAAAAACTTTTGTGATTAGCGGCCACAGTGCACAGATAGCGCAAAAGCTGAGCTGAGCGCGGTGCAGCTGCTGATGCGGAAAGTGCTAGCATAATTTATGTTGTTCAGGCTTTTCTGCACTTTGCAGCTAACTCAGCTAGCGGAAATGCCGTCGCGCGCTCTTTTTCCCTTGAGCCGTGCCAGAAACAACAAATTCAGTAGCATACATTTCAGGGCGCTCAACGAACCAAAACTTCTTGGCACGCAAATTAGCGGCCACATTTGTTTCGCTTCGCTGTTGGCGCTTGAGAGTCCGACGCCGCTGAAAAGTTTTTCAGTTATGAATATAAAGTTTATTTATTAAGCAAACAAGTTGGCGTTCTTATCTGTGTCGAGTGTGTTGTTTTTTTTTGTTTTTTGGTTTTCTTCCGACATTTAGTTGGCAAACAATTTTCCAGTTCAGTTAGCTGCAGCGGAATGTTTTTTGAGTGGATGGAAAACCTAATTGGACAGAGGCATTACATAAAAGTTGACAATACTTAAAACAATATATGTTACATCTACAGATATAAAAGTTAAGTTAAGAGATTTAAATTTATACGTTCAGTAAATAAAACTTTTATTAATGCATAGAGAATGAATGGCAAAAAGAAGGAAATCAATAAGCAAGCATAGTTTACTTTCTACCATTTGTGTAGACGTGTGGAAAATATTGACAATCGAAATGCTAAACGCAACTGAGAAAGGCGTGAGCTGCCTTTAAATCAACACAGAAAAAGAAAGTTGAAAAAAACCCTTTGCTGGCCGCCATAACCCTCAGTCAAAATTTTACAATAAGATTTTTGCATGCATGTTGTAATAGAAAAAGATGAAGCTGTGGAGTTGGGGTTTGGGGTTTCTGTTTGTGTTTGGGGGCTATCAAGTTGAGCAGAAAACTTCTTGCTATTCAGAGTTGTACTCATGAATACACTCGTGCGAGTGTGAGTATATGAATATACAATGTAGAAAAATGCTAACAAACGGAAATGTGATATACGCGACACAACCCAAAATACAAAGGCTCAAAGAGTGGGATGGTGTAAGGAATTCAAACCAATTGCTTACAAGCTATTCAACATTTTGGGTGGGTGGGTGATAATGCTACATGGCAATCGTCACTGGCGTCTATACAATTTGTAACGAATCAAAAAAAAAATAGAAATAGGTATGCATAGAGAAAAAAATGTTTTGATAGAAACTACTCGCAAATGCCAGACTAATAGATACCGCTGAGTCTGAACGGCCTTTAATAAATATTGCTATACACCTTGCCTTGATTTAGATATCGATACACCCGCTTTATGGCCATTTAGGTCAAGTAGTATCAAACAAAATACAAACACATTTTTCGGGGGCGCGTATTGTCAAAAGGCTTTTACGCCATTGTATTGATGGAACACCTTTGCTTTCCCTGCCTTCTCAGCCAACTCAGCTGACACACGCCTTGCCGCATAGAGATAGATAAGAATGAAAGAGGAACATCTTTGAGACTTCTTGTGCTTGAAATGGGATTAAAAGAAGCACCTCTCAATGTGAAGGGTATTACGGAAATGTGCACAGGATGGGTTAGATAGATGCTGGGCGCTGACACAGGTAAAAATCTATCAATAAACTAATAGTTAACGAATATTTTCAATTACTGTTGCTGTCACAGCAAAATCAATCAATTTCGCCAACCACAGACACGAAAGCCAAAACCAATTGCATTTAATTTTTACCCATATATATACGAGTATATATATGTTTTGTGGTGGGCAACAAGCGTTTAGCTGCCACATATAAAATTGTAACGCAAATTGATTTTGTGGCCACACAGATTACAGCAAATGCATTTTCCATTTAACAAGTTATTTACAACATTTTTTTTTATTTTTTTATGCAATTTCACGCCAACTAACTTTTATCAACTAATGAGGCGTCAAATGTTTGAAATCATTTCTGTTGCATTTACTGAATGCATTGTAATTAAGATAAATGTTTATTCAAAAGGCTGAATATGGAACACTGCTCTGTGCTATAAGAAATAAAAAAAACCTTCTGGGATCGAATCGCATTTGTCGCGGCTTATTTGCTATTCACACCACAAACAAAGTAAACAAAGCGCCCAGTTTTACTCGTAGCCAAAGACAACCCTCCCGGGCAGACCCTCAAGTGGCAAGTGGCAAGTGGCGAGTGCGAAAAGCAATAAAACGTTAAGCATACACAAAACACACACACACACACACGGACAAATTCTTCAATGCCGCAGCAAATTTGTTGCAAATCAAAATAAATTCCTGCCAGAGCAAGGCAACAAAAAAAAAAAACCAAATCATAACAAATGAAAAAAACGAAATACCCAGAAGTCTACTGCTAAATACCCTTAACATTAATCAATTGATACTTTTTCTAACGTTACTTCTATATATTTTTAAAATTATTTTAAGAACTTTTATGTTTTCAGTATATTTTTTAGATTTTCAATTGATCAACATGCCCTTAAAGCTTTCAAAGAGGAACGGGGCATAAAAGAAAAAAGCTAAGGCGTTTGTTATTCACTCACAACAATCCCTCAAACCGATTCAGTTCTACCCTTCACGCCCGCCCGCTTTGTTCCATGAGGACCATGTGAATACGGCCAGAAATTGTCATTGTCGCATCCACAAGGCAGCATCTCGATGAGTGCTCTCGTCTCGTGGCATTCCATAACAATTTATGCAATCAGTTGGACAATGGCAACTGCTTTTGGATTTGACAGGCAGCCGCCACCCCAAGTGCCCGAAGGATGCGCACACCCTTCTGCTCCTGGCCACTACTTAATCCTTTTGAATATTTTTGACACGTGCGCTGCAATTATTTTATTACCCCCGCGAATGCAATGCACAGAAGGGAAATAAAAAAACCAACAGACACACAAACACACACACAAACATAAGCACGCATAGTATAACAATGCAACAAGGCAACGTGCAACCAGGCACGCCCACTCAATAGACGTTCACAAGGACGAACGTTTTTTTTTTTTTTCTCTTTTTTTTTGGCAGCACAATGGGCCGGCAATTGATGCAATTCATTCAAATTGTTGGCGACTGTTTAGACTAAAATTGCATTAGTCTCTAAAACTTTTGTGTTGGTTTTGGTTGTTCTTGTTGTTGTTGTTGTTGTGACTGGACCAACAGGACAAACAATTGGCAATAATTTTCGCGGTTGCATTGAAATTCAAACGGCGCAAATTGTGAGCACAATTTTTAAATACGAATTCAAAGCTCTCACTTAAGAGTCCATTCCCGCCCCTCTCAATTATGGTCGCTTTGCATTATCATATATACAAACATACATATGTATATATGTGTATTTTAATAATGATGCCATTTGTTTGGCCATAGAATTGTGTGTTGGCAATAAAATTTGGCTTTGCCACATAATTCAAATGGTTAATCGCGTTTAATGGCGGCATTTATCAATATTTTCTATAAAGAGAGAAAACCGCATGCAAATGCGAACCATTATAATGGGCATGGGTGGAAGAAAGTGACAGAGAGAGAGAGAGAGAGAGAGTGACACCCATTCTCCTTTGCTTAGCCAACTTATTTCCTTTGCTCCAACGCCAATGACAATGTGTTGACAATGCGAAAACAAAAATGGCGTCTCTAATATGGCGACAAAATGTGGGGCGGAAATAAAAGCGCAACGGTCAGCGTTGCATTGAAGAACACCTCCTTTTCTCCACAATCTCTCCCGCTCTCACTCTCTCTCATTGTCTCTGCCACATTCTCTGCTTTGGTCGCCCGCCCTTAGTTATGAAGTTTGCCAGCAGTTCCCCATCACGCTTTTAATGCGCACCATTGTGTCAAGATAAAGCAACGGAAATTAGCACGATAGCAGGAAGTTGGCAGCGTCGTTGGCGTTGTTCTTGACGACGATGACGACCAGCAGGACTATGAAGACGATGGCGATAAAAAGAAAAAAAACCGAAGCAAAGCAAAATGCCAAATGGCAGAGACAACAGAGAGTTGAGCGACAAGGACCTAAAAAGGACATACACAGATGGGCCAAGAAACCCCGAGCAAACGGGCAGCCACAAATAATAATGAAAACGGAAATGAAATACAATACCCAGGAATGCCACAAGAGATGCTGAATACCAATGCTGATGATGATGCTCTTCTGGGATGCCAATGCCAATGGGCACTTTATAGTTGTGTTCTTTATCTACTTAGTGTGCGCCAGGAGATCCTAGCCAAGTCTAGGGTTAACATTTTTGTGGCAACCAAAACAAAACACCACCTTTTTGTATTACCCAAAGTATTTTTATATCTCAATATACATCAAAGCGATGGTCAAGTTGTGCTTAAGCTAAGCTCTATTAAAAGAAAGTATTACGTAGAAAAATTCCCTTTTTTTTAAGCACAAGCCACGTTGTTAACAATCAGAAATTAATAAGCCATAAAATGTGCAACAACTTTTTGCCTTTTGATTATATTTGTTCATAAAAAGCAGCAGTACCGAGGCAGGAGGTTGGCATTCTTTTCATAAACCGCACACAAATTAGACGCATAGAAAAAAAGAGGCAGGGGGAGAAAAAAAAAAACCAAAAATGAAACACTGATTGTCGTCTATTCTTGTCAACTTCTGGATGCCCGGTGCTTGAGCAGCTGCCTCAGAGGGGGGGAGACTGTAAGGGCAAGGCACGCAAAGTCAATTAGGCAAAGCGACGAATGGCAAACAAAACTGAAAACAATTCGCATTTAAATTTCGCGCATTCTTAGAACATTTTTGTTCGCGAAAATGGGGGCGACTTACCAACAGTGTGTGTGTCTCTGTGTGTGTGTGTGTTTTGAGAGTGGGGGAAATAGCCGTAAAATACGTGCATATTATTGCGCTTATCTGGCAACAAACACGCCCAGGCCAAGTGTCCCATTCCCGGCCCCCTCAATGAAGTTGATTTCGCTTTTCTTTCGGTTGCCAAAGAACTGAGCTAAAATGTTGTAGTTGTTCTTTTTGGTTGTTGTTGTTGTTGTTTTTGGTTTTGTATTGTGCATTTGTTTTTATGTGTGTGGAGCGAGTGTTAGAGCCACCCACTTGCCGCTGTCTACCCCACTTGTCGTCGGTCCTAAGCAAAACATCCTTCCTTAAACGTTTCTCGTCTGCCAAATGTTTCAATGGGCCATACGATTGTGCCTGTGTGTGTGTGTGTGTGTGTGTGCGGTTTTATGTGTGCATTGTATTGCTGGCATAATAGACACATTTAATTTTACTATTATGCTTTTTGTTGTCATCACATTCGCATAAGCATAATAAACCGTTTCGTTTTCAACTTTTCCTCTGGGAACTTCGTCGTTTTTCACCCATTTGCCAGTCATGTTTATTTGATTTCCACTTGCTAAAGACTAGAATGAGAAAACAAACAGTCTAATATTCTAAAGAAATTAGTAATAAACACGTTGCAAAACTAAAATACTTGTCAAAATCTGTGAGTGAGTGTGTCTGTGTGTGTTATTGTTTGTGTGATTGATAATACACAAACTGGGAATATGCTTATGGCTCTTTGTTTGAAATTACATTCATTGCCTTCGTTGATAGACGGTTAACAAAATTAGCAAGTATTTTGCATATATTTGTGCTGAAATAGTGTCTAATGCTCTTAGCTAAGATTTCCATTTAAACTTGGGTAAAAGTTTTGCTTACCAACAGTTACTTATGCAATTAACTTCTAATATTATATCCAGAAGTTTTATTTTAACAACAGAAAATATGTAACACCAGTTTATATTTATGCAACATTTTAATATCATTTAGTATTTGTATGGCTGCACATTTAAAAAAAAAACGGTTTTGACTTGACTGAATGAAAGCGAACCCTAGATGGCGCCACCGCGTGCAGCGATAGTAGAGTTCTCGATTGTTACGTTGGCGCTCTCGTTTAAACGGATAAGTACGTAGCCCAATTCAAAGTTGATTTCGAGCACTACTTAAATGCCGTTTAGCGTTCCAAGAAATGTTTTTTAACCATATCCTGCTTCAACCAGCAATTATGCGATAATTGTGTAACTGATTTCATAGAAGCAAGTATAAGTTTAAGTAAAAAATTGATTGAAGGTAACTTTACTATTTACTAACTTTTAAATGTAGAATAAAGCTTTTCTAGCTAAGTTAATTTTCACATCAGTGTAAGATGAATAGGAAAAACTAAGAAGCTATTCGAAAGATAAGCTAGATAAGTAGCAAATGGTATAAACTAGTTAGCACACATAGAAAGATACAAAAAAAAAGTCACCATTAATAGACTTGTTCCCAGCTCGCGTGAGCCATAAATTTACAATCAATCCACGTTTATGGCAAGTGCGATAACAGATAATAAACTACTATAAAAACAGCTCCAACTGTTGAAGAATTTGCAAAAGTTGATTTGAAGAACTACCAAGATGTACAAATTCGCTGGTTTGTTGGTTGTTGGCCTTTTTGCCGCTGTTTATGGCGTTCCTTCGACCTACGGTAAGACAAACTAGTTGCTATAAATCCAATTGGAAGTTGCTTAATGTATTGTTCATGCTCCTTTTAGATACTGAATACTCCTGGGTCGCTGGTAATCTATCGTATCCCGTGTCAACGAATGCTGTGATTGGAGGATTCAATCCCTATGGCTACTATACGTATATTGGACGTGTCACCTATGCCACCAACATTTTGCCCGCACGTGTCATTGCCGAGACAGGTGTTGCCCACTTCAACACCGACTCTGTGAGCTACAGTCTGGTCAACTATCAGCTATTGACCACCCATCCCGGTGTGGATTTCGTTTGGGTGCGCAGCTACGATGGCTTCCAGGAGAAGGGTGCCGTTTCAGTGGGCACCACCCATTGGAATGAGCGTGTTTTCATCTGCCGTTCCAAGGCTGATGGTGGTCTGCTTATGGGCACACTCTTTCTGTCCAAGAAGGCCTGTATCATCAAGAGCGACGATTTGCCTCTGCGTAAATTCGATAAGTACGAGATTCTTATAGCTCAGCCATCTAGTAACAAGACTCTCTTTTAAATATAATGGTTTAAAACATAAAATAAAAATATTTACTAAAAAGATATTTAAACAAATTTTATCTGATATTTGTTTAATACAAAAAATTTTAACTAAAAAGCTATACAATCAAATCTACATAACGGACAAGATCAGTTTTCAACGAATTCTCCTTGCTTTTCCTATGATCAGGTCTGAAAGTTGATTAGATTATTTTACTTAGTGTTTATCTCTTGAAGACATGGTTTTGTTTAAAGTGGCACATTGCTATTAACAATTAAAGCAGCAATTAGATAAGAAAATATAATTTTGGGTGTTCCTTATAATTGCCATTAGTGATTATTGTTTTATGACTTTGAAACGCTGTGCCTAACCAGAAAACCGGACATCTGCCATTAACTGATTAATATTTATAAATACATTTAAGTCATAGCGAATTCTAAGTAAACGATTCTTATCAAAAAGTACCGAAATTTATTTTCGTGCTAAGTTCTAATTGAATATGTGTTGACTTAACGTCTAAGTTATTCTCGGAAACCTTGATGATAGATAACGACATCCAATATAGACCTGGCGAGAACAGTTAGAGTCGAATTAACAACGCCATTAAACCATTTACACTCCACATTCGTGTCTGTGCCAAGCCATGGCATAATTTCCACAAGTAGTTGTAGCTGGAGGCCCTCGACAGTGCCACGAGGTAGAAGCAGATGCTGAGGAAACGTCCAAGCATTGTTGGCATGCATTGGTTCCTTTGCTTCGTAAAGATCGCTGAGTGTTTGTGCATTTTTAGCCATGGGAAATTGACGTTTTAGTCTGTTCTCACCCACCACCAACTCGCCCACAAAGCCATCGAGTAGGTACCGTTGCTGATCTCTGCCAGGAGTAATAAGATAACTGTGAATCAGCACAGTCATTTTTTCAGGTGCATACAGCTCATAGGTGATGTTAAATGATTTGTGGTTTAAGCGCAATTGACGAGCTACTAAACGTTTTCTCAGGAACTGCAAATTGTTGCGTTGCGTTTGCAGCAGCTGCTGATCCATAAGATTAATTAAATCGCTATCCACAGCCTGCTCGAAGGTTTCCAAGTGTCCCACTTGGATATATTGTATTTGTAAACCACGCTCATCAGCCGATAACGCCTTTGGCTTGTCATATTGTGCAATGAGTTCGGCAAGTTGCAGCAGCAGCATACGATAAATGGGATCTCTTATATTGGAAGTGGCCATGCCCAGCAGATTGGGTTCTATTGACTGATTGCCATTAATGGCTCGACTCAGTAGTCGACAGAGCACTAAATATAGATTAGCAAACACTCGACCCACTGTGCACATTGTCTGCATTTCGGCTGCTTCTTTATCCAGTCGATTATCAATATTTCTTTTCAATTGCTTAATATACTGACTATTCAAATGGTAGACAGTTTGGGCAGTCAAATTGGCTGCCTTATATGGCACACCGCCAGTTGTCATCAATGTGGGCTCAATTAGCTCCAACATTCTGTGTCCTGTGGCCAACTCTTCCAGCTTGTAGAGTGCAACAAATTGCCTTATGTTGTGTAACATAAGTTGTCCGTTTGCCGTTTGAGAGGAACTTCTGGTTTGCTTTAGGTCATTATCTGCATTTATATAAACTGTATCCTGAACACGTGTTCCAATAATCACTCTATTTATAAAATTGTTCCAATAGCTGTTTAATTCCCCGTCCAAGCTAAGTAGCATTCGCTCAGACTTTACTTCAATGACAAGCGGTTCGGCAGGAATAAACAGCTCATCTAATGCTTGCTTCAAAGTTCTTGGATGCAAAATGCTGCTCAGTGTTTCAGTCCAGCTGCGCTTTGAACTTTTGCTTGGTATGGGCGCCAATTGTTGCCAACTGACTAGCTGTGCCTCCATTATCACCTCCTTATCAAAGAACAGCTGTGGCAACACCTCATGCATTGCTGGCAATACTAGCTCCCTGGTATCCGCTCGCTTTCCGACAGCCAATTGAAGTGCATTGACGAAGAGCACAGGATTGAAATGGCTGCGTGCATAACAAGCATTACGCTGAAAGGTATTCCAATCCTTGGCCAGCACTAAAAAGCGATAGACAGCCAATAGCTGGCTGGGCAAATCGACCAGTAATTGGCTATAGATGCTATATGGACGCAAAAAGCGTCCCTGATGCGCACGCTCCATAAAGTCAAACAACAATATCCAGCTGCCCTGAAAATCAAATTTAATTTTAATATAAAGACAACTGCAAATTGTTTCCTGTACTCACCTGAACATAATCATTGGGGTTATCGTTTAGTTGACCACCCATTTCGATGAGTTCCTGTTGCAACAGCGGCTTGTGCACCTGCAGCAATAAATCTAAGACGAAACGCTGACGTTGCTTCCACTGGGCCGTAGATTGATCCACATCCATGTCTAAATGAGGATCATTTAACCACCAACGCGGTCGTGGACTCCAGCCATTATTAGAGACTGCAGCACAGCATGATATGCTTAGAAGAGCACAAATCATGAATGCTACTTGCAGCATTTTAAATAAAGCAGCTCTTCGGCAGCACAGCTTAATTGTTTTTGATATTTGTAACATCAAAATGCAATGCCTTTAGCTGATACGACAGCTTATCAGAATAATATATAAATATTCTATAAACGTGATTGAATATTAAAAAAAATGATCTTTGCTCTGCTGTATGTATATAACAAAAGATAGAACTTAAGTAAATTCGTTTTTTTATTGTTTCAACATAATTAATAAAAAATTCCCAAAAATAAAAACACACGCATGCACATAAACAGCATCCCTTTAAACCAATAATCAGTTTGATTAAATATTCTTTAAGCTTAATTTAAGTCTTTAGAGCCTATGCCAAGGTGGCCCGTTTGGCCACAAACTCCCTGGAGCTCTTCTCCTTGTTCGTGAAGCGTGCATAACTAGAAAGATAACAAATAAATAAGAGATAATGCATTTATAAAGATATTATTACTAGTACATACGTTTTCTTGTATTTGGACACATCGGAGGCGCTCAGTGATGGACGGGTTGATTGAAAGGATTCAATTAGATGTTTTTGTTTCACTAAAATTTTCTTTGGCAGTTTCTGTTTGGGGCGGAATGAAAAAGTATTATTGTCATTTGCTTATAATAAGTTCGGACGTAATTTATTGTTGAGTATTGTATTTTTGATTTGATGCTCGATGAAAGTTCTTGGTAAAGCCAATTAGCCTAGCCTAACTAATTAAATTTATATGTATATTGATATCTATGCGGTAAAGTCTCTCGGAATGTTTCAGTTTCAGAGTCATCCTCCTCATCGCCCGAAGAGGGCGGCGTCTCAAGCATTGGCATCGACAGATCCAAATATGCATCATTTGGATTACTGCTAGCCTGTTGCAATATCCCATCAAAGTTCTCCACCAGCTCAGCAAATGTGGGTCGCGCACAAGACTCAAAGTGCCAGCATTGTCGCATCACCACATAAATGTTAAGCGAACACTTTGGCGGCTTCTCCATGCGTTGGCCAGTTATCAAATAACTATACAGTTCCTCGGCAGACATTATATTCGGATATGGCTGTTCGCCATATGTCATTATTTCCCACAACAGCACACCATAGCTCCAGACATCACTCTGTGAATCGTAGAACTTCTCCTGCAGCGATTCGGGTGCCATCCATTTGATGGGCAATCGTCCATTGGTGTTCTTGCGATAGTAATCCGTATCCTGTATATCCCTGGCCAAACCAAAGTCTGCTATCTTCATAACATAGCCATCGCTGACGAGAACATTGCGCGCAGCCAAATCGCGATGAATGCACTGCAAATGTTTTGTTGGTTTAAATCGATTTTGGAGTGATAAGAAAGTTGGCTTACCCGTCGCGAGGCTAGATATTCCATGCCACGAGCTATCTGGAAGGCAAACATGGTGAGCTCCTTTTCGCCCAGTTGCTGGTGTGGCTGCATTGTCTTGTCATCCAGATAGCCATCACTGTCGCTGCGTCGCTGCAGTGCACCAGGTCGATTTTGTTTGAGAAAATCCTTAAGATTACCATGAGGTGCATACTCGACGATGACCCACAATGGACCGTTCTGACTGCAGCAACCCAATAGATTGATTATGTTAGTGTGCTTGCCAATCATTTTCATCACTTCCATTTCGCGCACCAAACTGGCCATGTCAGCATCCGTGTGCTCCTCCTTAACCATTTTGACGGCGACAATGGTGCCCATGCCAGTGTGAGCGGGCGGTGGACTTCTGGGTAAGCCATCTGCCTCGGCCATGACAACGCGTCCGAAAGCACCCTCGCCCAGAATGGAGCCCAGGGACAACTTTTGCCTTGGTATCTCCCAGTTGGAGTCCAATGGAAACTCGTACTCATTGAAGGCCTGGGCAGGATCCGATGAACCACCGGTTGTTGTATTGGAGAAGGTAGTACGTTGCTTTTCAATCTTGATTACCGGTATCTGTAGATCTCCGGCACAGGAGCTGCCCTCAAGACTGGCCGGCTTGTAGATGATAACCTTTTTGGTCCATTGATGCACTGTCTCAATGCGATGCTTGAGCAGCTTCTCCCGCTTCAAACGACGCAGCATGTAGACGATGAAAGCGCTACCAAGCAAGAACAACATCATTATCATCACCACAGTGACCGTAAAGCCAACGGGATGAGATCTCAGCAGTTCGCCCACATGCAAATAGGGAAAATGATCGACGACATGCAGATAGACACTGGCATTGCTGGTGCCCAACGAATTGGATGCCATGCAAGTGTACCAACCCTCTTGCTCATGCGTCACATTGTTCAGCAGCAACAAATCGGGTCGATCCAATGAAGTATTCAATGGTATACGCACCACATCACGCTCGGCCAGCGAATCGAAGGCCAGCGGCAAGGAATAATTATCTTGCATGACGCGTATCCAACTGATGGTGGCTTCATTATTCGAGATGACATCGCAGTTGAGCACCATTTCGGTGTTAATCAAAGCCGTCTTGTTATCCATTTTAGTGATAATGGGTGGTGCACGTATGCGATCATTAACCACCACACTGAACTCAAAGTCAATGCAGCCCAAAGTGTTGCATACCTTGCAAATATAAGTTGCTGAATCCTTGGTAATGGCATCCTCAATAATCACGGACCAACGTTTGTACTTATAGCCACCAATGTCACGTTGCAGTGGCACATAACCTTTGCCCTTGTTAAAGGTCCAGCTAATGTTAGCCGGCGGATGCGCTGTATTGGGGCAGGAGAGCGTTAGGGTCTGGCCCGAGACCACATGTTGTAAGCGAAGCAGCTTCTTCTTAAACCTGGGCAGCTGTTCGACAGTCAAGCCTTCGTTGGCAACATCTCCAGAATCATCATCACCATCACTGACAACAGCTGTAGTGCTTGTTGTAGTTGTTGTTGTTGTTGTTGTTGTGATAATTGTTGTTGCAGCTTTTGTTGTGGGCATGTGAACGGGCTGTGAGGCAACCACCAAGTAAGCAGCCTCCACTGTGCGTCCCAGTTTATTCTCAGCTATGCAAATATACCAGCCAGAATCCTCGTAACCAACACTGCCCAAGCGCAACACCTGCGGCTCATCCCTGCTGCTCAGCAACATTTCCGCCTCATCCTCTGCGGCATTACCCAAACGCAATCGCTGCAGCAGCGCCTGTATATCGCCACCACCATATCGCTGATGCAGCCATGTTATCTGTGGCGCCAACTGTGAATCCTCCAGTTTGCACTCAATGCTCGCATGTTCCGACAACGTGGCGCTCACATTACGTGGATAGCCCGGCGCTAGCTGTGGTGCTGTATGCTGACGTGTAATTACCTCCAGGTGGCTATTCTCGCTGGTGATACAGCCCCAGGGTGTTGCATAGTCTGCAGCGGTAATCACCAGTATCTTGAGGCTGCAACTGCCACACGTACAGTGTCCACTTTTTGAGGCGCACTCGACCGCCTGCGGTAAGCAGCGAGTTGTTGTGATACCAGCTTATGTTACTAACGGTTACGCCAGCTGCCGGCACACAGTTGGCCTGAAACATGATACCGGCGGTGCGCTGCACATGAGCCTCCGGCTGTTGCCCCAAACGTGGCAGCAAACTCACATTCAATGGTTGCAGATAGAGCTCCAGCGGATCGCTATGCAGCTTGCTAAAGCTAACCACATCCGAGCTGGTCTTCTGGTAGCCAATCAGCAGCGTTAAATTGGCCCACTTGTTGCGATCATAGCGGCAGGCATAGTTGCCCGACAGTTGTGACTGGGCACGTTGCAGCAACCAGTTGGGGCCACTATGTTGCAACTGATCCTTGTAGTACCATTGTGCCTGAGGCTGTTGCCGACACTCGAGCATGATATCCACATCCGTGGGCACATGACTATAGCCAGATGACTGTGACTCTTGAATCACATCGATTTGGCAACGATGTGCCTCCAACTCGCAGCTTGTAAAGTTAAGATTTTTGTTGTAGCTGTAGCTGTCGCTGAAGCTGCTGCTGCTGCTGCTGCTGATGATGATGAAAATGATGATAAACAGATTTTGCATTGTCAAGTGTTGTGGATTTGGTTAGAAGTCGTTGTTGGTGTTTATTGTGATTGTTGCTTAGCTGTTTACTTTGCTCTTTTCTGTTGCTGCTTGTACTTTGTTACATGTTGTTGTTGTTGCTGTTGTTTTATCTCTTATTACTTTTATTATAATATATTGCTACCCAGTTAAGCAACGTTTTCTTGCCTTGATTTTCAAATACAAAAATAAATCTAAAAAAGCAAAAAAAAAAAAAATAGGTAACCATTATGTGCACTGCCTCAATAATGAGCAACACCTTGCTGTTGTTGTTGTTGTTGTTGTTGTTAAGCCAAGTCAAGTGTTGTCTATATACGTTTATAGTGTTGTCTATATACGTTTCCATTGATAAATAACTAAACTGTCGTACAGTTAGAAATTATTTTATTTGTGCTTTTCCTTTTTTATATTTTAATTGTTGTTAAGTCAGTTTTCAAGTGCCGCACAGTGGTACCAAATTAGCATTAAAACTATTGACTGCATTAAGCCTTAACAAATGATTTATTAACTCAACTTAAAGGAAAAAGTCCCCACAATTTAATTATATACTTGTAAAGATACGCTTTTAAATGGAATAAATATTAGCAACATTTAAGCTTATCAATAATGCAGTTTCCTCTATATTAAGGGTATGCAAAAGTATTAATTTCTTATCAATCTTTAACTTTCACGCGGATGTTAAAACTAAACTGACTTGATAAAATGATTTTGGTATTTATTGGCTTTTGCTTGCAAGTGCAACTTATTTAAAGTATTAAGCATTAAGCTAACTTGGACCACTATGCACTAATGAAAATTTGTTGTTATTTTGTTTTTAAGGCATGCCGGCAACTGTTGTTGTTGTTTGTTTTTTTTTTTGTTGTTGTCAATGTGGCTTTTGGCAGTTGTTGATTTTCTTGTAGTTTTTTGTTGCTTTAGCCTTTTTTTATAAGCTGTGTTCATATAGATAAGCACACGCGTCGTGATTTTTAATTAATTCAATTTCTTCTTTTATTTTATTTTTATTTTTTTGTTAACAAAACTCGCATGTTTGAAATGTGTTGGCGTTTCTGAGCAAAGTTAAACTTGTCACAGAATTGTTGAATTATTGACATCACACGATGAACTGGCAAGTTTTGGTTGCAATTTTATCACCTGGCTGCATATATTTATTGTTATAACATTCACACTTTTTGGCTAGGTGAGAACTATATTGGGAATGAATATTTGTAAATCAAATTTTGTATGCAAATCTTTGTAGACTTTGAATGATTTATTGTAAAAAAAAAAAATTGGTATTATATATGCAAAGCACGATTCTTTTATAAGACACAATTTATGTATATATTTATTATAGCAGGCACTGTAATCCAAAAGTTTAGCATTACTTGGATATAATTTTATTGCTTGAAATATTCATAATATATTATTTGAGAGAGCCTTTGCTGACATTTTTATGCACACTTTAAATGTATTCAATATTTTTTCTTGTTGATTTTTATGTACTTTGCATTTCACTTGACTGCATTTTATTTTAATTCCCTTTTTTATTTTGTTGACTTGAGCGATTGCAATCCATGTCTGCCCAAATGTGTACATAATTCTTTTGCCGCAGAACAGAAAAACGAAAAAAAATCACGTCTTTGTCTTTAGCACGAAAAAATTAAGAAGAAAACCAACAAAAAAAATATTGTCACAGTGCTTTTATTTTGGCTGTCAATGTGGCAGGCCGCAAAAGATTCCTGCCCTTTGTGGACCCGTGCGCATTTCCGCTTCGTTGCCAATACTGATTTAATAAAAAACCGCCAACAGCACCCCAGCACCGCCCGCGTCAATGGGTGTTCGTAGACACCGTTGACAACTTCCGTTTGCATGCACTAACCGAACACAGATCCCACACAGTTTTCGAGTAAAAGCAAGCCACCAACCGATTTGCTTGAATGTGCGCACACAACTGAACTTAACGACGATCGATTGAACAATGCGCAACAAAAAAAAAAAACTTTTTAATATGGTAGCGATGATCATCGGGCAAACCACGAAGCCGACGACACAGTGTGTGTGTGTGTGTGTGTGTGTACGTGTGTTCAATAATATTATTTGTACAAGCAGCGAAACCTTTACGATCCTGTCGCTAGCGATTCCTTCGGTTCTACCTGTCCGTCCGCTTGTTGTTGTGATTGTTTTGTTGCCTTTTATTCTAAGCACATGCTTTGCACTGAGTTTTGCCTTCGGTTTGCATTCTTTATTATCGCGGCCCTCTTGGGCTATGTTTAATTTATGCACACAAGAAAAAAAAATATACTTGTATCCATTGTCTTTACGAAGAGTTTTTGTTGTTGTTGCTGCTGCTGGTATTGTACGTGCGCATGCGCGATAATCGCATATCAATAAGGAAATATCCGTTACGTGACGTATATATCTAAAAAAAAACCGAAGCGTCTGCAGTTTTGTGTCTTGTCTTTAATAATTGGTATTTTTGGCCACAGCATAACCCGCATAAGGTTGTCTAATCCTGATCCAGATGCTTGGCACGTACACACAAAGGCAAAAAACAAAAACCCAAAAACAAGTCTATTACATTGCACTTGTGAGGGTTATTTTTTTTTAGTATTACCACTTTCTAACGCTGGGAACGGAAGTGCTAGTTGCTAACTGTGCTAACTGCTTTACCAAGAACTATATCCGTTTCATTGAATGGTACTCACCTCATGTCCGAATTGTGCCAGCGCCTCCTTTACAGCAGCCATATTTGCCGAGGTCAGAATGCTTTGGATATCGGCTCCCGTGTAGTTTTGTGTACGTCCCGCAAAATAATCAAAGTCCACACACTCGTCTAGATTAAGCGTTGAGCTTAATGCCTCAAAGATGCTCACACGAGCCACTGCATCCGGCAGGGGACACTCCACAAGGCGATCAATGCGTCCCGAACGCAATAACGCTGGATCTAGAAGTTCAGGTCGCGATGTTGCCGCTATAACCGTAACACCCTGCAGTCCCTCAACGCCATCGAGTTCGGTGAGCAGCTGATTGACCACACGATCTGTTACACCAGTGGAATCGTGACCACGTTTCGGTGCCAAGCTGTCGAACTCATCGAAGAAGAGCACACATGGTTTGGCGCTTCTCGCACGATTGAATAGATTACGCACATTCTCCTCACTCTGGCCAATGTATTTGGCCAGAAGCTCTGGACCTTTGACCGAAATGATGCGCAAGCTCCAACAGCTGGCCAGCTGAGAGACCAAAAAGGTTTTACCCGTACCCGGTGGTCCATAGAGCAAAACGCCAGCTTGATTGCGCAGAGGCGATGAATTAAATATCGTTGGATACTGTTGAAATGTCAAAAGCAATAACATTATAATAGTTGTACAAGCAAAAGCTACGGAAAACTTACCGTTGAAGGCCACATGAGGACCTCTTCGAGCACTGTAACCACCGGCTCCAAGCCGGGCAGCTCCTCAACGCGCATTTCATTTGCATTCGGTTCGGAGCCAGTCTTTTGATTGCTTTGAATGCCCTGCAGGCAATAGGAATTAGTGTGCTCCAGGGACTCAATAAGCTGTTCATTGGTTAAAAGCGGCTGTGTTTTACCTACAAGAAAAATAAAAAGCCATATGTTAAATACCATTCAGTCAGGGATTCCAGACGCACTTACTGATACGATAGGCATAGAAGATGGCACGTTCCACAAACTGAACGAGATCACACTTGCGATAGCCCTCGGTTAGATTGGAGAACTTGGCTAAATCCAAACCCTTTGTGGCAATATGTCCACATAGCTCTTGCAAAATGATCTCACGATCGGCACGCTCCAGGCTGGGCAGTCGAGCAATCGTTTGGAACAGATGTCGACCACGTGGTGCACTGAGACGCTTATTCAACGTCTGTAGTTCATTGACTGTGGCAATGACAGCAATGGCATTGCTACTGGTATACTGCATGATAAGTTGATGAACTGTATCGGCCATGCGATTAAAGTACTCGCCATCCTGGCTGGACTGTTCACCGGCAGCATGAGCTAATACATCTAAATTCTCTAGAACGACAATTGCTGGTGCATGCATTAGGCAGGTGGTGAAGATGTTACGCAGATCCTTTTGTATCGATTCCGTTTTGCGACCCTTGCTGCGTGAACAGTAGAAGATGTCAAAGTAACAGTGATCCGGCTGTTGAGCCAACTGCTCCAATATACGCTCCACCAATACTGTTTTGCCCGTGCCTGCAGCGCCAGTCAACAGCACATTGCCCTGACGCAGCACCGAGTTCTGCGAGTTAAGGCACAGATTCATGCGCAGCTCGCTAACCACATGATCAACAATCTTATCGTATTCCGGCAGTCGTATTAGATCTTTGACACTTAGTGGCGTTTTTGCTGGTGGATGCTCCTTGATGATGTCGTTAACGGGACGCACTAAATCGGCAGCATAGATTTTCGACTCCTTTAGGAACTGTGCGTCGACAACGCAATAGCGAAAGTGTTCGGGTACTATGCCCACGGTGACCAGCAAATCATCCTCCAGGCGCACGACCTCCTCCTGATTGAACAACATGGGCACCTTTTGCGTTTTCTCAATCACAAATCTTTTAAATGCATTCTCGATGATCTTGTAATGCGTCTTCTTGTGCGCAAACAGCTCAATCTTCTCCACAAAATTGACAACAGTTGTCTTGGGTTTCAAAACAACACGTTCCAGTTCTTTGATGTTAAGCAGCTTCATAAGATTCGCATTTAGCTCAATGGACGGATGAATGGTGGCTGGCAAATCAAAGCTATCCTCGCTAGCCAAACGCACACGCACATAGTACTCCTTATCGCCAGCAGTGCGCATGCTATAGAACTGCTCCAGATCCATGAATTCGGGCAAATGCGATTGTGTTATATACACATCCGATTCCTGGGCCTTTTCGTGCCACAGTCCACGTATGACACGGAACTCAAATGCCCGCGAACTCTCACGCTGCAAATCCTTCTTCAGACGCTCCATATGATCCTGCCGCTTGTTGCGCTGCAAGCTATTCTTCACATTGCCCATTGTGGCAGAGTGAGCAAGTCCAGTTGGCACCGCATCTATCACTTCATTCCGCACCTGTGCACTGGTCTTGCTGCGTGCCAGCTTTTTGTTCTCCTCCTCATCCTTGTCATTTGCATCGCCATTCGTCAGACCCTTGTAAAGATTTGGCGCCACTATTAGTTGTGTATTGTGATCAATGCGTCCATAGCTTATGTGCGGCTTCAGTCGATCTGTAAGGCAGAGAATTTAATGAATGCGCAAAGAGCATAGCAAACACAATATATATAATTACCCACTGTCAACGCCACTTGCATTGACTTATTTATCCAAACGAGCAATATTTGCGTCGAGTTCACAATGCGCGTTTGTTCCAATACGCTGCCAGAGATTTTCTCTGTACTCAGTTCCTAATACACAGATAAACAATTAATTAGTTATATCAAAGCTAATGCACTTGGTAGAGAAACCCCCTCGTTTGGGGTCAATGGCAATGCCGGCAAACACAATAATCAGCACATAAATAAACACTTGAAAGCACGCCCGCGCCAAAAGCTAATCCGATATAAAAAAAATTTATTTATATCTGACCGAGCGGGCCAAATAGCAAACACACATACACACACACAAACGTTTGCGTATAGATAAACACTCACAATGATCTCCCAATCTTTGGCGGAGACGGGTGTGACGTGAACGCTGCGCAGATTTAGAACGTCAGCGATGAGGGCACACTTGACCAAGTCATTTTCATTCAAACCTAAGGAGAGAGAGCAAAGTGCATTTAGCATATAGAAACGATATTTTTGGCAACACTCACACACACACACACATACACAAACGTTAGTGCATCCGCTTATTAAGTAACTCACCAAGCTCCTTGGCAGCCCTGGCATTGATCCCAATTTCAGTGTCTTTGATGCCACCGCCGCCCGCTTGTGGCGCCCAGGAGGCATAGTGCACACGGCCATTGTACTGAAGACTAAGGCAACCAGTGTCCTATATATACTTATATACATATAGTAACTCAAATATGTATGCATATCAACTTATCTAATCTGTGTTGACTTTTGGACACTCACATAGGTTGAAACGACGCCGTAGTACTGATCCGGTAGTAATAGGAAGTTGTTTCTTATTGGTCGATAAACCACTTTAAATGTGCGTTTGAACATTTTACCAGCTGGCACGCACAAATGTCACGCAATTAAACTGAACTATTTTACTGCGCGATCGTGTTTAAATCATATTTAAACTAAAAATCCAATCAGAGCATAAATTCCGTGCGACCAGCTGTTCAACACTCGCGACTAGACTGGCGCACACTAGAGATGAGGCACACTACAATTACTTATCGAAATTAACAGTGAGAGAGTGCGCTCTGAACTGACACTGTAATTGAGTAGGTTGGCAGCACTGACGAACCAACTGTTGAGCATGTTCCGTTAGAATTTAAATTATGCGCGGCAAAAGTTTCTCTTACTCTTACAAATACAAACAACTTTTTACGTTTGGCTAATTTATTTGGTTAATAGTTTATTTAAAATAGTTTTAAGTGTTTATATATATTCATATGTAAATGTGTGTATGTATGTGTGTGTGTGTGTGTGTAGGTATAATCTAATATATCAAATGCGGCATCTTTTTGTCTAATGTTTTTTCGTATACCATGCTGGTTTCTTATGAAATTAAATAACACAATATTTAAAACTAACAATGCAGCGTGCTAGTTTATAAAACGTTTTGTCCTTTTTTCAATATTTTATTTTAAACGTTTGCAAATTAAAATACATGTTACGAAACGATATGCATAAGGACCATGTCATTTATGCCAATGGCACTACAAATATATTTCTATATATATTTAAGGTTAAACTAAATTCGTTAAGTTTTTATAAGGGGAAAGACACTAGACATCTGCTGTTCGAAAAAGATCGTTACAAAGCGTTATTATGTATGTATATTTGTATAAATGTTAAATGCGTGTATTTGTTGTATAATATTTAAACTGCTCCATATCAGTCTTCGTCAAAATTTCGTGGCTTGTGAGAATAAATTGGCTCGTTTCAATTGTATAAATGTATATAAAAAATCTACATAAAATTTTATAAAATGTTTTATTTTGATAGTTGTTTGTTTTGTGTGTATATTTTTAAAAAACTTTCGTTGAAAAATTGTTCATGTTGCTTGCAATATTTGGCGCTTCTATTCGGTGATTATTATTGCAATCATATATTTTTTTTTGTCTAAGCAATGTGTATAAAATGTGCAATATATATAATACATAGTAATAATCAATCGATAAAAAACATAAAAATTAATTATAATAGGAAATGTACAATTAAATGTATTATGTATTCATCATACAATTCATAACTTAATCAAACAAAATATGCATGCATTGAAAAAATGCAACAAAATACAAAATTGTGTGGATAAAATATAAAAATGTATCTTTTGTTTGCCATCTCGGATGCAATTTACAAATTCCAACTTGGTTTAAAACTTATACAGAAATAAAAATAATTATAATAATAATAATAATAATCATACAATTTATATATGAGTACATATATATTTACACACTTTAAATTTAATAATAAAATTTGATAAATACAATGTTAAAGTTTGGAAACTTTTAACTTATTCGAACAAATGCAATTCTACAAATTTTGGCGATTAATAGAATATCTCAAAAGAATTGAGATTCATCGATTATAATAGTACTGGAAATTTTGAGATAGTATTTTGGTATGTTAAGCAACAAGAAAATTAAATAGATAAACGAGAAGAAATATATATATTCGAATGGGAAAGCATAAGGCTATAAAGAGGGGACGGGAATGTGTATGTGTGTGTGTGTGTGTGTGTGTGCCAAACAATTTAATCGCCCAATCACATATTGCAGTTTTTCATTTTTGTTTTTTCTTTTTTGTTCATCTATTATAAACGTTTTCGTTTTTCGTTTCGCCATCGAAGTTTTTTTTTGATTTTTGCCTTTGCCCAAGCCCCAATTTATTTTTATTTTTGTTTTTTTTGTTTCACAGTCTAACAATCCATCTCCTCCAGCGTGCGTGACAAGCGATTATTGTCAATGCGTCGACGTTGGGAGCGTCTCACCGCATCCGCTCTGCGATACGGCTCACTCTTGAGACCCAGCAGTATATCCTCCAATGCACCATTATAGACCTCATCCTGCTGCAACAGTTTCTTTTCGCGCACCGAATGCGTTTTGCTCTTCAGCTCATTGATGACGGCATCCTGCAAGGAGAGTGCGCAAGTTGTAGGCAACTGTTTGACAAACAACGTGCAGTGAAAACAAAAAAAAAAAAAAAAGAAAGAGAAAGGATTTTCGTATTAGCGATTAAACCAGCACCAAAAAGCAATCGAAAATATCTTAACATACATAATTGTAGATTGGTTACCAATTCGTTTTTTTTTTTCTTACAGCCAAATGATTAGTAATGGTTTAAAGGTTATCTTAGTAGAAGGCCAAACAAAAAAAAATATATAAAATCATTTCCAAAACTTAAACCAATTTGTAAACAAAGCATTTTTATAAGTTTTCCGCTAATACTGACAAATAGTGAGATCATAGGGGATTAAGGTTAGCAGACAGCGACATGGCTAAGAGGTATTATGCATGTGGTATTAGGGGATTAACATAGGGAGGTGGAATAGGGGTGGGCGGGCCATTTGTTGTTAGTGACATGTTGCACACAAACCAAGCGACTTACACTAGAATATTTAAACACAAACAACTTCCGTCACATGCCGCCCCAAAGGTACTCGAGAACTAGATGCTATTGTTGGATGTGGTGGTTTGTGGTAATGTTGGTTGATTGGTTGGTGGTTGTGGTGGTGTTGATGGTATTTATTTGGTGGTTGATAGGTTGCTTGGATATTGGTTTAGATTGTCGCCCGCCCCAAATGGGTATTACTAAAAAAAACATTGTTAGCCAAATAACCAGAGTACGTGCTAAGGTTGAGGTTGCCATTTTCTATGTTTTGGAAGGATTATACAACTACATCTTTAGGTGTGTGCGTGTTTGAATGCAGTTAGGTAGACATATCCACAGTGGTATGCTGCTTGGCAAAGTCAAGCAGGCAATGTATTTGCTGCATAAATATTAAAAGCATAACAGGTTACATTTTTTTCTTGTTTTTTTTTTCATAAAAATAAGAAACAGAACAGGTTCAATCAAACAAATGAAATAAACTTGAAGGATTTTGCCAGCTTGTTGGCCGTTAAGCTTCCATTTAGACATCCACCACTCACCTGTTGCTTCTTTTGATTGAACTTGTTGCGCATCATGACCTGATCGCTTTCCTTTTTCGATGCAGCCAATGCAGCTGCTTGTTCCAGCCGACGACGCTGTTCGTTCTCCTGATCGAGTTGCTAAAAACAAAAGTAAACAATTAATATGCATTCAAATCAGACAGAATAAATGTTATCCACTAACCTTAAAGGCACGCGTAAAGCGCACTATTAAGGCAAAGAATGCAGCCGCATCCGCATTGCGGGAGGAGTCACCAAAGTATTCCACGCACTCCTTAAACGCATCCTGTGCCATTCGCAAATCACTTTTTATCTTCTTCAGCTTATCCTCGCTGTTGTTAAGGAAATCTCGCAGTATGTGCGTTTGTGTGCCTTTAACACGCAGCTCGGCTTCTTTGCGCACCAGCTCCATGCCCTTATCCAACTCCTGGACATCAGCAACAACATTCTCCAGTGCCACAGATGCCGCCTTATCCGTGCCATACAGTTCGTTTTCAAAGCTTAGCAGCTCGGGGAACTTCGCACGTATTGTGGCCACAATATAATGTAGCAATGAAGAGCGTTTGTCCGTTGACTTGGTGTCAATCAAAGTGTCCAGCGATTGTAGCTTGAAGCCATAGGCTGGACCACGCTTGTTGCTATTGAGATAATTGCCAAAGGCTAACACAATTTCCAGCACAGCTTTGAATTTGCGCGATTGCTTTAACGAATTCGAGGCACTGGCAATCGATAGAACTTGCTGCAAAAGCGAAAAGAAGATTAGTAAACTATCAAAGCTTAGTTTATAGCTGAACTAACCGGACTAATAAGATGTACACTATCGACAAAGTTGCCCATATAATTCATAATCGCCAGCTTAGAGGAGATGCGTTCAACGCGTGACAATTGCAACATAAACTTATCCTCCTCGGTGAGCAGCTGTTGATCCTTGCGCTCAATTATGTACTCCTTGTAGGATTTCACCTCGGCATCGGTGGGCACCATCTTTTGCAGCAATTCAACATTCTCCAGCGATAGCTTCTTCAAATCCAAACTATGTATGGCAGCAACAACATCGTCAATGGGCATGCCCAATTTACGACGTGAGATTGCTAAAAGTAGTCAAAAAAAAACATATATTAATTCAGTTTATTACAATAAAATTTGTGTGCTTTGCTTTTACCTATGTTTCTTAACCTCGTGTGTTCCAGCAGCGAAACATTATCGGGCTTCTTGAAACGTTTACTGGGATAGGATGATAGTGAGCCATCGACCTCGCTGCCATTGCTGCCATTGAGCATGGCACCACCGATGCCAATTTTGAAGCGTTCCTCAAACTCATTAAAGTCAATTTGCTTGAAGATCTTCTCATCGTCCAGCTCATTGAAAATAGTGCCACGCACCTGTTAACAAAAGAGTAAAGAGATTAGCACTAGTAAATTGGCTACAGTTCTCTACTGCTTACCTGATTTGGCTTAAGTGCTATCCAGTTCAGTGTGGGCAGCTTGTACTTGGTGGGCACCTTGCGCTTAATGGTCATGGCGCCATCGGGAGCGGGCATAAAGCCGGCTACGGGTGGCGGCGGTGGCTGGAAGGAGCTCATCATGGGCGGTGCATGGGGTGGCGAGGGTACTGTGGAAATAATGCTACCATTTGGACTGCCCAATGGACTCAGGCCCGGCATCATGGGTGGCGGTGGCGGTGCTGGAGGCGCTGGTGGTGGCGGTGGTGGTGGCGCAGCCAATGCTGCCGGCATGGGAGGCGGTGGTGGTGGTGGTGGCGAAATTGTGCCACATGTTGTTGAGCCTGTTAACAGTCTGCCATTCACCAGCGAGCCATCACCGCTGGACGCAGATCGAGGCAGGGAACGTGATAGGGTTTGCAGCTCCAGATTCTTATTGTGCAGCAATGTGTCGCGCTTCTTGAGCTCCTGTTCGTTCTGTTGCAGCATGCGCTGCAGCGCATTGAGCTGCTCCTCCAGCTGTTGCCGCATCACGGCCAACTGCTCACGTTCCGCCTTGAGCGTGAGATTCTCCGTCTCCAGCTCGGCAAACTTGTACAGAAACTCGGAGTTGCGATCTATTTCACGCTCCAACTGATCCTCCAGCTCTTGAACGCGCTCAAGCGCCGATGTCTTTGTCTCGGAATCCTCCATCAGAGCTGCCACATCGAATACATTGTCCAAATAGGCAGAGATTTGCACCTTCAGCTCTTCGGACTCGGTGAGACGTATGCGCTCGAGATACTTATCAAGACCCAATGCGGTAAATTCATACTGCAAATGAACGCGATAGTTCATATCCTCGACGGAGTGCACCACAATGTTCATGAATTGCATGCAGGCGACCATGAAATCAATGTTAAAAGCTTCAAAGTTCATGAAGTATTCCATGAGTGTTTGGAAACGCCGCTGCTCCTGGCACACATCCTTAAAGTTGTCAAACGAGCCCAGTATGATCTCATGTCCACCCTTAACCAAACATATTGCCGCCAGCAGCTCCAGTACCAGAGCTTTGGTACGCAAAGATTTGTGTATAAGACTGAGGGCAATGCAATTAATCGCCTCCCGATGCTGTATGACCATATTGAAGCCATACTTGTTGTTCATAATGGCACGCAGGCACATGATGGACACATGAATATCATCGGTGGCCGCACCCATATTCAGTTTGGCAATGTGACGGGAGCGTCGCTTGAGACTGGGACTGTCCAGCACCTCGGCGGGTCGCACAAAGCTATAGGAATGCGAATGAGTGGCGATTGACGTTTGTCGGGAGCTGTCCAACAATAGGGAGGCATTTGTCAGGTTGGCATTGCCACCGCCGCCGCCGCCGCCACCAACACCGCCCGGACTCAACGAACTGTTGTTGCTTAGCACCACCTCGCCGTTGTCGAGGCCATTGGTTAGATTCAAACGCTCCTCGGATGCATTGAGAGCGCCCTGCAGGCGCTGCTCATGACGCATCATTTGGAGGCGAAAGCAGAGATAATCAACAAGAGCATCGAGGCCCTGATTGGTATCATCTAAAAACTCTTTAACCCACTCAATGTGATTGGTACGCAGCGAGATTTCAAGATCTCGGAGCACCTGAGTCGATGTTGATTCGCCGACCATTTTACGTTTCTGACAAAGAAAGTAGAAGAGGTAAAGCTGTAAGTGTACAAAGAGAGAGAGAGAGAGAGAGAGAAAGGAAGTTTGTGTTGGGAATGGAACACAGGACAATGAGAGAAAGAGAGCGCAGGACATAATAATTAATGATTGTTTAAGGTTGATTGATTGTTTTCAGTGCAGGAAAATGAATGTTCAAATGATGTGCAGGAAGGGAAATAGCGGGTGTGCGTGTGTGTGTGTGTTTGTGTGTATGTTTGTATTGTCAGTGTTTGTGAGTAAAGAAATTGAAATTTACACATTAATAAACAGGAACACAATTAATAGATATTTTTTTTTTGTTTTCTTCATATATTTTAGCTTTCATTTCAAGTAAGGCAGTTGGTTAATAATGTGATTGCAAACAAATTGCAACAGCAACAACAATAGCAAGAGTCAGACAGACAAACGCACCACACAAGAGCAATAAACTACAAAAGTTAACAACAAACTACATTTGGATATGCATATAAACAGGAAGACAGAGTTCGTATGGATAAAGTTTGCGCTCTTAAAGACAAGTGTTAGAGAGACACACACAAGTCGGTTACGAAAGCTTTTATAATAGATACGCAAGACTGGCTTGCATTTTTGGCCAACTTACCCGATGACTACGCGATGCCTTGGGATCCAAATATGTTCGCAATTTGCTCAAGTAATGTGAGGGTGGATCCTTGGCCTGCACCATTTCCTGCAAAGGATTTAAAGAGACAGAAAGAGAGATTAGTAATGAGTAAGCTTGTTTTGTTAGATTTAATAGTTTTACTGTTGGCAACCATCATCTTTCACAATTCAAGTCTATTAAATAAACACGGTAAGTTAACTGCCGCAATCCATTTTTTCGTTTTGGTATTGACTAACCAAAAATGTGCTGGACAAACGCCAAAAAAATAAAAGAAAAGAAAATAATACCCCATCATTGCATTAACACTAGCTTAGCGGCTTTTACTTTTGTTTTGCTTTGGGTGTTGTTTTGTTGTTTTGTCTTTGCCTCTGCATATTTGTATACAGCTCTGTTGCGCTCTCTTTTCCACAGTCGCACTGTGTTTGCCTCTACTGCCTGGTAGATGGCTCTTGATCATTATAAGCATCGATAGCTTGCCTAACTTTAAACATAGCCTGTTTTTTTTTCTTCTACCTTTCGTTGGGTATAAAGCGTGGTATACTTGTTTTTTGGCTTTTTACTATGCCAACAACAATAAAAAGAAATAAACAACAGCAACGCATGACTACAACTAAAAACTATGTGTGGGTTTTTTGTGGTGCTTTTGCCTGACTGCTCTCGCCTGCATGCAACTGCAGATCGAAGTAAAAAAATAAAATAAATAAATAAAAACCAGTTTCATTCTTTTTCCTAGTCTCTTGCACAGCAACATAAGACGGCGACGGCACAAATAGAAATAAAAAAAATATACACACAACAGATATGCATACATATAACCAGGTATGGGTATGGGGCGTCCAAGCGGCTCCAGCGATTAAAAACTGCAATTTATCGCAGTCATAATAATTTGCATTTTGTCACTGTGAACCGCTGTAACTGTGTAAGGGGTGCGGGTTGGCGTTGCGGTTTCGAATGTATTCGATTGCCATAGCGCTGGAGGATTGCCTGCTGAATTGTTGTGAAAGAGTTTCTCAACCAGAGTCCTCCTGCGCAAACTTTTTAGCAAGCCAGCTAGCTAGCTAGCTAGTTTCCATTGTTTGTGGGCTGCGTTTTCATTCAAGAAGTGCCTGAATTATGGTAAAACAGGTCTGTTGGCATGCAGGCTGGCGGTTAAGGAACCCAACCGACAATTTGTGCCGTGCTAGCTAAATACCCTGTTGTTTGGAGCAAACACATCTTGTACAAACAGCTGACTAAATGTTAATCAGTTTAGAGATCTTTTAAGCTTTTGAGCTACACAGTAACTTCGCGTTCGGCATCTTTGAATCGTGTCTTGTCTGTGCTACTCCAACGCCCCAAAAGGCGAATTGTTTTTTAGGCGCAGCTCTTGAAAATTCAGTGACCCAGTTTAATGTGCTGTCCAGAGCCTGCAGAAAACAAAAAACCGAAGCCAAAGGCACGCTCTGCCGCACACATTTTAATAGTTTCATCATAGCTATCCCAAAAAAACAAGCCGAGCACGCAATGTGTGAATTTTATAGACATGGAATCCCAAACACATGTATAATCCACACCAATAATGTGTTCTGTGTCTGGCTCAATAATATTATACATATATTAGAATGCAAACTGAAATGTTATATGTTTATGCTGTGTGTGTGTTATTTAATGCCCCAGTGCGGCCATTGTTAAGTCTAACAAGCGCCGAAATTGTTTTGAAATTGGATTCATTTTGCACTTTTGAAAAGGCATCAAACGCGACAAGCGACATTCAAAAACATTAACTGAGATCACGCACTGAATAATGATAAACAGTCACATGTCTAATTGTTTGTTTCATATGAGGTTCTGCTCCAAATGTATATCAAGATAGCTAAAGTATATAAGTGCGAGTAAGGAGTAAAGTGCTTAGTTCAGCTGACAGCCAACAGAGGGCATTAACAGGTTGACAGGTTTCTCAAATTACTCATCAACTGCTTTAAGTGCAAAAGAAGATGTTTATCATTTAATGTGATTAAAGTTGCTTTGTCGAGCGTTTGCCATGTTTATGTTGTTATGTGTAAGATATAAATATTTCGATTACGTTTCGATAAGGCCAACAGGATAATGGATAAAACCAAACGAAAGCGCTTTATTCTTTATCATGATATGTGTACGCATAACTGTGTTTTGTAAGCTTCTCTGTTTATGTTGTCTATATATGAGCTACAACGGAATAGCGCATGTCAACTCAACAGCATACATAGTTAATTAGAGCGAGTGGCTCTTAAAAGGTCAGAGGTTCAAGGTGTTGACATGTAGCTAGACAAAAAAAAAAACCAACACAATTTTAGGCGTTGCCCCCAAACACTTCAACAGCAAAGGGGCAAGAGTATGCTTAGTGCTTTGTCGTTTCTCACACTTGCGGCAAACCCATTTAATCTGCAAGCAACATTTTCGCTTTTGCCATAAACAGGAAGTTGCGGACTCAAAGTTGAATGATAATAAAAAGCACGCAGCTATTTGACTTAGTTTAGGATTAAGGCGTCTTCCGTTTAGTTAGTATTATAAAGTTCACTTACTTGATCGCATATCATGTCCCATTTCTTTTCGTCATCGTAGTTACGCAACAGCTTTGCCTTGTCCGGTGGCAGATCCATTGAGGCCTATTCCAAAAGAAAAATATATATATATAAAAGGCGTAAGTGAATTATTGCAATTCATGAGAAAATCTTGTTTGTTTATCAGTATTTTCTTAAGAAATAAACTCAACTGAAAGACAATAAGATTGGAATTTCTGTTCAATAAACATTTTTTTTTTGTAACTGAATCATATGAAATGGATATCATTTAGCAAATAAAAGTAACATTATCATTATCAACTGAGTGTATCAATAAATGCATTGTTGACTTTAGGTTAAACCTATAAAAATAATGTTCGTGCCATCATACAAAGGCATTATAGTAATAATAATAACAAAAAGCAGCAGCAGACAGGTGCTGCACCTGTTGAGCAATAACAATAGAAAAGAAAATTTGCTTTATACATTTGCATTTGGCCCAACAAAAGCGTTAACTGATTGCTGCACGAAGCAAACGGTTAAGCTTATGTCGAGCCCCAAAACTCACTCAACCAAAAACATCAATCTACCTCAGTTGTGATGTGGCATTAATGTAGGAAAAAGGGGTAAAGAGAGAAAAAGTAAATGTACACATTTCGACAGAAGGAATACAACAGCGAGGCATAATGAAATGAGCAAATATGCTTACGTGACTTTAAAATATTTGTGGGTGCAGCTGTTGCAAGAGGCACAACTTCTAATTAGAGTAGTTGCACCCAACACACACAATCAAACACATATGAGCAGGAAAAGGGTGTGGCAAAAGGGGTGAACGTTGAGGATGTGAAAAGGAAATTGTATTTTCAAAATACAATAGACAAATAATAAACAAAAAACCAAAATCTCTTTGACTCTGACACTCAACACTTGAGTATTAACATAATTAAATGATTGCCAATAAAAATCCTCTTGTGTATATATTTTTACGCTGCATGCGAAATCTTTATGGATTACTCAGTATTAAATCTGTTTACGAATACGATTTGCGTATGAAACTCATTCGATGAATCACACCATGCCGGTCAGCTAGTTGAATAGGTTGAGTAGAAGGCAAAATAAGAAATGCAAAAAATAGAAATCTATATAAAATAGCCTGGAGAACGTAAAGCATATGTCATCAATAGAAGTTGAAGGGGAAAATTCGGCTTCTAAATTCAATACAACATTCATGGCGCTTACTCATCTGGTCAAGAGCGTAGTTGAGGCTCTCTCAAAGGGGATACACCATAGGCTTGACATTATTCAAACACACACGCAATTGGAGAAAACAAATTTTAAAATGCGTATCCGGTCAGGCACTTGGATTGTAATTTTGTCCGCTAATTTATATAGAAAATGCCGCTACTTATAATGCCTGCTCTGGCATAAACATATATATATATATATAGAGACCATATATACACAATGAAAAAATAAGAGAGAGACTTTGTCATTTATAATTCCAAAGTGTACACAATTGCATACACAAACACATATTTTATATATATTGTTTTGCTGTTTAAAAAGCGCGTTGAGGCAAATCACTCAGCGTCAATTCACACAGACGTGTGGAGCGAGGGGAAGTTGAGTTATTTAAGGTATATTTTTAAGACTGCGGGACTGGGCGACATTGAAGCTGGCGATTGCAAGGCGAGGGTTATAAATAAAAGGCCTACTCCACAACTTATAATAATATGTAATAATAACATTGATTAATCACATGCATGCGAAATGCAATGATCATGAAATGTAACATTCAACACGTTTCCAAATAATCAAAACAAACACAATAAAAAGAATGCAATAATTGCATGACAATGAAGTAATTGTTTAAGCTTAATTAACACACAATAACTAAGTATATAACATCCAGAGCTCGAAGCAAAAATAAAAATTCATTTTAATTGACTGTGAAAAAAAACATAATAATAATAAAAATAATCACGCGAAAAACGATTTAATTAACATATTGGCTACCGGAACGTCAAGTTAAGTAAACAATAACAAAAGAAAGGAAGAAGAAATAATGCTTGTGAATGAGAGGAAGGTATTTCAGAGATATTACGTAATAAAAATATTATGACAATATGTAGATCAAAGTTTTTCAAAGCCATTTCAATTGCAGCTAAAGCTCTTAGAGTAAATTTAGTTAATTGTTTTTAATAAGTACTCGTAAGCCTAAGTGCAATGAAACCAGTTTAGAATGATGCCTAAATATCAACTATTAAATAATTAAACCATTTTTATAGGAGCTTTAACTAGCTTTAATTACAACTTTAAAGCAGAAATTTTTAATAAATAGTTTTTTTACTACAAGTTCGACTGTTGCTATTAACGAAAATGTGTTTTGGAGTAATACAAAATGGTGTTGAAGCAAGATTAAAATAAGGTTTAGCAACCTTAAATCCATACATAATCTTATTGCAATTTGCAATAAAGATGCAAAACAAAGTGCAATATAAATTATGATGATTTTGTTCGGTCTTACATCAGTTCACATTGAGTTAAAGCTTGTTTACGGGTTTTTTTTTTTATATTCCGTATTCTGAGTTTCTTTTTATGTTTTTTGCCAGCCAGACCGCAAAGAAGCGAATGCCCCTAGAAAGGAAATCGACCGCCAAGCAAATTGCAATGCAACGATAAACAAATGGCAGAGTTATACATACATACGTTACAAAATAGATAAATACGCACAAGCACACAATAATCTGTTCTTTATTCATGTGGTTCTGTAGTTCTTAGCTTGCAGTCATTAGATAAAGCCCAGGCAAATGGACTTATGTACAAATGGCTGACAAAGTCATCAATGTGCTGAAACTCACTTAATAAACAATGGGTATTAATTCAACAGCAAAAAAAAAAAAATAAATAAATAAAAGAAAAACAACAACGCAAACAGCTGCGGCTTTTTTTGCCAGCAGACCATTGAAAATGCCATTAGCCGCAAAACCAATAATCATTATGTATCTATTCTAGATAAAGATGATTACCGTCTGGTTGCATTGAAACCCTTTCTGCCAACATGATGATGATTAAGCGAGTGAAAGTCATTTCAGTGTGCGTTTGGTGTGTGTGTGTCGTGAAAGCTTGTAAATTAATGAGGATTTTATGTGGTTTATAGTCAAAGACAGCACCCACAACAAAGACAGATCAAACAACAAAACCAAAGCAAGTTTTGAAAAGCGAGTTAAGCCTATTAAAATTTAAAAAAAGTTAACAAATCTAATAATAGTTAAGACATATACGATATACATCAAAGAAAATGCAACGCATAAAAATTATAATAATCATATTTTAATAAAGTTATCGATATGAAATTGATTTGTAAAGCTTTTAGTTCTATTGAAGAAATAAGTTCATTTGATTGGTCATCCATCAAGTTCAATGGAACCGCACGTACTGAACGAATCAGTTAAATTGCAACGAT